>JANVCL010000009.1:2794680-2837433 GCA_026546855.1 Erythroxylum incrassatum
GATTTATCAACAATTCAAACAAATCATTTAGCACATATTTCATGCACAATGCATTTGCTCATATCACACAACAACCATAAATAGTTTACCCACCTTATAGTCGAAAATCCACAAATCACTTGTCTCCTTCCTTTTGCTCTTGGATTGACTCTTTATTGCCTAAACAAAACTAACAATCCGTCAATTCCTCTCCAATTTTCGAAATCCCCCAAAACCCTAAGAATATCATAACCCTAATCAAGCTCCAATCTAACCTATTCATGAATCAAATAGGTTAGAAAACTCAACCTCCAAAAGAAAAACCCAAAAGCCCTATGAAATCACTATTCATCTTCTTCCTCCTTTAACCATCACTTTCTCTCACTAGGTTTTCTCTCTATCATCAAACCACACACACAATCCCTACCAAAGCATGAAAAGAAGCTAACTTACCTTAGAAACCCTTAAATCTTCTCCTCTTCCACGAATTTCTCCCTTTCTCTTTGGATTTTCTCCTTTCTTTCTCTTCTTTTCTTCTTCTCCTTCACGCACTCTCCTTCTCCTCTCCAAGTCCACGACACTTCCTTCTCCTTCTCTTCTATTTTGTTCTTTTATACACCTCCTTGAACTACCCAAAATGCCCTTCACTTAAAGGGACTTACCTAAAATGCCCTTGGCTATTCTTATAAGGCTTTAGGCCCTTCTATCCACTTAAGCCCATTAACCCTTTACCAACTTAATCCAATTAAATGCTAAATAAGTTCTAATTTACCCAATCTTCACCAAATTCCCAATTTCTAATTAATGACCCAATTAAAAGAAAATGACCCACTTTGCCCTCCTTTGTTCTTTAACCTCACAACTTAAACTTCTAACTTCTTAACCAATAATCATGGAACAGTTGAAGGAATTTGCTAACATTTCCTTCTAGAAAAGTGTTTCTCATTGTCTCTTCTTTAAAAATGACACCAAAATCACTCAATTCGGTTCAAAATTGAGGAAGTTATGGCCAAATTTCTATTGGACCGGCACAAAATTCGAGACTGAACATTACGCCAACTTAATTCCAGAAATTGACAATCTTAGGGATGAAATTGAATTTATCCTTTCATATGATTTGTAGCCCTATTACTCAATTTTTATTTAGCCTCAAGAATGAACTCAATCGGATCTCTACAGCTCCCGAATTTCTCAAAATACTGAACTATGTTCAGAGAATCCAATCCTATGACTTTCGATTCAGTAAATCTCTTTCCATTTCATTTCAATCTCACAATTTCTTCTCTTATTTACGCATAACTAGTTGCCAATAGTTCCTCGATAAATAATCCTAGCTTGCAAAAAGGCTCGGGGTCTAATACTAAATCTAATTAGATGTATTATCATGAGATTTGAACTTTTTGAACTCTTTCTCCAACTACTTATCTTAAGAACCATTATGTTATTAGAATTCATTGAAACAAGCATTTTGTTTATTGGAATTTTTGAGATCACATCAAAATCCTTTTGGATATCTCATAACTTTATTCTATCCAACTTATTTTTTAATTTGTTGGATAATATGTGCTTAAACTAAGTATCACATCCTAAATCATTAAAATTTACTCTTTTAAAGTCTTACCAGGAGTGGCTCAATATACTTGTTTGGGCTAAAAAAATTTAGAAAATAAGGGTGGTGACCATGCATATTTGAGTTTGGCTATAAATTGCTCAGTTTACTCAATTTGGAGATAAAGGAAAAGGAGGTTGTTCAATGGAACTAAATTAGATAAATATGAGCTAGCTCACTTTGTTTGTTGCTAGATTAGGGAGCTTTTTTAAACTCATATCTAAGAAAAAATGAATGCAGCATCAAAAAATATGGAGACTAGTTTTAGATTGATATTGATATAGGTCCGCAGATGGAAATGTATTGGTTACTTTTGTATTGACTGAGTTGTACTTGTTTCTTTCTATCTAGTTTGCCATTATAAATGAAATTTTCGTATACATTCTTGTAACTCCTCTAGAGTTAATAAAATTTTTATTTTTAAAACTTGCCATTTTACACCAATTGTGAAATTTTGCTAATTAATTTATTTGGAAAGATCGAAGGTAAGTTATTTTACTAGGCTTATCTATAATAGAAATCAATATTATATATAATTATACAATATTTCACATTGTATATTCTTCTTAACATAAGACCATAATATTATGGAATTCAGTTGTGAATGTATTTACTATAGAATCTCATTTGTTATATATAATTGAGAAATTGAAATCAATCTCATCAAAGTGCTTTAGCATTCACAATACTTAATTTCTACTTAGATTTAGATAATTTGAAATTTTCAAAACTTTAAATTAATATTTTATTTAAAAATATGACTACATCTTATAGATTCATTAGTAAATTTAATGAAATACAAGTATTCATCTTTTTATGAATTATTATTACTTCTAACATATAATACACACACACACACACACATGTGTGTGTGTGTAATTTAATAATTCAATAGCATAATCTTCTTTTCACTAAAGGTTAACAAGTTTCACAAATTCCATATGATTTATAATTAAAGGGTACATATATATTTATATGCAATTTTATGGTTCTCATTATGTTGATTTAACAAATATGGAATAAAAAGATAGTCTTGATTACCTAACTGTGTATTCTTGTCACTTATGTTAAGCGTAAGCCTTCATTCATCCAACACATACAATTTATTTGTATAAACTTACATTAACTACTTTACTCAAAAATCTGTTTCTTATCATGTTTGAACATTGTAATAATATTGAATTTGAATTCAGTATCAAATACTCAAACACATAAATTAGAAATATGTATGATCTCTATCATATTTTGTATAGGTAAGAAAAGTTATGCGTCATTTTTCTTTTAATGAAAATTCTTGTTATACGCAAAACAATGCCTTCAATTGTATCCATGTAAAGCTAAATAGAGAGAAATAATTCTATTAAGGTACTAGACCATTCAACTTTACTTGATACAACTATTTGCATTGTGCTATCACATTATTCACATTCATCTTATATGTTTCCATTAAAGTTTATGAGACATTAGTTAACTTAAAATGTCATTACATTTTGTCAACTATATTATATTGGAATATCTTTAAAACTTTGTCATCAAATCCTCAACTGAGATTGTAGAAAAATTATATAATAGATATACAACTTTTTCTTTTAACTTTGAGAACTTTTCTCAAACCTATCCTATATCTAAGAAATTTAGTTCACTAAAACTTAGTATTAGTTATACTAAAGATAGATAATTTCTATTTTAAAAAATAAATGTAAAGAAACCAGTTAATATGTTATGACCACCAAATAAGATCAAGATTTAAATAATATATTTGGTTACTCCCACCATTTTTCTACAACAATAGTTCTTATTACTATTTCAAAAATTATTTTAATATCTCTAGTAGGGTAGGACTCCATTCAAGTTTGGTTGAACATGAGTTACTCAAAAAATAAAATAAACTTAATTTAGGTAGATATCATCCTTATCAAGCACATCTTATATGACTTCTAGATCCATTAGGTGACAACTATTGCCAAAACATATCTTATATGTTTTTCCTAACTTTGCCTTTAACTTCATACGGTTGAGTTACTCATCCAAATTATACAAATTTAATTAAGACTTGTTAATTTAAGATAAAATATATTTTGGTTAAAGGAGCCTTGAGTTACTTGATAAGCCTTATAAAATTTCTATTTGTTAAAAATATAATATATTCAAGTTAGATGTACTTAAAACAACTTTATTAAAATTTTAAATTATATTAATATCAAAACCAAACAAATTAGCCCTTATGATGGTACTAGATTTAGACAATCCTATTGTTAAACACTATTAACCTAAATCTAGGACAAGTATCTCCAAGCATAACTTATTTTAGCCTATGAATTTCTTTTTCCTAAACTAAAATAACCTATTGTTTCCAAGCTCCTTGCTTCTTCCTCATTGGGAGGCCCTGGCCCCGTGGGAAATCCTAGCCGCCCCTTTCCTGTACCGACCGGGGCCACTCATTGCCTACATCTACGCTTTTCTCCAATCGCTTATCATCAGGTGAAGCGGCAGCCTCTTCTTCACATAGCTCTAGCGAGACCCATCAAACCACAACTCAACCACAATAACAGGGAAAGAGCCACGCCAGAGTTCCACAAATTACTAACAAGTCCACCGCTCTTTAATTCACTGGTGCCACAACCATTGGGATCTTAGAGAAGCATAACTAAAGTACTCCTTCAACTGTATTCCACAATATAAACACTCCTCATAATGTCGGTAGAATCTTCTTCTTCTTAACACTTCCAGCTCTTACGTGTATTGTAGGCCATTAGCATGTGGCTAGATTTCTTATTGAAACTGCCAGTAAGAGTTTCAGTCATATGAGATGGTACCCTATAAGTAAAAACACAAATCTCAACCACAACAGCCAAAATCTTCAACACCAATTCGAAACACTTCTATGGTTTTAAGGTTTTTCTAGCATATGAAACTCATGGTGCTACAGGTTCAATAAACTAAAATTTTAACCTTTTCCATTTTAGGCTTTGATGGTTTCTATAACTTTTGAATTTCCAAAATTCATGAGCGAGATGTGAGTAAGATGTACTCTAATGTTTTT
The DNA here is from genome assembly GCA_026546855.1 of Erythroxylum incrassatum. Taxonomy (NCBI): domain Eukaryota; kingdom Viridiplantae; phylum Streptophyta; class Magnoliopsida; order Malpighiales; family Erythroxylaceae; genus Erythroxylum; species Erythroxylum incrassatum. Next base: position 2,799,312 of record JANVCL010000009.1, read on the forward strand.
CCAATGAGTGAAGTTTTAAATTTTAATCTTTATAATTAGTTTTGTAACAACTTAAAATAATTCCAAAATGTTTCATCAATAACAATTAAATAAATTTGATCAAGTTATAAAATTAATGATTACTCCGATACCACTATTGCAAAATTGAGATGGGATCCAATCCTAAGTGAAGTAGAAAAGATACAAAACTTTTCATTTAATTTTTTAAAAGCCATAATCGCTTTATATTTTATAAAATGGTTGATCTATAACACATAATAAAGCATGAATTATAAGTCATACCTTATTATAAAACTTTATCGATTTCTTACATATTACCTTAAACTATTCTTAAAAATGATTCATTGTAATCACTATATTTGTACATAAGTCTGCCCTATGGCAATATCTATGTGAACAAGTTGAGAAAACTCTACAAGAGATGTCAAGAAGAGTAAACAAGAAGTGCTAAATCATTTGGAGCTTCCACTTATTTATAATAGGTTTTAGACTTATTGATAATTTAATTGAAACATAACTTTAGTTTAAATTAAACTGTAATTAGAATTGCAATAAATTCTAATATAATATCAATTAAGCTAAAAAAAGAATCACCATTACGATCTTGCATATTGTTTTCTGCTTTACCATTACAATCTTGCATATTGTTTTCTGCTTTCTCTCTTCCATAATTATGCTACTACCCTTATTTACTCTAATTTAATTTTCCATTTTTAGTAAAGATTCCTTAGGCGAGCGAGTTCTTCTCTTCTCTTGTCTAGAGGCTTTGCTTATGGGGAAACTTCTCACCCTTTTAAGCTATATTGGTATTAATGCTTAAACTCTAGGTGAACTTTCTTAAGGCCTCTTTGATGTGCCTTCCACAGTAGAAGATGAATTCCCAGATATCTCTAAGGTGGTAACGAAGGCTTAATTTGGACATTCTCTTAAAGCTAGTAGCTATAAACCTTTAACTCCGATCAAAGGGGAGAATAATTCATCATAGCTAGAAGTTGAGAAAAGCCATGTTTTCACTAACAAAGCTTAGAACAAACTTGTGTCTTCAAACTCTACCAAAGATAAACTCACTTACATTAAGAACTCATTAGTTGATGGAATCATCCCTCTCCTAATAGAGGTGTTATAAGTAGGTGTTGCTTCTTAGTCTTCCTCTTTGATATTTTTTAAAATATTTTTAAAGGTAAGATACCTTCTTTTCTCAAGGTGTAGTATTAAGCATCTACTAAGTGGATAAGCAAGGTTTAGAATAAAAATCTTGCTTACATAAGATAAAGCTTTGATATTTAATTTTCTGTAGATACTGATGTGTTTCAATCATAAAGCAAGAACCTGGACATATCGGTAACCAGTATATATTTCTATATAAATGGTACTCAGGAATGGAGTTAGAAAGAGACAAATAGAATTTATTATATTGTAGATCAATTTCCATAAAGTACCCCTAGAATATAAAATAGTGGAGGGGCTTATTTATTTGGCTAACTCTTTAGATAAGCCCTTATGCTTGGACTCTTAAACTTTTAAGTTAGATAGATTAGGATATGTTAGGATTTTAATCGAGGTTAAGAGGAATGAGAAGTTACCAAAATCCTTTTCCATTAAGAGGTTGAATGGAATTAGGGAATTAACCAAAGTTGAAGTTTCATTATCTTATGGTTAAAAACCCTCCAATTAGGTTAAAGGTTGAAAACCTACTAGTAAGCTATTCAACAGGTTTATATGAGGAAATGATGGGGACTAAGGAGAAAAAATAGTTGTCTAAAGAAGGAGTCATTGCATTTGATTCACTCTTGTATACTTTAGAGGTGATGTCAAGATATGAGAAAACTTTAGAAACTAATGGGATCCAAGATCTATCTTATGAGAAGAGTTCTAGAATTTTGGCATATAATTAGAGATTAGAAGGAACATATTAGTCTAGTGAGGGGATGAACAATCCGCCTAAAGAAGGTTCTCCTTAAAGGGAGTTCGTTGTTATTCCCCCTCCATCAAGAAGAAGATTTTTTAGAAAGGTTAGGAAACCTAAGCTTGACAGTACTTCAAGCTAATGCCTTTTTAATGTTAAAGGGCTTAATAATGCTCTTAAACATTAAGCTGTAAAAGATGTTATCCTTAGAGGGAAAGATGCACATCAAACACACTAAGAAATAAAACCTAACTCTACACAACATGGTGAGTAGAGATCATATCCACAAACAATTATTGTCTAGCTTTCATAATGAATGAATCGATGTTTAGGATTTGGGGAGGGGGGGTTTGGTTGAATTTGATTAACAAAATAATGTAAAACTAAAGCGTTGAAGGTAAATCAAATCAAACATTAAAAAGTGATAAAATTGACAAATGGGTTTCAAATCCATTTCTTGGTTCTATCAAATCTATTTCTTGGTTCTATCTTAACCTTCACAAAAAATGAGTACAATCAATTTTCGTATTGTTCTTGTAGATCTCCTTGAAAATGTCAACCACAGAATAACAATAAGCTCTATTAACTATAGTTTTCCCTTTGGTCATATCTAATCAAAATAAGCTCTTTAATTACGTCTACTTATCAAACAACCTATAATAAGCTCTCTAGATTTACTGTGACAACTGCATTACTTGTTAGGAAAATAGGTTAATCTAGGCAACAACCACAGAAGCTTGAATCATTTAACCTATGCTATGTTATTCCTAATGAAGCATAACCATTAGTTTATCACAAATAAATTATAGTTACGATGATTACGTATTGCAATCTAGATTTTAGCAATGGGTTCATACATGAATAATCTATTTGAGAGTGAGAACAATAATCATTCATATATGAATTCAAAACATTAAACAAAGAATAACAAAATCAATTCCATAAGAGAGTGATAACAACAATACTAGATTAAGAAATGCCTAAACGTGTTCATTAGCTTTGATATCCCCTTTGAATTAGAAGGAAGAAGGCTAGCTCCTTATAGATCTCAAAAAGGCAAGAAATCTTTCCCCTTTCGTGTTTCTAAACTCTTCCCAGCTGCTTAAATATCCTTTTATATTAAAAATAGGATTATACAAGAAATACAGTTAGTTACATAGGTATGTAAGTGACTGTGTGTGTCATTTTTGCCCAAATTTGTGAACTTACATGGTCTTGGTGAGCTACACAGTCACATAGGTTGTAGGAGAGGTTGAAACTGCATTTTTGCACTCTTACATGCTTCTAATAAGCTACATAGTCTCATACATGACTGTGTAAGTTGTAATGACTTTATTTCTTTCATTATTTGTCCCATATTAACCCTAATTCCTCTGCTTTTTATTCCACAAAGGCAAATAAGATTGAACATCAATAGGATGGCTCCAAGGATATGTTTTTAGCTCATTTTGGTTCTTATTCCTCCAACTTATACCTAAAACAAAATATGAACCAAAATAATAATCTTAAGCACATCATAACATTAATCACTAAGCATTAGGAAGTAAATATATAGTCAATCAAGCTCTTATCAAGTTCTCCCACATTTAGATTTTGACCATCCTTGGGCAAAACTAAAAATCAAAATCACCCTTTTCCATGTTTCCTAAGAATATTTAGTCATAAAAAGAGAGGAATAACTTTCAAAACGATGGAAAGAGTTAAGAATTTAATGTTTTTACTCACGATCAATCAACAACCATTCCCTTTAAAGTCTATGTAGTTTAGGGATAGACTTTGACAAGATATGTTTAAAAATAAGATAGATCTATAGGTACACTCAAACATCATTCATGATCAAGACATTCCAAGACTTTGCATATCATTTCGATTCTCTACCACTAAAACTTCACATGCTTAATCATGAATTAAAGGAATTTTCAAGGTTATAGTGGGACCAAAGTTAAGGTGAGAAGTATTTGGATCATGTAGTTCAAAAGATATAAAAACTAGTGAAGTAGGAGAAATACTCAATAGAGTATCAATTCCAAAAATTAACATCTGCTCAAAATTGGTTAATATTAGCTATCATGAAGGCAAAAACTCTATTTCACAACTTAGATTTAAGCCTTCACACCGCAAACCACATGAAGCAAAAGGAATTAGGAGGAATCACCCATAAAAGCAATGATGAACAATACACCATAACCATAAAGAGTGACCATATCAACTTCTCCCTTATTTGCATCATGATCAATTCAGCCATTTTATACAACTTTAGGAGGAAAGACTAACATGAATTACTATGTAAAATAAATGATTTTACCTCAATGAATTTTGTATTTTTCTTTTTTTTAGGAAAAAATTGAAAGAAACTACATGAACGAGATAATTCATTGATAAGAGATGAAATCATATTCCATTAATTATAACAAACCCACATATAAGCACACCCCAAACTTATGCTCTTGTGTAGCCACAAAAATCATCAATCACAAATGCTCTACTAGCTATAAGGTTTGGGCAATAAATTTGGTTAGGTTAAAGACTTGTAATGTGGTTAGCATAAAAAGAAAAGGCTAATAAAGCTCACGGAGGCTTAACAAAAGGAAAAATCATATTATTAGGTAAGCTGTTTGACAAATGTATCTTTTAAAATGAAGAATGCCTATATTATTTTCATGTTAATACATGTGATAAAAATGTGGTCTCGAATAGAAAATAAAGGCAAAGTCAGGATGTATATATATCATGAAAGCCATAAATGAACAAAAGACAATGAGACTGATATAGACATGTTAGTAAAAAAGGCTCAAAATATCACTAGCTTATGTCTACCCACTAGTCACTCTTTTAAAGAAAACATATATTGACTAAAAAAAAGAGGAAAAATATATGCCCAAATTGCTATGAATTTTTCTACTTAATTATACTTGTTAATTATAACTATATAGTCTTAGAAGCAACAAACAAAGATATAACTTTTTTAATGTGCAAAAATAACTTAAAAACACCCAAAAAGAACTTAAAACAAACACAAGCAGTAAGTCTCCAAAAAAAAATATTTTCCCCAATGTAATGTCAAATATAAGAAATGGAGCATTTACCAAAAACAACAAATGTGAAAACATAAAGAAAAAGGAACAAACTTCCCTTGGGTTGCCTTATAAGCAACACCTTTGTTTATTTTGATTAGCTCGACTCCATGTTCTCCTCATCACGTGATAAAATTTTGATCTCTAGGGATTACAACTTCAATATTCTCCATTTGGAATTCTTCAGGATAAGGCTTGCTGATGACCACTTACACGCAATGTCTTACATGTTTTTAGACTTTTAATCTCCATTGCACTATAGGGGAGACATTATTGAACACAAAAGGATTGACCCAGTAAGGATGTGATTTATGCAGAAACAATTTATATCTACCATAATAAAGAAGCACTATTTGACCAACGATAAAGTTTTTCCTTAAGACTTTAAAAGCTTTGGTCTTTTCCTTAATTGAAGCTGCTTCCAGTTTATCTCCCCACTTCCATTCACAATCATGTGTTGATGGGTCAATCATATTAATTGCAAAAATAGAATGGTCATTTTGTGGGTGCTTATTGACATAAAAATATAGAAATGGGTAAATTTCCCATCAAATTCCATCATAAGGGTGCCCTCATGAGGATTATCTTAGTTTGGGTTATTATAAGAAATAGTCTCCTGAGTAAGATATGCATTATATTATAAGAAGTTTTTTCATTCATATCTACAACATAAAAATTAGTAGGACACATTAATTCATTTACTTGCACTAAGACATTCTTAATCACCCCATCTGAATAAGTGTTAATATGATCAACCAATTGTATGATAATACTAATTTCTTTTAATAGGCCTAAATTTAAAGAAGTATACATGGAATGAGGCATAACATTAATCGATACTCATAAATCTAACATAGGCTGTTTAATCTTATTTTAACCAATTTTGCAAGGAATAGTAAACACTGGGTCTTTACACATAGAAGATATTTTCGTTTTAAAGACTACAGAAACATTTTCACCCATCCTGATCATTTAATTACCTTTTAACTTTTTCTTATTAGTACATAATTCCCTAAGGAATTTCGCATACCGCGGCACTTACTTTATCACATCTAACAGTGATATATTCACTTTAACCTGTCGAAAGGTCTCCTAGATCACCTTATCCTTATCCTTCGTGTTAGACTTTTCTACCCTGCTAAGGAAAGGTGAAAGGTTAGTCTGAACAACACTTAGGGAATCAATATTTACCTTTAAGATATATGATATTTTCCTTTCTCCTTTAAGCTCCTTTTCAATTTCTTCTTCACTATTCATCCTTTGTGTAACCCTCTCAATATCCTCAAGTTTTCTAGCACTCCTCAAGATGATTGCACTAACATTCTTTATATTTATCTCAAGTTTTGATAGCAAATTTCCTCCTCTTTGGGCTTCTAAATAGTTGATAACCACTACCATCTAGCTTACCTGGTTCTCAAAATTATGAATGCTAGAATTCTTCTCATAAAAATTTAGATTTGGTCTCCTACTAAAACTTCTATACATCCTATTGGAATTGGAAAGTGTTAGCTGCAAGAGGCTTAACTATATCTTCCAATGATGTACTTAAGGTAGAGGAGAAGGTTTATTGTCTATGTTAAAGTTGTTGTTCACCTTACAACCTATTTGGAAAGTAGTTTTGCTACCTATTCCCTCCACAACTTAGTTTTGAGTGATCTCTCCAACTTGGGTTATAGGTTTGGGAATATGAGTTGTATTGTTTGGCAAAATTCTGCTTACAGCATTAACATACACCATATTTCCATCTCCCATCTGTTGGATAGTTTGCATTTACATATATACCATATGCTTTTACCTATGCTTGCCTTACAATAATTTGCCTAACAAAGGATGTTAGTTCATCTAAATTATGTTCTATAGATGAATTGTTTACTTTATTTACCTGACGAACATCGTTGTGAGTGCCAAATTGTTGAGTATTAGCTGCCATATGCTTGATTAAAATTCTAGCCTCTATAAGAGTCTTTTCATATAGTCCTCCATTAGACATCTACTAAGCTTTTATCCATAGGAAATAGTCCTTTATAAAAGTATGAGATGAGGAGTTATTCTATTATATTATGGTAAGAGTAGCTGACACACAACTTCTGAAGCATTCACAATACTCTTAAAGGGTTTCTCTATGATGATGCTTTATTTGCAAATCTCTTTCCTTATATTGACTGTATTTGATGTTGAAAAGTATTTCTCTATAAACAACCTCTTCATTTCAATCCACGTGCTCACATTCCTTACACGCAGATCAAAAAGACAATCTTTTGTTGCATCCTTTAATGAAAATGGAAAGGCTCTTAACATAATCTGCTCATTCGTCACCCCTAGAGGTTTCATACTAAGTCAATTAACATCAAGCTCCTTAAGATGATTATGTGCATTGTCACCTACAAGTCCATGACAATTAGGCAAAAGATGGATTAACCCAGACTTAAAATCAAAAGTAATATGTTCAACAAATTAGGAAAAGTTAGGTATAAAGGTCATTGAGTCAAGTCTGGTGCAACCAACTCTTTTAAAGTTCTCGGATTGGCTATGGCTTCTTTAAATTTAAGTCGTATTCCTAGAATTTTTTGGTTTCCCTTTATATCCTTCACAGTGTGCTTTTGATCCTAGGATCAAATTGTATAGGTTCTTGATGATGAGATCTCTTTAGTACCATACACAAACACTAAAAAACATGAAAAGATTAAAAAATAAAGTAAAAGTTAATTATAAAAATATAAAATAATTAAAATAAAAAATAAAAATAAAAAATAAATTACTTCACTCCCCAAAAATAGTGCCAAAAATCTTGATGCGCGTCAAATACAATAGAAAATGAAACCTAACTCTTTATAGCTAAATTTGTAGTAGTGGTGAGTAAGGATTGTGTCCATATAGAGTGTGTGTCTATATTTTGTAATGAATGAATTGATGTTTAGGATTTTGGGGTGGGGTGGGGGGGGGGGGGGGTGCTGAATTCGGTTAACAAATTAATGTAAAACTAAAATATTGAAGGTAAATCATGTCAAATAGTAAAAAAGTGATAAAATTGACAAATAGGTTTCAAATATAGTACTTGGTTTAATCTCAACCTTTACACGAATGAGCACAATCAATCATTATATTGTTATTGTACCCCTCCTTGAAACTATTAACTGTAGATTAACAGTAATATTTGTTAACCCCATTTTCCCTTAAGTCGTACCTAATCAAAATAAGTCCTTTTATTAGGTTTTACTATTAGACAACCTAGAACAAACTCTCAAGATTTAGTGTGAAAACTACTTTATGTTATAGGAAAACATGTTAATGTAGGAAATAACCACACAAGCTCTGGTCATTTAATATATGCTATGTTATCTTTAATGATACACATCCATTAGTTTCCCACAAGTGAATCAGAGTTACAACGATTATATATTGCAATATAGATTCTAGAAATGGGTTCATAAACGAATAATTTACTTGAGAGTGAGAAAAATAATCATTCATACATGAATCCTAAAACATTAAATAAAGAATAACACAATCAATTCCAAAAGAGAGTGAGAACAATAATACTAGATTAAGAAATGCCCAAATGTGTTCATCGACCTTGATATCCCCTTTAAACAGGAAGGAAGAAGGTTAGCTCCTCATAGATCTCAAAGAGGTAAGAAATCTACCCCTTTTTGTGTTTCTAAAGTCTTCCTCTCTTCATTTGGTCACTTAAATGTCCTTTTATAGTAAAATTTGGGTTCTGCAAGACACATGATAAGTTACATATGCACATTGATGACCGTGTCTGTCATTTTTGCCCAAATTCATAAACTTACATAGTCTTGGCGAACTAAAAGGCAACTTATACGGCTATATAACTCACTACAAAGCCATATAAGTCCACATAAGGCTACATAGGTTACAGGAGAGGCTAAAACTACATTTTTGCACTCCTATGTGCTTCCAATGAGTTACATAGTTTTATACATGACCGTGTAAGTTGTAATAAATTTATTTCTTTGTCCCATATTTATCCTAATTCCTCTCCTTTTTTTTTCCAAAAAGGCATATAATACTGAAAATCAATAGGATGGCTCAAAATATATGTTTTTAGTCATTTTGGTTCTTGTTCCTCCAACTTGTACCTAAAATAAAATGTGAACCGAAATAAGTATCTTGAACACATCATAACATTAATCACTAAGCATTAGGGAGTAAATATATAGTCAATCAAGCACTAATTAGGAATCTTGTTCTCCTAGGACTTTTCAGAAACAAAAATAATAGCTAATAAGCTTAAGGAAATCTTGAGATGTTTAGGTCCTTAATGGTATATGATCTCAAACCATTATCACCATTTTAATGGTAGGATGGTGGTGGCTTTTGACTCTTCTCTTATTCGAATCAATAACCTAAGTTTTTAACTATTCAATTCATTTTACTTACTATCTTGTATGGTCTAACAACCATTTTGATGTTTCTATTATATATGTTATTAATCTTGTTGCACCCTGTTTCCGAAGCCCAACCTCGGAACCATAAAACGTAAGCGTATTCGTATGAAATCTCCTTAACCATTATCGGTTCATCTTTATGCTCTGATACCACAAGATGTTAGACCCCGTTTCTGGAGCCCAACATTCGAAGTCATAAACCGTGAGCGTATTACCTTGTAAGGTATTTTAATGAACCCTCATTAGCCATCATCTCACAAGGATGGCGTGCCCACACCAGTCAAACATAAAAAACAAACTCAACTCCTATTTCAGAACAGATTTTGGGAAATCTCAAACTGAAATTACAATTTGACTTCTTCAGAACATTTGTTCCCTATTGTCTTAAGTTTCTAATGACACCAAAATCATTCACTGACTATTATTGCACTGAATAGTACACTGTACTCAACTTCCATCCAAAAATTAAAAGTCTTAGAGACTGAATTAAAATTCTACTTCTTTAGATAATTTGTAGCTCTATGTCTCTAGTTTACTTTGAAACAAGGATCATCTTATTTGGAGCTTTATAGAACAAGATATCATCAAAATACCAAAGTATGTTTAGTAATATAACCAATTCATGCTCTTCCATTCGATTCCCTCACTTCCTTTCCATCAATATTTTTCAATTCAACACCAAAGGCTATTAATTTTTATGTAGAGATATAAAAATGTGTTAGAAATCAATTAGTTTAAGAATCACTTCATTCGGAGGTCGGATGATGAAGTTATGGCCAAAAGAATCAAACATGGTTTTACTCTCAATCTTATTGTACTTGTCTTCAGAAAATTGGTATAACGTTCACTAGAGATGTCTGATTAAGGTAATTTTTTAACGATCTGAAAGAGGACTTCTAGATCTACATCTTTATTGAAGAAACCAGAGTGAGATTTGGCTATTCAGAGGGTCAAAAATGCAAATTTTCGAAAGTGTACAATGTATATCTGTTAAATGAACATACATGTTCGCCTAACGGACATACATGGGTTTGGGGGCCATTGCAGACCCAAAAAGGTCTATTTAATGGACCTAAAGTCCATTTAACTGACATGGGCGAGGCTGGGGGTCTTTCCAAACTTGAGAAAGTCCCTTTAACGGACCTATTGTCCGTCTAACGGACATAGGTGATACCTAAGCCCCTTCAATGGTTCCTACATCCATTCTAACATTACTTTCACTCATAATCCTTCCGAATTCAACTCTTCTAGTGCAATCTCACTTCTTAACAATTCAAACACCAAATTGATCTCATGAAACTCTCAAATATCAACTTATTTGTTTCATCACAATCAATTACATCTCAACATTTACCTATGGCTGTCCTGATATACATCTTATGAAGCATCACCACTTATAATGGTCATATCTCTTAACTCCGATGTCCAAAAATTTCATACTTTATACCACTGGAAAGATAAGAGGATGAGCTACGACTTTTAAGAAGATAACTTTGTCTAATTCAGCCTAGATTAATCCAGTTTTCCTCTGAAGTTAGTGCACAAATTTTACCCTTATGAAAGACTGGAAAATTTTCCCCAAATTCACTTCCTCTAATGCAACATCATTCTTATCCATTCAACTATATTTCATCATTCATAATTCCTATTTTATTTTCCATAACATCTAACTGATGTATATAAATATATACATAACAACAATTCATGTTCAAAATTTATCATCTCAAATTGATAACTTCCTCAAGTGTACTTAATTCCAACTTAACCACATCCTTAATTAATTCATATTTCAACTCCACCTCATCCATACACAAATTCACATTTCAACTTAACAATCATCCATACACAAATCCATATTTCATTAAAGCGTTAATGGCATTCCAAGGCACATTACATCATGGGTATCAAATCCTGAAATACAAAAGATACATGAACAATAATTGCTCAAAATGTGACTAAAGCCTTGTTTTATATAATCTAACTTCAAATACAAAAATATGCATAATCGGGGTGATGCCTTGACTCTTTTGTTACTCGATCTCATTCTCTTCACCTGAAGATGGGACGGAAAGGGGGTGAGCTTAAAAGCTCGTAGGTAACAGTTTATAACAGAGAAACAAGCAAAACCTTGAAAATGTACATTTGTTATAGAAAATTCATATTGAATTCATAAAGTATAGGTTTTTTTTCAAAAACTCATCATGTAATCCAATTCTCAATGACACAAATCATATATGCATCAAACTTGTCAACATATCATGAGCACGTAAGCACTTTAAAATGGTTTAGGTAGATCCAAAAGTAGAACGTACTACATATTCTCATAAAATGGTCTTGTGTAACCCTGAACAGAACGTACTATTGTAATCCCACTTAATGATCTTGTTTGGAGATTTCTAAACTTTGGGCTGTTACAAATGGTATTAGAGCTGATTCCTGACCCGTTGTGCCAGCGTAGGACGCTGGGTCCTAAAGAGGACTGGGCCTTAAGGGGCTGGAGAGTGTAAGGTCCCACATTGGTTAGAGAGGAGAACGAAGTCTGCGTTATAAGGGTATGGATACCTCTCCCCTATAGATGCGTTTTCCCAAGGGTCGGAAGAGCGCAACCATGAGGAGTTTAGCCCTAGGGGTAACCCAAAGCGGACAATATTTGTGGGCGGGTGGTTTGGGCTTTTACATCTTGCATAGCTGTGAGCTTATGGGAGTCTATGAAGGAGCTACATGCCACTAGCGGGCAGATGGGAGAAGCCTTTTGTCAAAGTGCACTTGCATTAACTTAGGGGACCACCACAAACCCACATAACATGTATTTCATGACTTGCAAAACATATTGCCCAAAAGATCAAATAAGAACTTACCTTGAATCTTCACCAAATGAAGAGTTTCTTAACTCTAATGGAAGCTCTAATCTTCCTCTTTCTTTTTCTCTTCTTGAATAATCCCAAAATCTCTCTTGAAGGATGAGGAAAAGTGAAACCTAGCTGATCTTCTTTCTTTTCTCTCTTCTTCATGACACTCTCTCTCTTTCTTTCTTATTTTCTCTTTTTCTCTCTCTCAATTCACGTTTTTCTCTCTTCTTAGAATGCAAAACACTCTTTTCTTCTTCCTTTTATGCCTGTAATGAGTCTAAATTGTCCATTTTGCCCTTCCTTATAAGCTTTACAATTTTTAAGCTTAAGTGATCTTCCAAAAATGCCCCTTATGTAATCTTACTAACTTAACACTTTAATTCAATTAACTTATGTCTTAAGTCCTACTAACTTTTACATAATTATTAACTCCAAATAAAATTATTAATCTAGTAAGACCTCAAAATTTATTTAAATCATGCTTAATTCAACAAGACAAAAATTCGAGGGCTAACATTTCTCCTTTTCTTAAAAGAATTTCGTCCTCGCAATTCTTATCTGACTAATCAAGAGGCAGGGGTATGTCTTCTCATATACTCCTCCGTTTCCCATTTAGCTTCATCACTTAGATAATTTCCTTTAATTGACCATAGGGGATAGACTTACCTGGTCATTCTATTACTTATTTATTCTTTCACTTTCTTAGCTTATTCCTCAATATTTCTCAGATTATTCACAAATTTCACTTCCTGTACTGACATTACGTCTATGTCAGATCATATCGATATTTCTTAACATACTCACAATAACACATCTTTGTGGGTAATACCAACTCATGAGTCAGTGGTCCAGTTCTTAGTAACTTCATATGGACCACTACAATTCAAAAGTAGTTGATTCTTTATCCTAACCTGAGCACATCTTGTACTTAATCTAAGCATACATTGGGTAGGTGATACTCTTAAAACATTTACTCTTTTTATTCATAGTTCACATCTCTTCAATATCAGTACATTTAACTCTTATGTCTATCTCACTATATTCCATGCCTTTGGTATGGATCCAACTAATTCATTCATCATTCTTAAATCACTTAATTTCTAATGCTGATTGATTTCACTTATCAACAACTTCTCTAGTCAATCTGGCCTTCAACCATTTTTAGGCCTTAATCACCACAATGCAAGAGCGAACAACTCTTTCTATCATCTAACTTTTTATACAGTATTCTAATGAAATCACTATGATAACGATTGTGATGCTTAAAGTGAATAGGATTATATATTGATATCATGTTCCTATGGACTCCAAACTATAAGCTTTACGCATATCTCTGACAGTTAAGATAGTCAGTAGTTCAAACATTCAGTCACTTGATTCTACATTCTTAGCTGCTAAATGATGTTTTTTTCCTATTCAAACTCAAAATTTATATTCATTTCTGATTTCTTAGTAAGATTCACAATTTCTGAATCCTCAATTTGGGCTTTGTTCATGTGAAACTGATCTTAAATTTTCAGTGACTAATCATTTTGCCCAAAATTCAATTCTACATTCTACGCTCTTTATAGCACTATATTTGATAACCTTAATATCCAAATTTGTGATACACTGCTATTTAATTTTCTATTCAATGCATCTGATTACGACACTAGCTTTACCCGAATAGTACTCATTTTCACAATCATAATCCTTCAAATAATTCTATCTATTGCCTCAGTCTCGTATTCAATTCTCTCAACTCAATGATTACCTCAAAGTTTAATGATCTATATATATATATCTATATATATCCAAGATGTTTCTGTACATATAATGTCTCCAACTTTCAAGCAATCACTGTTGTAGCAAGTTTCAATTCATATATCAATTAATCAACCCATGAGGTTTCAATTGTCTCCTTGCGTATGAAATCACTTTATTATGCTGCATTGAATTTTATCCTAAACTCTCATACCACATCATTGCATACTATAAAATCTCATAACCCAGATGATCAAATTAAATCGGTGCTATGATTCCTCAAAATTCTCTTTACTTTAATCACTCATACGTTTTACATGTTTTTCCTCACATATTCAAACTATTCTTCTCAACTTTTTGAATACATTTAACATGTCATCAGATTTTTGCTTGGATCGCTTTGATGTTCAATACCATAGTACTGTCAGGAGCAATTGTTAACTCAAACAAATATTTCCAAAGTTTCGTATGCCTATAATTAGTTCTCGTAATTCCTTAAATAACTAATTCCTCTATGAGGTAAAACTGTCTCACTTTATTTTCAATTTCCCAATTGACTTCCTTTTTTGAATGATTTTCTCAATTAATTCGATTTCCTCTGATTTCACATTGACTTATTCTACTATCTGCTTATTCATACTAATTTATGTCCATTCAATCTTAACTTCCTGTGTTTGTAACACATTCATTAGGTCAAATATATATCTCCCGAACATATTGACACAAAATATAATGTGAATCTACATACTCCTTATATTAGCAATTTATGTCTCCTCAAATTCAGGAATCCACTCACATAGTCGAATACTTTACATCAAACAAAATACACACATTCTCAGTAGTATCTTCTACTTCTTATACTTGAGTCTCCGCTAGGACTATGACTCCAATATTTACTTTTGATTTGTTTAATAATCATTCATTCCTTAAAATGGAACATTTGATTCACGTGATATGATTCGATAAAACATCTCTATCATAAAAAGTTTTCTTACCTCAATCATCTACACTGTTTCCATAATCTTTATCAATCAACTATATTCCTTATTGTTCTTTTAGCTATTCTTAATACCTCAATAAGATCAATTTCAACTATTCATGATATTTCAATAATTTCAATTCCTGTCGCACTTTACATGATCAAAATATTCTTTATAATTAAAACTCAATGAAATAAGAGGCATACTCATTTACTCTGTTTCATCTCATGATTTTAACTATAAGGATCATAAATTACAACTTATACCATATCCAAATATATATCTCATATGTACTCAATCACATTATTCACAATGTAACCATATTATCAAATATGTACTCATAACAATTGGTCGACATAACCTTGAGAACTTCTACATATATCACTACCATTTGTTTCATTTTCCATAGTACTTTTTTAATCAATTTAGAATTATGGATGCATAGCTATCTTGAAATTCTGATCTCAATTTCATTAACACAATTATACCAGATCATAACTCTTATCATGGTAATTAAACAATCATTGTAAATTCCAAGTTCAACCTTTAAATTTCCAATTTGCTTGAACACCCTAAATCTTGTCATTTCCACCTATTCCTCTATTTCTTCTCAGTCAATTCATGAAAATATTTTCGGATCCTTATCAATTCAAGTATGTATCCACAACTAGAATACCGCCACCATATTCACTATCTATGTCTAACACATCGGACTACATAATATTTCTTATTTCTAAATATCCACAAAATTTCATTTTTTCTTATCATGAAATGCCCATGTAAGATCCTAATTTTGCTGCTCTGATACAACAACTGTTGGACCCTGTTTCTAGAGCTCAACCCCGGAACAATAAAACATGAGCGTTTTCCTATGAAATCTCCTGAACTATTATCAGTTCATCTTTATGCTCTGATACCACAAGATGTTGGACCCCGTTCTGGGGTCCAACATCTGGAGTCATAAACCGTGAGCATATTATCTTGTAGGGTTTTTTCAATAAACCCTTATTAGCCATCATTCCATAAGGGTGGCGTGCCCACACCAGCCAAACATAAAAAACAAACTCATTTCTCCTATTTCAGAACAGATTTTGGGACACCTCAAACTGGAATTACAATTTGACTTCTTCAAAACAATTGTTCCCCATTGTCTTAGGTTTCTAATGAAACCAAAATCATTCAATTTGGTTCAGTATTCTAAAAGTTATACCCCAAACATTTACGGACTATTATTGCACCGAACAGTACACTATACTTAACTTCCATCTAGAAATTGAAATTCTTAGAGACTGTATTAAAATTTTATTTCCTTAGATAATTTGTAGGTCTATGTCTCTAGTTTACTTTGAAGTAAGGATCATCTTATTTAGAGCTCTACATATCAAGATATCATCAAAATACCAAAGTATGTTCAGTAACATAACCAATTCATGCTCTTCCAACTAATTCCCTCACTTCCTTTCCATATTTTTTTTCAATCCAGCACCAAAGGCTACTAATTTTTATGTAGAGATATAAAAATGTGTTATAAATCTATTGGTTTGAGAATCACTTGATTCATAGGTGGAATGATGAAGTTACGGCCAAAAGAATCAAACATGGTTTTACTCTCAATCATATTGTACCTATCTTGGGACAATTGGTATAACGTTCACTAGAGATGTCTAATAAAGGTCATTCTTTCATGATTTGAAAGAGGAATTCTAGATCTACAACTTTGATGAAGAAACCAAAGGGAGATTTTACTATTTAAAGGTCAAAAATGAAAATTTCCAAAAGCGTACAATGTATATTCGTTAAACGGACATACATGTCCGCCTAACGAACATACACGAGTTTGGGGGCCATTCCAGACTGAAGAAGGTCCGTTTAACGAACCTAAATTTTGTTTAACAAACATGGGCAAGGCTGGGGTCCTTTCAGACCCGAGAAGATTTGTTTAACAGACCTATTGTCCGTCTAATGGATATAGGTGATACCTAAGCCCCTCCAAACCCTCTCCAATGGTTTCTACACCCATTCTAACATTATTGTCACTCATAATCTTTTCGAATTCAACTCTTCTAGTGCAATCTCACTTCTTAACAATTCAAACAGCAAATTGATCTCATAAAACTCTCAAATCTCATGTCATTTGTTTCATCACATTCAATTACATCTCAATATTTACCTATGGCTGTCCTGATATACATCTTATGCAGCATCACCACTTATAACGATCATATCTCTTAACTTCGATGTCCAAACATTTCATACTTTATACTATTGGAAAGCTAAGAGGATGGGCTACAACTTGTAAAAAGACAACTTTGTCCAATTTAGCCTAGATTAATCCAGTTTTCCCTTGAAGTCAGTGCATAAATTTTACCCTTATGAAAGACTGGAAAATTTTCCCCAAATTCACTTCCTCTAATACAACCTCATTCTTATCCATTCAACTATATTTCATCATTCATAATTCCTATTTTCTTTTCCATAACATCTAAATGATCTATATAGATATATACGTAACAACAATTCATGTTCAAAATTTATCATCTCAAATTGATAACTTCCTCAAGTGTACTTAATTCCAACTTCCCCTTTTCCTTAATTAATTCATATTTCAACTCCACCTCATCCATACATAGATTCAAATTTCAACTTAACAATCATCCATACACAAATCCATAATTTCATTAACATCACAGAATACGAGCTTTACAAAGCTTTAATGGCATTCCAAGCCACATTACATCATGGGTATCAAATCCTGAAATATAAAAGATACATGAACAATAATTGTTCAAAATGTGACTAAAGCCTTCTTTTACATAATCTATCTTCAAATACAAAGATATGTATAATCAGGGTGATGCCTTGAATCTTTGTTACTCGATCTCATTCTCTTCACCTGACCTGAAGATGGGATAGAAAGGGGGTGAGCTTAAAAGCTCCTGGGTAACATTTATAACGTAGAAAAAAGAAAAACCCTGAAAATGTACATTTTTCATAGAAAATTCATATTAAATTCATCAAGTACAAGTTTTTTTCTTCCAAAAACTCATCATGTAATCCAATTCACAATGACTCAAATCATGTATGGATCAAACTTGTCAACATATCATGAGCACATAAGCTCATCAAAATGGTTTGGGTAGATCCAAAAGCAGACCGTACTACACTTTCCCACATAATGGTCCCGTGTAGCCGTAAACAGAACGTACTATCGCAATCCCACTTAATGGTATTACATAGCCGTGAACTTATGGGAGTCCATAAAGGAGCTCCATGTCATTAGCGAGCAGGCGGGAGAAGCCTTTTGTCAAAATGCACTTGACTTAACTTAGGGGACCACCACAAACTCACATAAAATGTATTTCATGACTTGCAAAACATATTGCCCAAAAAGGCACTTTTCAGAAACTTGTTTATCATGAGCATGAAATGTTTCAAATGCATTTCCATTTCATAATTCATTCACAAAACTCATATACCAAACATATGAAGGTTTCTCAAATCATTCACGTAACAATAATACAACATTTATAAAACAAAATGAAGTCATTTAATTCTATTGCTTTTGAAAACATAGTCATGGCTCATTAAGTCTATTATAAACGTGAAACCCACCTTGATTTCCTTGCTTAACTTTGCTTAAATTGCCTCTACTCCCCTTGTCCTCTTGCCTCTCTTGATTTCTTTTTTCAAAGACAAAATTCCCATTCTATAGGAATTCAAATTGGAGAACCCATAAGACATATTTACTAAAATTGTTCCTAAAAAGCTTAAACCCATGCATTTTCTAAGCTCTTTAAACCAAAACCCTTCCAAAAATCCAAAAGATCAAATAAGACCTTACCTTGAATCTTCACCAAATGAAGAGTTTCTTGGTTCTAATGGAAGCTCTAATCTTCCTCTTTCTTTTTCCCTTCTTGAACAACCCCAAAATCTCTTTTGAAGGATGAGAAAAAGTGAAACCTAGCTAATCTTCGTTCTCTTCTCTCTTCTCCATGACACTCTCTCTCTTTCTTTCTTTTTTTCTCTTCTTCTCTCTCACAATTCACATTTTTCTCTCTTCTTAGAATGCAATACACTCTTTTCTTCTTCCTTTTATGCCTTTAATGAGTCTAAATTGTCCATTTTGCCCTCCCTTATAAGCTTTACGATTTTTAAGCTTAAGTGATCTTCCAAAAATGCCCGTCATGCAATCTTACTACCTTAACACTTTAATTCAATTAACCTATGTCATAAATCCTACTATCTTTTACATAATAATTAACCCCAAATAAAATTATTAATCTAGCAAGAACTTAAAATTTATTTAAATCATGCTTAATTCAACAAGATGAACTTAATCAAATTTAAGGATGTTTTCAAGGCTTTTAATTAAGTAGGGGACTTGTCTTCTTCACTTAAATAAAGCTAGGAAGTTTTAATAATAAGTTGAATTACGTGATAAATCAGATTAGAGTGTTAGATCTTATATTCGTTTTAGTTCTGCACCTGGAATAATTTTCGATAAGGGGGTTGGCTTATTTGGAAAAAAACTTAATAAGGTTTTGATCATTGATTTATGGTTAAGGCAATTCCTAAGTTCCTATGATAATATTTATTCTCCGCTTATCTTAAATCACTTTAAAATTGAGGTGTTAAATTTAAGCCCCCTAAGTCCCCATTTAATTTTTGTAAATATTTGGCTTCAAGATTAAGGTAGGCTTCACCTTGAGGGTAACTAGCTATAAGGCTTTCCAATTAATGATGAAGCTTGAAGATGTCAAGGAGGAAATGAAAGCAATCCAATGCAGGGTCTGTTTGAACACTGGTACTAATCTTTAGAAACCAACGGAAGTTCTTAGGAAGGTTTATAATGAGTACTACATAAACCCTTTTAACTAATAATTGAGAGCTTGTGAATATAAGGAAGTTAATTAATATAATAAAAATATTTAATTCAATAACTCACTCCTAAGGCAGAAGGCTAAGGTGCGTTGACACAATTCTAGAACAAGATCTCTTCCTTTATTGATGAGGAAGGGCTACTATGTAAGGACAAGGATAAAATTAGTGCGATTGCATTTAGCTTCTATAAGGATTTACTAAAGATAATCTTATGAGGCCATTCAGTCCTTAGGATATTAAAGAAACATTATTCAGTTTGAATCTTAATAAGTCTCTTGTGCCATATGGCTTTAACATGTTCCTTTTTTGGAGAATATAGAGGATAATTAGAGAGCTAGTGATTGCAACAATCTAGGATTTTTTCAAAGTAAGAGAATGCTCAAGGAATTGAACAAAACACATCTCTACCTAGTTCCTAAGACTAAGAATACAAATTTTATGTATGACTATCAACCTTTCTCATGTTGCAACACAATATACAAAGTGATATCTAAACTCTTAGCTATTAGGTTTAAGAAAACTCTTAAAATACTCATAAGAACATTCCAATGGGATTTTATCTCAAGGAGATCTATTAAAGACACTAATTTATTATTTTAGGAGTTGTTCGAAGATTATGATACTAACGCTTCTAATAGGAGTTTTTAATGAAAATTGACTTTGTCAAAGATTCCTTGGAATAGAGCTTCATAAATTAATTCCTCTAAGTATTTGGCTTCCTTAAAATATTTTTAGGATGGATGCAATAATTTATTTCATCAACTTCATTTAATATCCTAGTTAATGATACTCCTTTTAAAACTTTGAATGGAGTTAAAGAAATTAGTCAAGAGGGTCCTATATCTGTTTATGTATTTACTTTGGCAATTGATGTTCTTACAAGATTAATTACTTTCAAAATTAAATGTATTTTATACTTTGTTTTTCACTTAAGTGTAGAGGTTTGAAAATCTGTCACTTAGCCTTTGCGGATGATCTCAAGTTGTTCTGCGGTGGAGATCCAACATCCATTAAATTATTAGTGGACTCTCTTAACTTTTTCTCTAGATTTGAAAGTGAATAGGGAAAAAGTAAGCTCTATATTTCTTCTTATAACAATAATGTTGATCTATTTGGATCTATTTTTGGATTAAGCATTCTTATTTTCCTTTTAAGATACCTAAGTGTGCCTATAACCACTAAGATACATAGGTTCATTGACAGTATTCCGTTTTTAGAGTTGGGAAAAACAAAATTAACTCTTAGTAAAAAATTTATTTTTCTTGTAAATGTAGGTTATAACTATTTATTGCTATTTTTAGGAATATCCATATCTACTAGAATGCTCACTTAGTCTTTCCAAGAAGATTAACTGATGAATTTAAGAAGATTATTAAAATTTTCTCATGGTCAAGAAAAACTGATAATTTAAAAGGGGAAAAGGTCAAGTGGCAAGAACTTTGCCTTCTTAAGTAGGATGGAGGTTTAGGGTTAGTTTCCATACAAGACATGAACTAAACTCTATTATCTAAAAGGATATAGACGCTCTTCAATGACAAGGAAGCATACAGATGAATTTTTATCAGCTGAAAATTAATAAAGAGCATTCTTGGTGATTGGTTCAAATGTGAGGTTAATTGATTAACTCCATTTTTCATTTAAAACCCTGATAAGTAATGGCATACAAACCTAATTTTTGTTTGATAGTTGGTACAACCTTGGGCCTCTACACTTATGGGAAGACCTAAGTGAACAAAGTATAGGATTCCTTATAATGCTAAGGTTAATGGTATAATCTTCAAGGGTAATTAATGTTAGAATTTTAGAGGTTTAATATGTATTATTAATAGCTTGCCTTATCTATCAAATCCTCTTAATGATGATATAGTCATTAGGATGAGGGACACCTCACATAGATTTACCAATAAATCTTGCTCAAATTTTTTTAGACCTAACTCTCAAAAAGTTCAATAGTTTTGATCTTGTTTAGGCTAAATCTTTGATCCTTAAAGCTTCTTTCATTAGCTGGCTTGCAGTAAGGTGAAGATTGCATACAAGGACGAAAAATTATAGCATACATGACAATACACGTTTGCTATGTCAATTTTTTCCTAAAACTAATGCTTATCTCTTGTTTTCCTTGAGTTGAATTCTACAGCTTATGTTCTTTAGGATATTGCTCTTTGATCTCTTCTTTTATGTTTTCTAGTTGCATATGTTTTATTTTTCTTTTTCTTTTATAATCTTGATTCTTTATAAGGATCTTCCTAGTGTTTTCCTCTTTATTTTTGTTCTAAAAATAGCCCTACAATATAAAAATATAAAAATCTTATGAATTGGAAAAGCTAGAATTGGCTCCTTGAACGATCATTTTATAGCACTTAGTTTAATTTAAGTTACTTTGATCAAAGGATTGTAACATTTTTCTTGTATGATTGCATATGCATAAACACAAGATATACAAGAAGTTCAAGCAAACTAATAGAGATGTAAGTTTTAGGCATCACTAAACAAGAGAGCAAGATTTGAAAAATGAGATGTTAAGAAATGATAGCAAAAGCAATGGTGGAGGAAAGGAAACAAAGAGAATAACAAAGTTGAATATCCTGAAAACTAATGCCTAATTTTATAAACTAACCAATGAGGATCCTAATGCTCATTTGGCTAAACATTTTGGAGATTTGTGACACATTTCGATACAATGAATTCTTTTACCTTGAAGAACATTACAACATGGGAGCAACTAGTGCAAGCCCTTTTAGCTAAATATTTCCCTTTAATAAAGAACACTAGGATCATAGAGGAGATAACTAATTTCTAGAAAAGCAAAGGGAAGTCATTGTATGAGGCATGAGAGAGATTCAAAGAGTTAAAAAGGAGCTATCCATATCATAGCTTGCCCAAAGAGTTCCTTTTGCAAACCTTATATAATAGTACAAATTCTTCTACATGAGGCACCATAGATGCAGTAACTGGTGGTTCACTAATGAGGAACATAATTTATGCCACACATGATTTATTAGAAGACATAAAAACAACATTCTATAGACGTCAAAGAGGAGTAAACAACTACTAAATTTTAGAGATTAGAAAGGAGTGTTTGCTATAGATTTAATTTTAGAATTACTGGCTAGAGCAACAAACTTAGTCAAGCAATTGAATAGCTTGAAAGCCACTTCTTCCAGCTCACTCAAGGTAATTCAACATGTATGTTAATTATGTTGACAAGAAATTCATGTCATAGCTGATTGCTTCCTAATGAAAAATAAAAACATGGAGCAGCTCAATTATATGTGAGCACAATATATTCAAGGTGGTAATAACCCCTATTTTAATACTTATAATCCTATATGGAAAAAGTCTCCTAAAATTTTCTTGATCTAATAATGCAAGAAGCCCAATAAGAGCATAAAGCTCACCAGGATTTCAATAAGATAGGCTCAATTCATTACAATGAAAGATGGATAAGCTAATGGATATGCTAAATTTCAAGTTCAAGAGCCAAGATGAAAACCAAAATAGGGTATAAGTTTTAACTAAGTTATAAAGAATCATTCTTATTCCGTCTATAATCTAAAGGTTTAATTGATTCAATTAGCTAATACATTGTCTACTTGAAGTGTGGGAAATTTCCTGAGCAACACGGAGTCTAATCCAAGGGAGAAATTAAAGGGCATCACACTTATAAGTGAAATCAAGTTAAAAGAAGCACCCAAAAAGAAGGTTAAACTCCATACTACTAGACACCAAGAGAAGGAGGACGGGAAGGAACAGAAGGAGGAGGAATCTCCATATGTCCCTCTCCCTCTATATGTGACAAAGACCCCATTTCCGTAAAGGCTGAAGAAGAATCCAATGGATATGCAAATTTTAAAATTTTTAGAGAAGTTGACGAAATTGCAAATTAACTTGGCCTTTATAGAGGCTCTAGAAAACATGTCTAAGTAGGAGGAATCTCCATATGTCCCTCCCCTCTATATGTGACAAAGATCCCATTTCCACAAAGGCTGAAAAAGAATCTAATAGATGTGCAATTTTTAAAATTTTTAAAGAAGTTGACAAAATTGAAAATTAACTTGGCCTTTTTGGAGGCTTTAGAAAACATGTCTAAGTATGCAAAGTTTCGCAAGAATATACTATCAAAGAAGTGGACTTGGGAGGAAAATCAAATGATCTCCTTGGTTGGAAGCTATAGCTCCATAATTACCAACATATTCCTTCGAAATTGAAAGATCCAGTGAGTTTTACTATACCCTATGTAGTTGGTAGTTTAGAATTCTTAAAATGTTTGTGTGGCTTAAGTATAAGTAACTTAGTTACATTAATGTTATAATTTTTTTAATTTATAGGAAATTGGGGCTAATAGATATGAAGTCAACATCCATGTTTAATCAATTAACGAATCCATCTATAAAGAAACCATTTGATGTGGTAGAGGACGTGCTAGTAAAATTAAACAAGTTTGTTATTTTTATGGATTATGTAATGTTGGACTTTGAAGAGGATCAACATTGTCTATTAAATCTTGGTAAACCATTTATAAATACAAGAAAAGCCTCGGTGGATGTTCTTGAAGAGGAACTAATTCTTCAAATTGGTGATGAACAAGTTGAGTTTAATATGAGAAAGACATTAAATAATCCAAAAGAGGGAAGCTCTCCCATAGTTTTTAAACGAGAAAGAGGAAAACTATAAAGAAGATGGTGATGTTGTAGAGCTGAAAAATGATAAAAAGTTAAAGGAGGAGAAGTTGGGTAACAAATTAAAATATGAATCATTAGTAAGGACAAAAGAACCAATGATACCTCCACTGAGCAACCACCCATTTTAGAGTTAAAAATTAATAGGGAACAAGGAAAGAGAGTATTGAAGTCAATTAGAAAGATAATGAGAGCAATGGGATGGAAACTTTTAGACAAAAGGAGCATAAGTCCTAATATGCTTATGTATAGGACCTTAATATTCAAAAGAGGAATTGGTTGAATTTTTAAGCTGAAATGGTTAAGCTTGTGACCTTCAAATTAGCATTTTATATTCTAATTTTATGTATTTTTTATGCATTTGTTACCTTAATTTTATGGTTTTTTAGTAAGTTAAATTGATGGATGTTTATGGTATGAAGTGTGTTCATTTTCCTTCTCCAATGCTATCACACAATCCCTATAAATATTCTTGCCTTTGTTTTTAGTTCCTTTTATTTTTGTTAGTTAAATTTTTTGTGTATATTGCTTTTAGTTGTTGTCATTTTCCATATTAAGGAAAATTTGTTGTTCAAGAGTGGGGACAAATATGCAAATGCATATCATTTATTTGTGAATTTACATTTCCATGGTGTTAGTTTTTGATTATGTTAGCATTGTGTAAAAACTTTATTAATAATTTTTGCATTCTATTAACGTGTTAATGGTATGAAATTGAAAGGAATTAGCTCATCTATGAACATGATCATTTAATTTGTGACGAAACATTTTCTTGTGAAGTTTATGTTTTAAGTATTTTTAAGGTGAAAATACATGTTAATTAGAATATTGTATTTATTATTTCATTTTATAAAACTTATTGGGATGCACTTATAATTAAATTTATTTAAATTGGTAGGCAACATTAGTAGCCTTTCATGGGAGTGATTGAGAAAGAATTGATGTAGGTTAGGAAATAAATATAAATAAAAAAGAAAAAATGCGTGTTAAATAAATTTTCTATTGTGCTGGGCTATTTTGAATAAAAAACAAAATTGGGATAAGAATAAAGTTGGTAGTTAGTTGTCAGTTGTGATATAATTAAGTAACTAGGGGCATTCAAGAAAACATGCTTGTCTTTGTGCTAAAAAGCTAGAATGACACTCTAACCAAGCTTAATAAAACATAACCTAGTTGAGTAATTGGGGGACATTTATGACAATGTATTTGCCTTTAGGTCAAAAGATTAGGTGATTGTTAAATAAAATCTAAAAATATGGTGTTGCCAATAAAAGTGAACTTATTGATCTTCTTATTAAATGTCAAAAATTTTAATGAGCAGGTATGTAGTGATGACCTACTTCTTTAATTGGCAAATAAGAACCAGTGCATGGATGTATGAATAGGGTGTCAATATTTTGGTTGATATGTGAATTTAAATTAAATCACTTGAACATGAATGGAATAAGTTAATGTGTTGGAAGTTTGTAAGTGATTGATGTTTGAGACTAAGTTAATTTTATGAAATTTGATGTTATCGTGCCATTATTGCATTGTTATATGAGTATAATTATGTGTATTTTGTTTTTTATTTGCTTTGTGGTTTTAGTTTTTCTTGGGGACGAGCAAAGAGTACCATTCCAATTTGTTGCATTAACTTTGATGCTAAAGATGTGTAAATAAAATGTCCATAACCTATGGGAATAATGATATCTAAAAAATAGATGATTATGCTCCACATTATTTGAGGAATATATGATATAAATTGAATCAATTCAAGGGAGCTTAAGCCTGTCCTAGTGGTTAGCATTCTCAAAGTAGCAAGCTGTAGTATGCATGAGTGAGATGGAGTAATTCCAAGGTCACATATTAATTTAGTCCATAGGAATTGTGATAGGGAGTTTAGTAGAATCTTTCTCCAAGCAGTAATGGAGAATCATGGAGCTATATTCCATAAAATGGAATCCTCTTTAGCTAGATTAGGAGCATAGTTGGGCTAATTGCTAACAATTAGAATATAGAATGTACTATGGCATTTATAGGGATTCATGATCTAAGATTTAAGCACTCACTGAGCATATAGAAAGGTACCCAATGGGTACCAATTATCAAACCAAATAGAGTGAATTTACTCTTTCTAACCTTACTAGTAATTAGAGGATGCATTAACTCCATGGCACCTAGAATTTTTTGAAATGTCTTAGATCACTTTCAACTGATTTTAAGATTCCAAATGCTCTCCCTTTTGATATAATAGCAGTTAATCCATTTAACCCATAGATTCTCTTTCTCCAAGCATACTTTCCATAATCTTTTAGCCAACCAGACTCTACTTACTCTTTTGATAAGAGTAATACCTAAGCCCCCATTTACTTTAGGCAAACATATAGAGCCCCATTTCAAGTTAGGAATTCTCCTATTATTATTGCCTAACTCAAAATAAAGTCCTTTATTAATTTGTCCAATGTTTTCTTCACACCATTAGGGATTGCAAGATGTGGGCACCAATGAATGTCAGATTGGATAATATAGCATTTGGAAATATCAATCTTCCTTCATATAACAAGAATTTATTACACCATATTGATAACTTCTTCTGGAAGGAGTTAATTAGAGGGAAACAATCATTAGATGTAAGCTTCCTTATAGAGGTAGGAGCCACTAAAAATTTAAAAGGATATATTGGGACCTAAATTCCATTGAGACAGCATAAATTCCTGCCTCATTATGATAATTTGTAGAGATATAATAATTGCTTTTGTAAGGATTGACTAAAAAACCTAAATTGGCTTAAAAAACCTCTAGAGAGCTTAATAAGGTATTAATAGTTTTTGGACAAGCTCACGTAGCAAGAGGAGGTCATCAACATAAGATAGTTTTGTGATTTTAAACTTACTAAACTTGTAGTGAAACCTAAATACTAGTTCCTTATGGATATTTAATAGAAAAATCTTGTAAAGAATTTCTATGCCAATAGCATCAAGATAAATTGACGATGAATCACCTTTTTTAAGTCCTTAAGTTGCTTTTAATACTTCTAAATGCTCTTTATTGATACTAGGTTATGCAAGCCTTTATCCAGTGTGTGAATTTTTCGGGGCACTCCTTTTAATTTAGTACATCAATGATGAAACTGCAACCCAGAGTGTCAAATGCCTTATTGAAACCAATCTTCAATGTAAATTTTGATAGATTTGTTGTTATTATCCTTTTAAATAATTCTTGAGCTAAAAAATTGTCATTAAATCATCTTTCACTAATATAAGTTCCTTTCCTAAGTTTACAAGTGTCTCCTTTAGCCTGTTAACCAAAATTTTTGAAATGATCTTATAGATCACATTGCAACATTCAATAAGTATATTTTAGGACTTTTAGAGCAAGGAAAAGATATTTTATTAAGTTCAGTAAGCGTCATACCTTTCCTAAAGAATTCCTTCATTACATTCTCTTCCATCTGTCTAGTATTCTTCTAAGTTGATTGAAAAAACCTAGAATTATAGCCATCTGGGATAAGAGTTTTATGTAGATTGAAAAAGAATAGAGTAGCTTTTATCTCTTTAATGGTGATCTCCCTAACTAGTTCATCAAGATGATTTCCTTATATTGACTCCTTAAGAGAGGTCATAATTTCCAAAGGGAAAGCATTAAACTCCCTTATAGTGCCTTGAATTCTCCTGCAATACTTGACATCCATCTCTTTATGTATTCATTAATCTTGCACTACATTACTACCCACATCCATTAATCAAATGATCCTATTCCTTTTCCTTCTATTTTTAATTGCATTAAAGAAATATTTGGAGTGCATATCACCTTATTTCAACCACATAATTCTTGACTTTTGACTCGACTAAGAGATATAAGTCTTCGCTACTTCCAGTTGCTTCTTCATTTCACTTCCATACTAGGATTAATTGGAAACATTACAAGTACATCTTGGAACCTATTGGGGGATACAAATGTTATTTTCACATCTTTTCTCATCCAATCAAAGTTATGCTTTGAGATATTGATTCTTTTATAACCATCAACTTTTACATGCAATGGTAAACATGAGTACTAGCTACTTCAACTCTCATTCCTTTTAAGACCACTTAGGAGAACTCTAGATGTTTTAATAAGGAATTGAAGAATCTAAAAAGAGCTTTCCTCTTAAAAACTATCATATTAAGTTGAATCTCTATAAGGGTATGATTATAAATTAAGGTGATGTCAAAAGAAGTAGTCCTATTAGGAACATAGCTAAGCCACTCATTAGTCACTAATAACCTATCAAGCTTCTTCTAAATGAACCAATAACTAGGTGATTTCTTTTAAGATACAATAACGTTAATTATACTTTAGATCAGTGATTTTCAAGGTACTTATGAGATAAGATAGTTCATGGTACCTGTAGGAGCTTTGCCTCCTTTAGTTTTTGATGTAGTTAAGATGTAATTCGAGTCCCTAATTAGAAACCAAGGGAAGCATATGCTAGAACTAATTCTCTCCAACGTTGTATGCAACTGGATGCTTTGGAACTCCTAATTAGTACCATATATGATAGTGATGACCACAAGCTTAAGAAGGTACTTCAGAATGAAGTGGTGATCCAATTCTTATCCAAGAACTATAATCCTTTAGTTTTAAACTCCTATTTTATTTTGATCTCTATGAGACTAGCAAAATAAAGTCCTTTAAGGATGAGGTAAACTTATTATGGGAATTTAAATCCCTTAAATTCTAAACTACGAAGTTTATTTTACAGATGCTACACTATCTTTCTTCCTTTTAGACGTATAACCAGACTTACTAGTGCTAGAATGTAAGCTAGAATTCATACCTTGTTGAGCTTCTAACTCAGTATTGGAATTGTCTAGAACTACATCTTGTTTTTCTGAGTCATCTGTCACTATGTTAATCCATGAATTTATTATCTATATAATTAACTCCTGAGGATTCCACTGTATTGATAGGATCTTGAATGTTAGGTACCTAGACATGCCTTTCCCCCTTAACATTTTTTCTATCAGGGTTTATGGGAGAATTTAAATTTGCTTCTTCTGGAACCTCATCAACCATATCTTTGTGTAAAGCTCCATTTAACCTCTCTTTAGAGGGATCTAAGGGACTTAGTTCCAAGTTTCTTAAAGACTCCATATTCTTTGGCATATATACTTCCATAAACCCTTTCTTTATAGGTTTCTATGGATAAGAAACTTTAATATCATCCTCCACTAGCTCACCATCTTAGTCATATCTCATGATCTTTACTAATCAAGAAACTCCAACTCTAGTCCAACGTCAACACACACCCTGAAAAACCTAATCCTTTTGGGGGTGGCAATATTTTCATCTAAACTCACTGGCTTTCTTATGACATTAGTAATATAACTTAATCCCAAAAATGACCAATACTAGAGTGGCACCTTACAGAAGCTCACCCATATTGGAATTGTAGCAAGCTTAAATCTATCTAGCATAGGCTTCCACTCCCTAACAATCATTGGTCTACCAAGTATGTCCCAAGGCCCTATATTAATCACTCTTTTAAGCCATGCCTTTTGAGGTAAATTTGAACATGTGGAAATTAGCTTCTCTAATAAGCATATCACTAGTCTATGCTTCCTCGAATTTTGATTTGCCTAGTTTTGCACCAAGAAGTAAGATGATCTCTTTTTGATAAGGAGACCAACTAAGGAGGAATACTATGGAGGAATTCCACTTCTTGGCTCCCATCTGAAGCACCTCAGAAAGCAAGGAAATCAGTTTACCATCTTTTCAAGGGTTAATATAGTGGAGTTTTTCAAATATATCTGGATCTCCTAACACCTTACTCCATGTAGCTGTTAAGGGGAGTTATACTTAGCCATAAGCTATGACCTTCTCTTTCTACCTTGGAAGTGAAACGAAGAGAGACCAAACGCTATAACAGGGGGAACCAAAAGAGCTAGGGTATGTGTGGTCAACGGAGACAGAACCATTCTAGTTACATTTAATGGTAACTTTTTGATGGAAAAGGAAGGCAGGACTGGAAAGTCAAAATGTGGGCTACTTAAAAGGGAAATAAACAGGAGTAATTAGTTGGTCTAAGAGTGAACTTGGTTAGGTGATGGCAGAAACAAGGATAAGGCAAGGAATACTAAGGAAAGGGGGTCAGAGAAAAACGAGAACCTCTCTCTTTAACCCAGTTGACCTAATTCAAATAAGCAAATTATTCAAAGAAATATAATATAAGTTTAGATCAAACAACAATTTAATTCTCAATTTATATATAAAAAGGAATGAAACATATCAATTCCTATAAAAATAATTTTTGGTTATCCTCAAACGAAAGAGTAAATCCATCATAAAAATTAATATTAATTATGTTGTCTTTTTTTCTTAAATTTTATTTAATATGTAACTTAAATATAACTTGAACAATAAATGCATTACTTATTGAACTAAGGGAGGTTTTAATCTCTGTGTTTATGATAAAAAACTTAATTACTACTAATAATTTATTTTTAATGATTTAAATATAACAATATGAAAATTAAGCAAGTAATTGTAAGTTATGGAGATTTATAAAGTCAATTAGCCAATGTATAGATTATAGAGACCATTGAGAAATGTGAAGAATTAACAAATAATTGAAGCCAAATTAAAGAAACAATTTATGCTATCATTCGATTGGAGATAGAATTAGGTCAATCAAACTATTAAGAAGCGAATCACTATAATAAATAGGTTAAATATGTAACAACTATGTGATTTTCTTACAAATATAATAGTCTATAATTGGTGACACAAGAATAACTAGCCAAGTAAAGTATCTATTACATATGCCTAATGGAATAGTTACAAAATCTATAAGTAAGAAGATTAAAATGTTTAAAAAATAATATTGTAGATATATATGCATATTAAGTTTCAAAATTCACTTTTACAACTAGTTTTGAAAGCTTATTCGGACCCAAAGGAAGTATTACCTAACTTGATTTAAGCATGTTAAGATTCATCTATAGTTGAACAAGACTATAAACATAATAATGTTATGGTTCTTATTTCTCTCTAAAAGTGAGAAGATTGGAACAACCTCATATATGGTTATATCCTAGCTTGTGTCCCGTATTGAATACATGAATTGAAGTTTTAGTATCAAACATAATCATACATATGGTTATGTATTATCCTTTATTACTTGCAATAATCAAGGTTAGGAGACACAGAGACATTTATAGGTAAGCCAAAGCCTATATCATTTGAAGTTGAAGTTTTAGAATGAAATATGGTCTATGTTAACTTATGTTTGATCTCCTACCTTATAGATAATTTTAGGCAAGTGCACCTATCGCTTCTATAGTATAGATTATTAGATACCAAATGTTGATCTAATTGAGACTACAACTACTAGATTAACTCTTTTCCTATTATGTAATTGACAATTAATGGGCATGTTAATTGATTAATTCTCAAATTTAATGTAATAAAATAAAACAAAGATTGAACCAAGAAGCAACCAATAATAATAGCGGTACATGGATAGTGAATCCTTTTAGGACTTCTCATGCAAACAAAACTTCAAACTTCAACTTAACTTAAAGTTCAATAGATCATAAAAATTCCTTAATTATGTTAACATATTTTTCAAGAGTAATAACAATTAATACTAGATCAATTAACTAAAATCTCTTTTTAATTAACCCCCTTAGAATTGCATAAACTAATTTATGAATTCCTTTATTAGGATTAACTTTACTATGTAAGATTTATGTCAAGCTATCTCTAGGATTGTATAAAAATCTTTTTGAATATGCTAGATCAATATATCTAAAAGAGTTCTTAATCTCAAATTAATGAATTAAATATAAATTATCATACTATCACATACTAATTCAAGAAAAATAAAGAACTTATAATCAAATCTAAATGAAATTGAAGAATAAATTAAATTAAACCACTATAAAATCCATCCCGAGTTTCATATTATCTAGGTACTATAAAGATTTAGCTCCTAATAGCATCAAACTAAAGATAAAAATAGAAAACTAAAAAAAAGATGAAATCCCTTTTAGCCTTCATGTAATTAACTTTAGATTAATGGAAATCCACTCCAAATTTATATTCTTCCTTGTTCTTTGTTCTCTATACTACCTTAAGTTTTCTAACTTAAACTTCCAAACACCATTCTTTTTTATCCTCTAGGCCATGTGTCGAGCTATTTACTTAACTAAAACATGAAATTCCATCTAGAGGAAACACGTGTACAAGTGTAAAATATGAATACAGGCTTGTCAATATACATCACAGCCATGTAACACACTAAATTAATCAACATACCTCAAACTCTTCACACACAACTATGTATGTTTGAAATTTAGAAATAATAGAGAACATAGGTAAGTAGACATACGTTTACTAGGTTTTATACTTGCCCTATAACTTTATAACTTGGTTATAACAACTCCAAATCCCTTTGAACTTGTTTAAATTCATTCCTTTTCCTCTAAATAAGTGAAATGAAATGATGCTTAAGTTAATAAAATTCTTTCAATTAAAAAAAGGTGAATTATGACCAAGACACAAAACATGAATGAATTAAGTACTAGACACAATAAAAAATCAAATGAATAACTGAAATACACTAAATATAATCCTAAAAATATGAATGATTAAGAGCTTATCAAACTTTCCCACATTTAGGCATTTTTTAGTCTTCAAGAAAACAATAATTTAAATTCATAGACTCTTTTAGATATTCACTTCTACTCTATCTTAACCTTTCTATTCACAATTTAAATCATTATGCCTAAAGAATTAATCCAAAGTACAATCAAAATCAAACTAGTATAGAATGAAATCCCACAAGCAAAAACCACAGATGATGATATTTTGAAAATCTTTCTAAAATTAAGTTCAAATAATATTTATCACCCTTATATAAAAGTGTCACTCAATTTGCGCAAAGTGTTTAGGTGGAAAGTTATTAGAATTCTCAAATCAATTCATAAAAGGAATCTTAACGTGTTCTTGCTAATAAATCACATCTCCACCACTATAAAGTAAACTAGAGGTAAAAAACAAAACATATTTCAATTAAGTGTTATCTAGCTTAGGTAAACATATGGTAGGGTTAAATTTTGGGTTAATAAAGATGAAGGAATTTGCATAAACAAGTTTTAAAAAAATTGCAAGTAAGGTGTAAAGTAAGTCATTAATAACACAAGTATCCTCTTTTCCTCCTTTTCTCAATTACAAAAAAATATATATTTTTCTTCTTTTTTTAATAAATAAGCTCATTTCAAGATATTTGAATTGATTATGTACGAGCTTATAAGGAGAATATCTAAAAATTTAATTAACACATGAGAACATATAGTTTTGGATCCGTAAGCTTACAACTTTTCTCATTCTTGAGACTTCTTCTTCTAATCAAATTCATATGCAATCAAGTAAATACAATTCTTTAGGGTGCAAAATAAGGCTAATCATAAAAACGTTTTATAAACTTGTAATAGGGTTAAAATAATTCAAAAAAGGGCTAAGGTTCAAATTTGGTTACCCTTAAAGGATAAAAACTTGGTAGGGTAAAAATAAAAAAGGTTTAAACAAAGGTTTAATCTAGGTTTTTCTTTTCATCTAAATTCCTCTAGTCTAAATTTATGGTCTCCATATACATAATAAAACTAAGTTCTATTATCATCCAAATATGCATGATAAACACACGACAAAGAAAAATGGAGCATAATATAAAATGATAGTTTCTCATAATATATCATTTCATAATGTTAAAAATAAGAATCCATCTAATTATGCCTTCCTCCTCTTAGATTATATTCTAAATCAACGATTTATAACAACTCAAGATGTTTTAAGACAAGAATTAAAAGATTCAAAATTTCCATAAAGGAGAATAAAGAATAGAAATAAAATATTCATGATATTATATCATATTCACAATAAATCACAATTTTCCTTCCCCACACTTCATATAAAATAATGAAAGGCAATTAAAATGAGAAAACGTAAGGTAAACTAGTATTTCCTTGATTCTTGTATAAAATATTCGAATTCTCGGTTTGAATTTAATCCAAATTATATGTAATATTCCTTGTAGAAAGAAAATAAAAGGGAATATATGATCAAAAAATGGAAATAGAAAAACTAGAAATAAAAAATAACTACATCTATGAAAAATTAAGGTTTAGTATATCTTTAGCGTTGCTAGTCCGTTACTAACTATGAAACATATAAAATGGAAACCAAGAAACATAAATATAAAAGAAAAGAAAAAAATGGCCTATCACTTGTTTCTATAATCCTAGGCAATTTAAGTCACCAAGGTAGTTAAGGAATCTATAATGTGATCATCAACGACCTCATGTTCAATCTCACTAGGTGGATTAGTCTACCATGATAAAGGAATATCAAGATATTGAGTAGCTGTGGTCACTATCTCAATAAGAGTTGATGCTTTTGCTATAAGATCATCTTACTAATGAGGTAATTCAGAAGTTGTACTAATGCTTCTAGGTTAAGGTAAATTGTAGCTCCTAAATGATTAGCAATATGGATGATAACATCCTTACCCATTAATTATGTGCCTCCAATCTTGATACTTGTTCTATAAGATCTCACTTTCAATCTCTAAAAGTTTCTTAAACCCTTAGGATCTGACCTTTATATCTTTCATATAGAACAATCCACAGTTTATTATAATATAGAGAGGTTGATAGCTAGATAGATGTGTTGGCGCTAATATAAGGTTTACCATGATGCTCAGGTCTAACTAGAGGTAATGGTGGAGGAATGGCATGGTCAGTTCACTACTCTAGTACATTGGGGTGATCCCTTTCAGCTCTATTAGAAACCTTAGGCTCTTGGAATCTAACCAAAATTGGAAGGGGTATCTGTTGGCCCTGTCTCCTTTGTATCATACTAATGGCTCTCAAAATAACAATTTTGCTATGTACCATATGTCAAACAATCTACATCTTGGGTAATCTCTCTAATAATCCTAGTATCATATGCTTGATGCCTGAAAAACCAAGCTAGTGTATAAACAAGGTGGATGGGCAGTCTCTCACCTATAATATATAAATAGAAGACATCCATCATGTTCACTACTTTATTGCTATCTCCTTTCCTACTTAATGTATATCTCAGCAGATAATACATGTGTCTTGATGATTGGGATCACAATATAGAGTCCTTTAATTGTATAGACTCATAATGCCACTCTCTATTGATAATGCACCAATGTATCTTTGTATTGGTACTAATAGGAAAACATTCTCTCAAAGCAAAATAATAGGCCTCAAAAGCAATAAACTTAGCAAAGTAAAGTCCTATATATATGGAAAACTATGTATAAATAATGTTTTTCCTCTCCTTAAGTACTCAAAAGTAAATAATGTTATCTGGATTCTAGGAAATGTTTCTTCTATAACATGAAGGTAATGGTAAACTTAAGTGTGAGCTCATTATATGTGGCTCCTCAATTGCAAAGAAGTGATCCCAATTTCTAGCACTTAACAAATCTCAAACATTTGATGCCAGTCTGACCTAATCAAGCACCTCCCAATCTTTGCATCCACCATTAATAAATGGTTTAGTCTTTAGTCTTTGAAATCTAAAGGTATGCAATATCCTGTAAAGTATATAGTATGGGATAAATTAGAGTTAAAGGTTTTTAGGCCTTATGTAGTCTCATTGACTGTCTCTATTGTCTTTAGTTCTATATCTTTTTCATAGCACTTCCTTATCTTAATGATGATATATGGTGTTTATTCTATTCATCATTATATGCTGAAATATAAAAATTAACACAATGCCTAAACTTAAGAGAGCATTCCACTTCAATCTAATCACGATAAGACAAAACCAATCCACTTTCATATAAAGCAGTAAGCATATGTGAGTGAGAAAAAAAACACAATTTAATTACAAATAATCCACTTTAATTTATGTAATTTTGAAAGAA
Organism: Erythroxylum incrassatum; assembly: GCA_026546855.1. Taxonomy (NCBI): domain Eukaryota; kingdom Viridiplantae; phylum Streptophyta; class Magnoliopsida; order Malpighiales; family Erythroxylaceae; genus Erythroxylum; species Erythroxylum incrassatum. The sequence goes on from JANVCL010000009.1 coordinate 2,835,762, forward strand.
AATGGAGTTTAATCATGTAAAAAAACTCAAAAACATGATTGGATGTCAAAACTCACTTTCATTTATAAAATAAAACAATTAAAGAACAAAAATCCATCATAACAAATTAATCTGACTCAAATAACATGATTTCATCATCTTATTCTCTCTAAATGTTTTAAAAGGCATAAAGGACATAAATTCATCACCCAAATTAATCAAATTCTTTTTCAAAAGAAACTAAAATATGATTTGACCAAAAAAAAGATCCGAAATCAGTTTAATAGACCCTAGAACATAAGTCACCATAAAATTGTTCCCAGTTAGTGAAATAAAACCAAAAAAGAATAAATAAACCATAAAAATTCACTTTAATAAACTCTTCAAGAAAAATAGCATTTGGGTGGCTAAAAGTGTCACTGAAACATATGGAATGGGTCCTCAAAATGAGAGAAAAATGAAGGAAGATGGAGAAATATGGATTTTTCGATTGGTAGAATGAATTTAGAAGGGTTTATAAAACAGAAGAAAGAAAATGAACATTGTTCTGCCTATGTTGCATTATTTAGTTTATAGATTTCAAAATACAGGTTTGTAAAAAAGGAATATTATGATAGGATGAACATAGGCTACAATATAGTCATGTTGTAAATAGTGTTCTTAACAAAAAATAAATGAACAAATACGTGCGTGTGTTGGGACTTAACACGATCATGCTAGTAATAAGCTTAAGAAATTAGCAAAAGAAAAATCTAGGCAAGTTGCTACCTATATATTATATTGAAAAACTAAAAAAAATGCAACATCCCACTACCATAAAGCAAATACCCGAATACCCTGAGGGCATCCGAGTACATACCTTATGATGATGGTATGTTGGAGCAAACAAATCCAATATACACGTGGCAATCTAACTAACACATGGCATCATCTAACATACTCGAAAATCACTAATCTTTAAAAACCATTCATTCAACAAGTTTACACTGGTACCATCAAACGACTATTTACACAGCTTATACACAAAAACTAGCAGTTCACAAAATCTCAAGCTAGAAAACTCCTGGTGTCAGCTGACAGACCTCTGAGCCATAACTCTATCCAAAAAGGTTCCTTAAATCTGACTAAGGAACTAGGTCTCCTGTCTCGTACCTGAAAAGCCACAATACAATTTTGTTGAGAATTGCGAACTCGGTGAGTGAACCATCATCGATGATTTCAGCAGATTAGCAAATATCACAAGATAAACAATTAATTATACTGCCATACAATTACAACTCAACAATTGCACAATGAGGCATAATATATAATCATTGTCAAACAGATCATATATAAAACATTTACTTATGCATATGAGACTCACATTCGTTCTTATTTGTTGTGACTGAAAGCCTTTCACATATACACATATAATTTCTGGCCCGAAGGCTCAATCAGATCAGAATCACGGAGCATAGCTCGACGCACACATACACATATATCACGGAGCAAAGCTCTACGTGGAAGCGCTTCCTACTAGCAATCCAGTCACAACGCCTTTATCTGAGCATGCATTTTATGAAATGCATCGAAACTGAATATAGCATACATGGCAATCATATAGATGCTCAATCAAACTCATAATCATCGGACCTAAGTCCGGCATTCAACCTTAGTTGAGAATTCACATAGTATTCAGAGTTCTATAGCATTC
>JANVCL010000009.1:2868358-2879588 GCA_026546855.1 Erythroxylum incrassatum
TATTGTAAATTATTGTTGACTGTTTGTAATAACTGAAAATGCTTCCTTTTACCGTGGGCTCAAGTTGTCTACTGTTTTCCGCGCGAATGAATGTTTTGAAAAAAAATATTTATACTGAGTTTCGCCTGATTGACTGATGTAATAAGCCACCCTCGCGGAGCACGGACTCGGATATTACCAACGATGTTGGGTTCGGGTCACGCGGGAGTAGGGTGTTACATAATATGCATCCCAATAACACCTCAAGACTAGATGGTTTTGTTTGCTTCCTTATTCCAAAAACCCTAGGGACTATTGAGAAATCAAGTTATCAAGACAATCGAAGGTTTCTTATACTCAAGGGAGATAATTTTGGACTTATTAAGGGTGAAGAAACCTAATGTATTTTGGCATAGAATCATCTGGCATAAAATGATTTTACCGAGAATCTCCTTTCTCTTATGGCTTACTGTACAAAACAGGTTAAACATGGCTGATCAGATAAGGTATTTGAGTATCAATCCCATGTGCCCTTTCTGTCAAAACTAGGAAGAATCTAGAAATCATTTATTTTTTTGGTTTGAAGGGACTAATAAGATATGGAGAGCTATTCTTGTGCGCAACTGTTATCTTATCCAAGAGAACAACATTTTTGACGTTATTCATTGGTTATCATCTCAATCAGCAACTAAGATCTCGTCCCACATAATAATGGTTAGTATGTGTGTCCAATCTATATGGAAAGAGAGAAATGTTAGGCGTTTTGAATCCAAGTACAAGCATATAGACATTCTTATCTTTGAAGTTTTAGACAACATCAAAGAACTTGTGGCACTACGTAGCATTGCCACCAATATCAACATTCTCTAGTCTTTTTTCTTTTGATTATGATATGTTGTTTAGCTAAACAGATCTGATGTATTCATGGGTTTAAAGGGTATCTCCTAGACATGTTGTGACACCTTAACTATTTTTACCTTTAAATACATTTTATTCTTTCTTTTTTCAAAAAAAAATTTACTACACTTTCTGTATATCTATTTTACCATCAAATAGTTAAGTAGACTTTAAGTTCCTAGACTGAATCTAAACAAACTGCAAACAAACCAATCAAACAATCACATTAGTTTTAGTCTTTAATTTAATTTGGTTTCACATAATCTTTTCTTTGCTTTCATCACATTAAGGATGAAGAATGGATGACTCGTACCGAAAGAAAAGCATAAAAATTTCCGTTTTTAAAACTTATAATACATCATTAAATATTTGAGATAATTTATAAATATTTCAGATGGATATATATATGAATTAGAAATTTCATAATTACTATTTCAGAATAATTGTTGAAACCCTTAAATGAAATGATACGGCAGTCTTAGCCTGTGGAAGAATTTAATATTAAAAGATTTGTTGGATCACTAATTGAAAAAAATTGATAAATATTGCTTTTCTAGTTCATGCCCCGTTATAATTGAAGTGAGGGCCATAGATTAGGATCCCTCTTTGACCATCTTATTTAACAAGAGATTGGAAATCTGAAACTGTGCTGCACGCGAAAGGAAAGAGAGCGTGAAGTAAGCTCCAAAAGATAAACGATAAAGGAAAAAGACGGTCAAATTGACAAGTATTGGTCATTAAACCAGAGAAAAGGTTGCAAGTGGTTGAGCTAAAGCGAAATATCACTCGCCCTCCGTTTTCGGCTTTGTTGTCTTCTCTTTTCCACTTTTTCCTCTCTTTCTTCCTTTTACATCATACATACTCTCGTCTTTTCTTTCTCTATTTCCTTTTACCAATTGCTGTATAGTTGTTGCAAAACATAAATGCGAGAAGTGGTTCATTCAATAGGAACCAATGACAAGGTTTACTTAAGTTCTTTTTTTAAAAGCTTCGTACATAAATGAAAATATCAAATTGCATAAATCAAAACTGTCTTCGTCACCAACCATGGAAAATATAAGTTAGCAAACTTGCGATCACAAGAACTGGTCTATTCATTACTATTCATTATTTGTACGAAAAGTTTTAGTGGTCCAAATATTTAAGTAGAACCTAACGGAGGTTGGTTGAAGCTTCATGTTCATAATAAATGGTATGGATGGCTACAAATACATAAGGAAACTGGGTTAATTATAAAAAAAATTCAAAATTTTCACAATTTTTTAATTATAGCTCGAACTTTAAAAAGTAACAATAAAATACTCAAACTTTTAATTTGTTTCAATTCTAGCCCGACATTATTCACATCATTATCTTAGTTGACGTGGCACTGTCACGTATTAATGGACCTTCACTAATCAAACATGTTAGCACCATTAGGACAAGCTAGTGTGATTAGTGAAACAACGTCGTTTCTTGATGATATTAAAACGATGTCGTTTTAAGAAAACTAAAACGACACTTCTTCCTGGTCGTTATCACTCAGTATGTAACCTAAAATCCTTAACTTTTCTCTCACCCACACACGAAATCACCTCACCCTATCGTTGTTAATCTATAACCTATCCTAAATTTGCTCTCACTCACAATCAACCCGTCATCCTCTACACTTCTCCCATCGTCGGAGGGTCATTTTGCCTTGTTCTTGGCCCTTCTCACATTGCATCGCTAGAAGCGTGGTTTTGTCCTTCTCGATAGTTAGCCAAGTGAAGGTTAGGTTTTTATTTCGTGGTTAAGATTTCATTGACTTCTTTTTTGATAATGTTTGATGTTTTGTTGGAAGGTGTAGATGATGTAGCTATCTCTATTTTGATTATGTCTCCTATTCTTTAATTCTTCATGCAAAAGGTCGTTATCCATCCTCATCCTATAGGCATTACTCATTTTTTTCTGACATTACTTTACTTTTGGTTGTTTCTTCCTCATTTTGTTTAATGCTATGGTTATTTAAAGATGAATACACAGTCAAACTTGACATTTAACGATGAATGAATAAAGAGCTTGATTAACTTCATATGAATCTCACATAATGAAGGTGTTTATTGGATGCAAAAAGAATGCATTAACACTACGTATATTATATGTATTTGTAGCCGTAACAAATTAACTTGAAAGAAGCAAATGAGGTGTTTATTAGATGCAAAAAGAATGCATTAACACTGCATATATTATATGTATTTGTAGCAGTAACAAATTAACTTGAAAGAAGCAAATGAGCATAGTTTAGAACATCTTGAAGCAATGATTGGTACGATGAGGAAGATTATTCAAGCAAAGAACTTATGTGGATTGCATTATTTAATTGAAAGCAAAATATAAAAGCTTAATATCATTGTTTTTTTAATGTAATTCTGAGTAGTTCTACTATGGAAGAGAAGGACCAGACGATGTGTTGCATATATCTATTTCTCGAATTTATGCCTACAACTCTTGAAAACAAAAATTTTATATTAAGTCAAAAAGTTGCATAATCTAATTGTAATGGAATTTACACAACACATGTTATGATTGTCAATTAATCTGTTGTGATTATTTTTTGGTTAAACAAGAAATGATGAGCAATAGATTATCGACTCAAAGGCTTAACTTCTCTGTTTTTTATTTTATATGTTGGAAAGTTCATATGTAAGAACATAAAGAACATAGACAATGCAAAGTATATAAAATTGAAGTACTTTGAGATTAGAAGATATGAAGTAAAATTGGTGATGTTAAGCATTATTTACTTATTTGTAGGATTTTGAATTTTCCCAATTTGAGATGTATTAGTTGAATCTTTCTTTTTTTCTTGTTAGAATATTTATCATTTTGTATTTAGTCACACTTCCCCTTTGCAGATGTTGGTAAATTTTGAATTTCATTATGGTGGAGTGTTGGAAAGGAAGGAAAATAAATAAGTTGGGGGTAAGATCAAAAGAAAAAAGAATATGGGTATTGATGAACTAAGAATTCTAGTTCTAAAAGGGATTTTTGAAGATAAAGAACAAAAAGTCATCTCTATGTTTTACAAATTTCAACATAAGTCTATTAAAAGCTTGATGGAGTTAAGCTTAAAGCATGACGGGGACATGTTGTTTATGCTCCAAAAAATGGAAGAATTGAATTGACAAAATGTTGAAATCTACTATGATCATGGTTATGATAATCTTGTGACAGATGGTGAGGTGTCAGAATCTGATGATGAATTGGAGCAATATAAGGAGTTATTTTAAGTTGAATTGTAGGAAGATGAGGACTTCAATTTTATGCAGGATAGTGATTCTGAAGATGATTTAGTTGATGAGGAGTTCTTTGGATTTGAAAATTTTGTCGATGGTGTTAGTGGTAGTGGAAAGAATTTCAATGAAATTGGTGATCATTCGAAAGATACTGGAAGAGCAGAAGGAAGTTCACATTATGAAAATAGTGATTATGATGATAGTGATGATGAAATTCAATCACCAGTTCCTAGTGATGATGATGTATCGATACCAAAGAATAAATAGATTAGTTTTAATCAAGGGCGAGGAACAGTTGAGCGAAGCTATAAGGAAGAATGCAATTACAAATTAAATGGAAAAATATTGTGTACAAATGGAAGCAATTTGTGATGCATATTGTCCTTTTTAAGTGTATTATAGCTGAATCAAAAATGAGAACATGTTTGTTATGAAGAGTGCAGAAAACTCTCATAACTATAGTAAAGTGTAGAGGAATAAACAAGCTAGCCAAAAATGGATTGTGAATGAATTTATACACATGTTTAGGAGGATCCTAAATTAACCTATTAGTGAAATGATGGATGATTTTCAATTAAAATATGCACTCAAGGTCAATAAAATTCAATATTATAGGACTAAGTGGGAAGTAATTACCATGCTTTGAGGATCAACGGAAGGTCATTATGCAAAGTTATGGTCTTATGGACCAGAGCTAAGACGAGCTAACAAAGATGGAAAGTTTATTATTAAAACTGATATTGATGATCATGCTAAGAAACCAATGTTCAAAAGATTTTATATGGGATTTAGTGCTTTGAAGTATGGATTTCTTGGTGGATAAAAGAAGATTATTTAGTTAGACGGATCTTTTTTGAAGACTTTCCTTAGTGGTGTATTGTTATCTGATGTTGGTCATGACGGAAACAATCAGATATTTCCTATATGTTGGGTTGTAGTTAAGGGAGAAAATTACCAATCGTGGAATTGATTTTTGAGCATTTTGGCTAAAGATATTGACATAAGTGGAAATTCATAGACTTTTGTAAGCAATCAACAATCAACAAAAGGTAAACTTTAAATATTCATATATCTGATGTTCATTTCTTTCGATCAACAATGTATTAATTTATGTAATCATTTTTTTACAGGGTTTAGTGGAAGACTTAAAGAATTTGTTTCCAGAAACTGAATATAGAAAATGTACTCGTCATATGTATACAAACTGATCTAGTGTTCTTAAAGGGCACACAAATAGGACTTTATTTTGGAAAGTGGTTAATTGCACAATGATAGCGTGTCGCAAAGTTAGTCAAAATAAAATAACTAGACCTATTACTATAGTGGTGGTGAGTCTAAGTCAATCCAATAGAAAGTGTGTGTAAAGTTTTCAAAATGAGGAGGGGGGTTGTGGGTTTTGGATATAGAAATAAGAAAATAAAATAAAGCTAAAATTAACTAACGAAAGCGATTTAAAGAAAACATATAAGAAATGATAAAAGTGGGGAATTCGGTAGGGACCTAATTCTTTAGTTCAATCTTGACCTAAACCCTAATTAAACATATTTCATTGATTTATTGTTATCAAACTTCTCTTAGCAACTATTAATCGTGGGTTAATTATTAACCCGATTTTTCCCTTAGGTTGTGTTTAATCAAGATACAATAGTTAATTAAACCTAACTATCAAATAACGTAAGATACAATCTTTAAATTCAATTGGGTAATAGCATTACAAATTATGAAAACTGATTAATCAAGGCAACAACAACATACGATGCGTCATTTAACTTAGGTCATGTTATCCCTAATGATTACAAATCATTAGTCGCTATATATGAATTTCAACAATTACGAATTATATCAAAATTCTAGTAATGGGTTTGCAAATAGAAGATTCAATGAACATGTTAAAATTATCTTTTTATAATACCCAGTGGGTTCATACACAAATAACCAAACAATAACGAGAATATGATTATCCATACATAAAATGCAAATCAATTAACTTAGGATAACTAAATCAATTTCTAATGAGAGAAAGAAATAACAAAAATAGTGAAATACACTTAACTTGGGTCGTTAGTGTCGATGTCATCTCTGAACTGACATCGGGAGATCTAGCCCTTCATGGGTCTCTCCCGGTTAAGAGCTTCCATAGCCGTCTTTATGCTCTCCTAAGAAAATGCTTCAGCCCCTCGAAGAATGTCCCAACTGAAGACCTCTTTGTTATTATGCCTCCTCTCTATTCTTTACGCTATGCACCATTGTTCTATTTTTTAATTATTTTCTAGTCCATCCACATTGCTTTTTGTGTTAAAAACCTACGGACCGCTTCTATTGAATGTATACATTGCCTGTGTTTAACACAAACGTCTGTGATGAATACAAACGTTGTTTGCATTTTACTCAAGCATCTGCGTTAAATGCAAATGTTGTCTACATTTTACATAGGTGTCTACGTGAAACGCAGACATGCAAATGTTGTTTGCATTTTACGCAAGCATCTGTATTAAGCATAGACGTCTGATCTACATTTTTCTCTTCCTTTCTTTGACAGTATTGTGCTGCACTTCCTGCTCCTGCCTTGACTGTGCTGCATTTTTCTCCTTCATTTGCTATCGTTTTGATACTTTCCTTTATCCACCTACTGCAACCGTGAGCATGATTGTCCATTAATTAAATTAATAACTTGCATGGCCATGCATATTAATGAAAAATCCATGTAGCCCACGTTCTTCTTCCTTGTGTTTCCATCTTTCTTGTCTTTTAATTTTCTTCTTCTTCCTCTATAAAGACAAGTAAAGATTATTCTTCAGAAAATGGCAAAAATATAGAGCTTTCGACTCACTTCAACTTCTTTGCTTCTGAATTGTACCTAAAATCACACATGAATCAAAGTAAATACCTTAAGGAATTTCATGTCAATAATTGCTAAGTGTTATGGAATAATTTCATAATCAATTAAGTACCTATTAATTTCTCTCACACTTAGCTTTTGTTCGTCCTTAGGCAAAACATTAAAATTAAGTTCAAAGACCTAAAAACATTGACTTATTTCCCATATGTTCCAAGAATACGTAATCATAAACAAAGATGAATGACTTTCAAAAATCATAGTAAGAAGTTAACATTCCAAGCTTTTACTTATGATCAATCAACCTTCATCATCTTTAAAAATTAAGCAATCTAATGGTAGACTTAGAAATGTGTTTAACTAAAATATAACCATTGGCACACTCAACACCATTCATGATCATGACAATCCACAACTTTACATATAATTTCATTTATCCACCACTAAAATTCACATGCAGAATCATGGATCAAAGGACTTTTCAAGGTTGTAATGTGGGCAAAGGTAAGGTGAGATATATTTGGGTCAAGTAGCATGAAAGTCATCAAAACTAGTGAAACAAAAGTATCACTCAATTATTACCACCAAGTGCATAAGTTAACACTCATAAAAAATTAGGTACCGTCAGTTATGACGAATTCAACATTTATATTTCACAACCTAATTCAGCTCTCACACACAAACCACATGAAGCATATACCATTTATACAATTGAGGAAAATACATTGAAACCATAAAAAGTTAACCTTCCAAGCCAACATCTATCTCATATTCAACATACTCCAATAACACATTCATTACAACTTTAGGAGGATGCATTAATCATGAATAAGTTTGCAAACCATATATGCATTTCCTCCTCGAAACATTTATGCAAACTCTTTTTCATTCTTTTTCTTTTTCTTTTGCTTTTGCTTTTCATTTTTCTTTTTTTTTCTCTTATAAAAATTAAATTAAACTACATCAACATAGGAATTTCAATGATAAGGCATAAAAAATCCAACAATATAACCAACCCACACATATGCATACCCCTACACTTATACTTTTGTATATCCACAAACTCAACAATGAATAAATGTTCCACTAGCTTTATGCTTGGGTGTGAAATTTGGTTAAGTATAAAGCATGTAATGTGGTTAATGCAAAAAGAAAGGCTAATAATGCTCAAAGGGGGCTTAACAAAGGGAAAATCATATTAATAGGGTAGGCTATTTGGCTAATGTAGCTTATAAAACAAAGAATGCTTAATCATTTCCATGTAATGCATGTGATAAAGATGTGGCCTCAAATAGAAACTCAAAGCAAAGTCATTATGTACATATCATGAAGGTCACACGTTAGCAAATGATAATGAGAATGATAAGGACGTGTCAGTCTCATAAGGCTTAAAATCTCATCAGCTTTATCTACCACTAATCACTACTCTTCTAAAGATAATGCAAATCGACTAATCACAAGAGTAAAAATACATGCTAAAGTTGCTATAAAATTCTCTAGTCAATTCACACTCTAATCATGATTATATAATCCTAAAAGCAACAAATATTAAGAAATTGTTTGTTTGTTTGTTTTTTTCTTTCTCTCATTTTGATTGAAAACTTAAAACAAGTAAATCAAACAAATTAAAAACACTCATGCATATAAAAATTAATACATAAATGTAAAGAAAATAATTTTACTTCCTATGGGTTGCCAATTTTACTTCCCATGGGTTGTCTAAAAAGAAGTGCCTTTATTTAGGTTTACTGGCTCGACTCCATGTTTCCTCTCACGTGACAAAATTGTGATCTTCAGGTGTCACATGCATCTCCTCCATGTGATGTTCTTCAAGATAAGGTCTCAGTTGATGATCCGTCATATTCAGCATCTTCCCTGTCCTCTGACTTTCAGTCTTGACTAAGTCCATGCACTTTAGAAAGATCTCAAAAGTCTCTTCGCCTTTTTCTTCCTCATTTAATTCCTCCAATTTGTTATGTAAAGGTGAAGAGTTAGTCTAAAAAATAATCATGAACTAAGTACTCACCTCCGAGCTAAAAGATATGTCTTTTCTAGTTTGAGCTCCTCCTTAACTTCTTCTTCACATGCAATTCCTTAAGTATTGCTCTCAGAATTCTCAATCTCTTCATCACTTTGTAAGATTTCTCCACTTACGTCTATAAGGTATGCCTCGAGTTGATATGGTTGCCCCTCTTCCATTTGTATTTTAGGTAGTTAATCGTCGATACCATTTCACCCATTTGGCTTAACAAGTTCTGGTTTCTAGACGTTATATATCTCATTTCCTGTTATAACTATTGCAACTGCTATTGTAGGCTCTGTTGAAATTAGAGATTGTTAGCAATCACAACATTTATCAATTCTTCCAAAGATCTAACTAAGTTTTGTTGGCTCTCCACATCTTAGAAACTAGACCAAGATTGTCTTTCATCCTACTGGAATTGTAGGGTATTCTGTTGAAGTTGTTGCATATTCTTTTTAAGATGTTGTATACCCTGTTGAAATTGAAGATGGCCAGCATTACAAGTCTTGATATAGTTGTCTAGAGGCATACTTGAGTTTTGACAAAAAGCTTCTGGTTCATATGGAAATTGTTGTGTGTCCTGCAAACTATCATAGAAGTAATTATGATGATTATCCCATCCATAACCAAAGTTAGGTTAATCAATCCAACTTGGTTATAGGATTGAGAATAAGCGTTAAAGTAAAAATTACTTCCATCCATGATATTTTTATTTTGTTAAATCACATAGATGAAACTAAAAAATGAAAAGATCACGAAACAACTAAAAAGAAACCAATTACAAACAAAGATATACAAAACACCAATTAAAATCCTAAACAAAAACTAAAACATCGCATTGTCGGCAACGACGCCAAAATTAATAGCACATCGTAACGTTAGTCAAAATAAAATAACTAAACCTACTACTATAGTAGTAGTGAGTCTAGGTCGATCCCACAGAGAGTGTTTGTAAAGTTTTTGAAATGAAAATAAATAGTATTTAGGTTTAACGAGGGGGTTTTGGATTTAGAAATAAGAAAATAAAATAAAGCTAAAAATAACTATTAAAAGCAATTTAAAGAAAATATGTAAGAAATGATAAAAGTGGAGAATTCAGTAGGGATCCGATTCTTTAGTTCAATCTCAACCTAAACCCTAACTAAACGTATTTTATTGATTTGTTATTCTTAAACCTTTCCTAGAAACTATTAATCATAGGTTAATAATTAAGCTGAGTTTTCCCTTAGGGAGTGTTTATTCTGATCTATCTATAATTTTTTTGTTTAAAAACTACAAAAACTTTTTTGTTGAACACAGTGTTAAAGAAGTGCTCTAAGGGCAATCACCTTTAGCACTTATTGTACAAATAATTTTATGATTAATAAAGGCATTTTTCAATTTTTCAAAATTCATACATTTATGGATTTGATGTTGATCATAAATTGATTTAATGAAGTCCTTGATACAAAACATAGCATGGAGGAAATCATGATGAGATCCCTATAATGTGTAATTATGTTAGTATCTAAACTTTCCCTAGTCATAGGATTAATGAGATGAGATATCATTAATACAGATAGACAAGCACATGTTATACTCCTTGATTGGATCAAGTAGTAGATCTTATAAGCTATAGACATGAGTTGTTTAGAGTTAACATATCGATGCTAAGTAAAGGTAATAAGTATATTGGGTTGATCTACTATGAGACAATACTATAGATAGTCTATTCCAGTATCAATGATAGCCTTATCATAGCAACTAATATCCTTTTCCTTGAGGTGCTTAAGGATATCTCAGATATTGATCCTCTGCTTTGACTCCATCATCGATGCCTTTTAGGGGTTACTCATACAGTGGTAATTGGGTACACCTTGAGTTATAAGGAGATAATTGAGTAGCCAATAAAGGATTCACCACTCCTTACTCGGGAGTCTCTGGCCAAAGCAGATATATGTCATAAAAAGAGTCTTCAATGATATATAAAACTAGCAAAGTGATACCGCACAAATGCGCAGTAATAATGCCCTGTTAATTTAATTGAAAATTATATGAAAATTTTAAAAATTTTTATTTAAATTAAAATAAAATTTTAAAATTTTGTAATTAAATTCCAAATATAAAAAACTATATTTGATTATATTATTATATAATTTTAATGTATAATAAATATGGGAAGTTTAAAATTAGTAATTAAATTATAAATAATTTAAATATGTAATGAAATTTAATTAAAAAGATATAAATATGTCAAGA
>JANVCL010000009.1:2884887-2902820 GCA_026546855.1 Erythroxylum incrassatum
ACTCAGGATTAATGAAACCATCAGGTGTTAATCGTCTATACATCCAAGATCTATCAACATTACTCATTTATGCAAAATTGTTAATTTCAAACAGTGATTCCATTGTTAGTATTCTTCATGTTCCCCAAAGTTTACAGAACATCTAAACTTTACACAACATCCCTTAAGTATTAACCAATTGAATTAATCACTTACAATTGATTTCAAAGCTATAGTACGTGGCATTGTTTACACCTGTGAATTAAGAAAACAAGTTCTCATTGTTACTCCTAAGCTCGTGAAATTTTTCACCGATAAGCCTCACAAGAGCTACATCACAAGTTTCCAACCTATATACCATTATAGGGGTTTATTATAGAAAGAATTGTCTTATCTATAAAACATATTAATTTCTTATGTTAATACTAAGTTTGCATTAATCACATCGAAGTTAAAGTATTAATCGATCAGAATTAATCACCTACAATTGATTTCAAAACTATGGTACGTGACATTGTTTCACTAATAAGTCTCATGGGAGCTGTATCACGGGTTTCCAACCTAGATACCATCCTAGGGGTTTACTATGCCTCAAATCGTTCATAAGATCTCAAACTCATTCCACATATAATAAATGCTTATGTAATCATACATCTACCCATCAATGATTCAAACATAACCTAAACATAAATAGTTAGATTATTAAAGAAGAACATAAAAACTCAGTAATGATTATGCCATTGAACCTAGCACACAAAAAGCATTTTATGGTTAACTATACATGAAAACAAAAGATCATCATTAAATGATATGTTGTACATCTTCAATTTCTCACAATTTATAAAAAAAGTTAGATAGGAAATCCTAAAGTAAGCTAGATAGGAAATCCTAAAAGCTAGAATGAAGTTCCAATTGATAGAATCAAAAGCTTTGAAATAAATAGTCTTCATATTGTAACTTTAGTTAAGCGTTTTCTTATAGTAGAAGAAAATAAATTTGCATTTTAAATATGGTTATGAGACTCATTTATTGTAGTGCTTATATGATACAATACCTTACTCGTTGGAAAAAGACAATATGCAGTAACATGTAATTCCAATAATTTCTTGTCCCCTACTTTCAGTAGTTCTTAACACAGAAATGCAATTATAGTAGGGGCTAAGTATTGGAAAGGTAATGACTGAATTATAAGGAGTTCACCATATCTTAAATAACCGAGTCAAAGCAGCTATACAAAGAAGTCAGTGATGCAGTAGGCAACTAAAAGTCTAAAATGATGCCATTGAGACATAGTCCTAGCAATGGAAATCCTTGTAGTGGGCAACTAAAAGTCTAAAATGATGCCACTGAGATATAGTCCTAGCAATGGAAACCCTCTCACAAATATTACTTCAAGAATCAAAACAGAAGAAACGGTGAAAAACTAAGGAATGGGGGAGAGTAGGATAAGAAATGGAAGCTCAAGTATTTAAGGTGAGTAGGTCCAATCATAATTTGCAGGGGAAAATGAGAATTCTTGCATCTATAACTCAGTATCTAGTTGGCAGGAAAGCCACATTGCCTGCATGAATGGTATAATTATAAGCATGCCAGTATTTGTCAAGTTTAGTGATTATGTCGTGGATTAGATGGATTAACAAATTCTCACTAGGAAAAGAATTGAGAGTCACCTATCAGGACGTAAGAGGTGATGAAAATGATGATGAGGGAAGGTTTAGTGTCAAGTTCTTATTATAGAGATCTTTATCGAAGATTACAAACATTAACTTAAGGTTCCCAAATTGTGATAGAGTACTATAAAGAAATGGAGGATGCTATGGTTATGACGAATATGGAGGAAGACTGAGAGGCAATAATGGCTCACTTCATTTATGGACCAAATTAAAAATTACAATTGTTTTCGATCTATATTATTATATGGAGTTAGAGGATGCAATGTACATGGTCATGAAGGTAGAAAGACAACTTAAAAAAAGATCAAACTATGAAGTAAAGAGGATGACAAAGCTCTACAAATAAAGCATGAAACATTCACACCACTAGTGCAAGCTTTAAGTTGAGAAAAAGTTAAAACCGATTCCACTTCAATAACTAAGAATTAAGATATTAAATAATTTTAAGTGCTTTGAAAAAGGGTATGGAGCCTCTCAATATTCCATCAAAAAGATGATAATGTTGAGAGAAGATGGAAAATATGTGTTCAAGATTAAAAAAGATGTGAATGAGAATATTCCAAATTTAGAGGATGCTAATGAAAATAAGTACATTAAGAGGCCTAAAGAGGGAAGAATGTTGGTCACTATAAGGGAATTTAGTTTGCATGCAGGAGAGGATGATGCAAATGAGTAAAAAAAACTTCTTCTATACTGGATGCACCATTAAGGATTGAGCGTGTAATATAAAATAGCGGGAGTTATGTCAATATAGTAAGTATCAAGTTGGTGGAGAAGTTTGGGCTGTCAACTATAAAAGAACCTAAACCCTACAACTTATAATGATCAAATGATAGTAGAATCATAAAGGGGCCAATAATGGCCCTTTATTTCTTGACCTCCATACAGAATCCCAAGTATAATGACCAAAGATCTTAAGCCTAAAATTAGAAGCTTTTAAATTCAATAAAACCCCAATACTATGAAGCTCAAAACCATTAGTCCATTTTCTTTTTCAACTCAAGTTGTTGCAGTTTTACTCAAAAAGTTTGTAAACTATCCTTTATCAATAGACAGTTTATTGATTTAATTAAAAGGGACTTGATTTATAAATCTCTTACATTAAAATTTTCCCCATCTTCCATTTTAATTAAAATAACAATACCATTTCCTTTTATTCTTTTATAGGTTATAACAAACATACCTTTAGAAATGTCAAATTTAGTAATATTACGCTATAACTAATTTGGTGTAATTGTTCAGAATATATCGGTATAAGTAACTTTGCTTGATCATGTCTTCATAAGATGGAAAGTGGAGTTTACATTAGATTAGAATGAAATGTGAGTCAACGCAAGTTAATTTGAAGACACACCAAGGCATAAAATATGCAGAGACTCAATAAACTTTCGATCAAACAATGAACCAATAAGAGTAGAGTATACAGGGTATTTAATAGGAAGAGTCTTATTATTAAAAATTCTTTACATAGCGTGTTTGATGAATCTAACCCTATTGTATCTAAGAAAGTTCTTAAAGATGATGATTAAGAAAGGAAAAAAAGGAAAAGAAACAATCAATCTTTCTTTTCCTTCCTACTGGTTTCTTTCTAACAGTACTAATAAACCATACACAAACATGCAACACTTAAGGAAGTTCCATCTCCCTTCACCTTGCACCCAATTCATCGAAAGTGTTATTACACAGTAAAAGAGAGAGAGAAAAACAAAATGCAGAAAGCACAACAAAATCACACAGTAAGAGAGAGAGAGAAAAACAAAATGCAAAAAGCACAACAAAATCGCATGATGATATGTACTCAGAAAGTAAACAAAAAATAAAACCCACAAAGATCGATCCTTCAAATACCATAAGAAACGAACCCACATTAAACTTAAAAACGTGCGTACTTGATTTCAAGTCCAAAATTTTCTCATCAACATGGCATTGTAGACCCAGCAACTAGAAAATGAGTAGTGATAAAATTGTAAGCAGAAATCAAAATAAAGGACAAGATACGAAATAACTCTGACTTACTTGATCCCACCCTCGTAATAAGAAATCTGAAAAGGACGGTGATGAGCGACGACGATGAGAAGATGGTTCGAAAACACAAAGGAGAAAATGACCGGGGTGGGGGGTAAGGCTCAGATGGGTTTAACCCTGACCGAAAACGATGCGGTTTGGTTTTTTTAAAACTATTAACATGAAGATAACAACGGAGTGGCCAGACCGTCGGAAATTCACAGACGGAATACATTACTGTCAGTAAACCCCGACGTTTAAGCGTAAATTTATCGACGGAGCAGTTATACTGTCAAAAGTTCACCAACGGAACATAGATCCGTCTGTAAATCTCTGACGCTAGTTTATTGCGGCAAGCGCTCTTGCCTAATTTACCGATAAGTATGACTTCTTCGTCGCTATATTCTACCAAAAAATTTGCGGGGATATTTTCTCTTCACCTTTATCGACGGAAATTTTGTCCGTCACAAAATGGAATTTTTCACAACAGTGTTACAAACGGATATTGATTTTTCATCTCTAATTAGTTATGGTATTTGTTCCGTCGATAATTTTCCAATGGTATTTTTATTTTCTTGTAGTGATTGTGATTAAATAAATATTTAATCTTACATGAACATAATATGAAACATATTAACAAATCTCAAAAATCTTAATCGTAAACTTTTTTCTGAACCAATCCATATGCAACCAAAATGTTATAATGAAAAATGACCAACTGTCGAAGGGCTTAAAATTTATAAGTTTGTCAACTTATAGTTAGCCTTCAAATTCTCCATGATAGATCACGTAGAGCTTCAATCTTTGAAATGCTTGGACTCACTTTGACTACTACTACTTGCTTCAACACCTTTTGATTTCAAGAGTTTTCTATAAAGTTGAACCAACACTAATGTCTCACCCTAATCTAACTCTAATTGCACCTACATTCTCTTATTTTGAAAGCTTTTTTTCAGTTACTATTAACGAGTTATATGGTCATACTGGGTCATTATCCAATCCCCTGGAACATGAAAAAATAGCCTACTGTGTGTCATGCATATGTTGAAGTGTGAGTATCGCTCGATGATTACCACAACCTGTGAGTTTACTTGGATTGGGCCCTTTTGCACTCGCTCGGAGTCTCAAAGCATAGACAGCCTATGTGCTTGTTTTGTGACAACCAATATTGCCTTGAATCTTATTTTTCGTGAGCGTATTAATTGCATCAGGGATCAACTTCATGCTTGTTATATTCTGACATAGCATGTTCGAACCTATAATGAAATAGTTGACATATAGACAAAGGCCCTAGATAAGCACCAACTCAACTTTCTCCTTTGCAAGTTAGGCATTTGAAATCTATATGTGCCAATAGTCTTCGTCGTGACTACAAAGGGATGACTTAGGAGTGTGACGATAATTAGGTTCCTGTAGTTCAATTGTAAAGAGTTTTCATAGAGCTAAGGTTGCTGGTCGAGTGAACACTGTTCATCCCTTCTCCTTCACCTTCAACCCTCATATCTTGACATTCTAGCTTTATACCCACCCCGTTACCGCACTCTACTGCCCTCTCACCTTTATTTTTTCCATCTTCTTCCTTAACAACAATACATTCTTCGCACGTCACCACTTCTTCTTCACCTCTGCAGCTTCTACAAACTATAACCTTTCTCCTTCAATTTTCAACACCATTCCTATAGCTGAATCTTCCTTGCAATCCAACTCTTTAACCTGGTTTTAAGCCTTTTTTCCAACAGTCCATAAATTGTACCTATGGACAGCCTTTAAGCTTAAACAACTCAAAGGCTCTAGCCGAGGAATCTTCTGCATCTACCTCAGCTAACCCTCCCTCAAACAGCCGTAAGAAGCCTCCCTTACGCAAGACATGGACCCAAGTTATTGGTAATTCTGGACCTGAGCAAAGCTGAAGTATTGTCCACCCGATGAGTCATTTGAGTAGAGAATAGTCTTTCCACCTCTGGATATCTTAAAGGCTAGTGTAGATAGATGGAGAACAACATTGCTTGGATTCTCCATTGACAGGAGAACTGCTTTTACAGTGATGAAACACTAGGCTTTTAAAACATGGAAGTAGTATAGTTTGGTTGATGTGTTGGTGAACAATGATTGCATATTCTTGTTTAAATTCTCAAGTTCATTAGAAGCCAAATTAGTGTTACAGTTGGGACCATGGCATGCACAAAGCTAGCCATTGTTATTTCAGGCTTGGAGACCAGGTATCAAATTGGAATATCTCAAGTAAGAAAACATTCCAATTTAGGCATGCCTACACGAGGTCCCTCTTAAATACCGGACCACTAGGAAGTCCTTGTAGGCAACTTGCCAAATGTTTGAATGAAGTTCAATTCACTGATATACCCTTTAGGGGGTGCTTTTACACCTAGACGAACAAGCGGTCTGGTTCTCCTTTGATTAAGAAGAAGCTGGATAGAAGTGTTGCAAACCTAAGATGGTTGGAAACTTCTCATAATTGTTTCTCCAAATTTTCTAGTAGTTATTTTTTTGATCATACTCAGTATGTTTACATTAAGAAGTTGCAATTCATTAAGCAAGAAATGAAGATGTTATATAGTGTTAATCTGGCCAATACACGTCATCTAGTTAACACTACAGAAAGAGAATTAGAGAATATTAAACAGTCTATTTACAACAATCCTGATCTTTATATTTTGCAAGTTAAGGGAGAAAAGCTTTACACAACTAAACTCAAGCTCTTCTCTTTGATTATTCCCTTATAAAACAAAGAGCTAGGTTGGATTGGTTGAAACATAGAGATAGAAACACCTCTCATTCTTTCACAAAGCCATTATTTTGAGGAAAGCTAGGAACAAAATTGTGTCTCCCAAGAACAATAACATATTATTGAATTCTCAAACCCAATTTGTTCAGGAGGCCTATGATTACTTTAGTGTTCCAATGAATAAGCCTTATGAAGTATATTCATCTAAGCAATTCCTTAAGTAGATCCTTAAAGATTCAATCTCTCCTTAAGAAGCAAACCTGTTATGCATGCCTGTTACGCTACAGGAAATCAAAAGAACAATAGCCAATCTCCACCCTCATAAGGCTCGTGGAACAAATGATTTTACTGTCAACTTGTTCAGGAAAACCTGGTTATTCACTGAGAATCTAATCTCAGAAGTTGTTTTGTAGTTTTTCAATAAAGAGTATGTCCTTAAAGACATCAATAATAACCTTTCCATTCCAAAGAATGGAGAACTAAATGGTTTCTCTTATTTTTGACCTATTGCAATTCCATATACAAAATCATCTCCAAAATCATTGCTCAAAGACTCAAGGGTATAATTCATAAACAAATCAACCCCACTCAAGGAGTTTACATACCTAATAGAGTAATTAGAGATGACATTCTTATCCTTCAAGAGATCAATAACACGTACTCCAAAAAAAGAAGCAATCCCAATTGTTCCATCATAATTGATCTTAAAAAGGCATATGATAATGTAGATTAGAGATTCATCATCATCATATTGCAAGCCAAGGAATTTTCAGAGGTATTCATTCAGTGGGTTAAGCAGTGCATAATGACTTATACACATAGCATTCTAGTGAATGATCAACCTACAAAAATCCTCTAAAGTAACAAAGGCATTAAATGGAAACTCTCTATAAGATAATTGAGAGGGTTGTAGAAAGAACAAGGGGTTTCAAATATCACTACAAATGTAGGAAAACTAAGCAATCTTTGTCTTGTGAATATTACTTTCCAAAGTAGATGCAATCTTAACCTTAACATTGATGAAAGCACTAAAAAATTTTCAAAGGGTATCTAGGTTGCAGGTGAACTATGCTAAAAGCAACATTTATCTTTCAAGGAGTAGCTGATGGACACCAGTATATTTCAAGTATCACTGGTTTTAAGCAACAAAACCTTCCAATGACATATCTTAGCATCTCCAACTCCTCTCATAGAGTGAAATTAAGGGACTTCATAGATCTTCTTGATAAAATTCACTCCAGAATCTCTTCTAGAAGCTCACAACACATTTCAACAGTTGGGAGAATTTAACTTATTGCATCAATACTCAATTCTATCGACATCTATTAGGCTCCTCATCTGGCTTTTCCAAGTTCCATCATAAAAACCATATGTAAGTTGTTCAGCAACTTCCTTTGGTCTGGTAGCACGAAAAGAACTCAAAGAACCAAGTTGAAATGGAGTGAAGTCTACACTCCATGAATCCAAGGAGGTATGGGGATATGTTCTATCCAAATCATGAACATCATTTTTCTTACAAAAAGATCGCTTTGGTGCAACTGGATTCATAGTTACTTTATCAAGAATAAAAGTATTTGAGCAATTGACTCTAGACATTTTCGTTCAACCACCCTAAATGCCATTCTGAAAATGAGGGACATATTCAAAACTAAGTTTATAACAGTATAACCTCAGAACATCAATTCAACCAAGTCCTACTATTGCATTGGCCTTAGCTGACAAGGAAGTACTCCAGCTTAACCTACAAGAAGTTGATCTTCAAAGATCTTCCAAAAGTACCTTAGACTAAAGAAATTTGGGTCAATTATCTCAACCCTCATGCTACCATCAACCTTTGGATTGCAATGAAGGGTAAGCTGAAAATAGTTGATAAAATTTCTAGACACTTACAACTCAATAACCAGTGTTCATTATGTCAAGAGGCTGAGGAGAGTGCTCAATCAACACCTATTCTTTAAATTCAACTATATGAGGGGATTATGGATGGAACTCATTAGACGGTGTCTAATAAATTTGAGGTTAGATAGTTTGGATAGCATCAAATTTTGGTACCCAAACACCAACTGTTCTAACAACACTACTTACAAATGTTTCTAGGTGGTTTTATCCTCAATAGTCATAGCAATGTGGGATGAAATAAACTATAGAATCTTCCAAGATAAAAGTCTACCCATATATCAATTCTCCAAAAAACTCGTGCAACATATTAAACTTTAAATCAGCGTACAAAAACACATATTTCTACATAAGCAATATTTGTATTCTTTTTGGAATCCTATGTTTCTAATCCTCTTTTTGTAATCCTTAAATGGCATTAAAATATGGTGACAGCTACCATTGTATTTTGAATGTACAGTTGTTTTACCTTTCAAAGCTTAATACATTTCTTCCTTTTCAAAAAAAATCTTATGTTTCTAATTTTTAGTAGATATTATTGATTGAATACATAAATAATAATATATTACACTACCATATACAAATTGTAATAGCCTTACTTGCTTAATTAGGCGTTAGTCACTAGACAGGAGACACCTAGATCAACGTATCTCAATATTAGATCTAAAACAATATCATACATACTTTACTTTTCACTTACATGGTTGGATAATCGTGATTTTTTCATTAAATAGGGACATATGGGTGGTTGCCACCTGATTATTTAAAAGGTAGTAAAAAGCAATGATTAAAAGAACCCCAACTGGTTTGACCTATTCAACCATAAAAATATTAAACCATCTAACTTTCAGTTTTATTTTTATCTTTTCGTTTCGATTGAATTTTATAACTCTTGTTGTTAAAAACAATCATTTTATTAATTAATTGGTCACTTTTTATAAATTAATAAGCATTCAACAATCTCTTTTTTTCAATTAACTTTAAATTTTTTGATTGGTAATAACAATCTTTTTCAATGATATTTCAAATTCTTTAATTTTATTCATTCTTTGGCCTTTTTATAACTATCCAATATTAGTTAAACCTTTCAAACTTTAAACCTCTTATCTTACCAATTTAACCTCAAAGACAAGCAGAAATCGAGTACTTATCAATAAATATTGTACTTTATCATTAAAATCAGCTGCAAATTGAAAAAAAAGTTTAATAGGCAAACTAGAAACATAAACACATGGATGTGGAATAAATTTTATCAAAAAAAACAGTTTAGGGTACAAAAAATCTCATATGGAAGTTGGGTATTAACCCTTAGTTTTCTTATCAAAAGCGATGAGAGAGAGTGCGATCAGCTGAGCCTCCTTCGGTGATCTCCTCAGCCACATCCCTCCCTTTCCATGGCTTCGTCTTCCTTACCTTTGTCCCAACTCGTTCTCCTATCAAACCTTTACCATCTTCGTTTAGCTGCGCGTTGAAAAACCCCTCTTCTCCAAACCCTAACCGAGACCAAAATCACAACCCTAACCTTTAACCTTCGATTTCATCCACTACTAAAGCACCCCAGGAACCCTACCTCCACTGAGCCCTTTCCCCTTCCCCTCACCCTCCCTCTCTTCCGGACCTTAGAACAGGCCTAACTTCAACCTCGCCCCCGATGGAGAAACCTCTAGGGAGTCTTAGAACCTGGAAATTCGTTGTATCCGAAGGACTTGGCGCCTCCTTCAAGGATAAATCCTTGACCTACTATCCTCCGAAAGTGAAGGAGAACCAAATCTATGTCACTCCTCCACTAAAATTGGCCAAGCAAGAGCGGTTCAATTCCAATCCTCCCTTATTGGTTTCTTCATTAGTAATCACCCTGCTTATCCTCTAGTACAGAGAGTATTAGATAGATCTTAGGCTGAATTCGGACTTGAGGAAATTTTAGTTACTAGTTCCAACAATTTTCTCTTTAAATTTGAAGTTGAGGAAGGTATGAATGAGGTCCTGGAGAAAGGACCATGGCACATACAAGGAAAGCCTTTGTTTTGCGAAAATGGTGCTTGAATGAGGCAAACAAGAAGTAGTTAGGTCAGCCCCTGTATGGACTAGGTTCTATAATGTCCCAATTGAATATCGGTCCACAGAAGACTTAGGCAGAATAGCTAATGCAGTTGGTGTCCCACTACTCGTGGACACTCCTCCGGAAAAAATGACTAGAATTGTTTATGCTTGGGTATGTGTGGACTTGGATTTACAAAGGAAGTGGACAGATTCCTTCCTGCTGGCTACATACAATAGAGAAGGGCAATCCACATATAAGGAAATAAACATAGAGTATGAATGAAAACTAGACACCCAAGTATCCAAGTAGGAATGGGCACTAGGAGGAAGTTTGCAACAAGAATGCAGCAAGAATTGGTCTAAAAGAAGGAAAATCCATAAATTAACCCTCAGAGTCTACACGAGCAGCCCATCACCTTAGAAACAAATAGATTACCGAACTCCCCCAGCAAAGAGCCTCAAAGCAAACTCACTTCTTCTCAAGGTCCTCTGCAGACTAAACAAGGGAGTCAGCTAGGTTGCCAAAAAGTCCAGGACACCATTCTTACAACCCTAGCAAAAGAGGACAGCCAACAGGAAGCAAAACCATCAGGTGATCTTGATGAATCAGCACTCTCTGCCATAAACCAAGTAAGTAATACTCCCTCCTCACCTAGTTCTGAATTGGTTCCTAATAGTTCTGGTATAAAGGGAGGGGCAAAGGGGGATTTTACAGCTAGAACAAATAGGAAATCAAGAAGGAAGAATAAGTATTTCTTAGTTTAGTTAGATAGTGAAATGGATTTAGTATTTTGGAATGTAAGAGGGCTCAGTAGCTCTCATAAACATTTAGCTGTCAAGGCTAGTCTTAAGAGGCTTTCTACTTCTTTTGTGTGCATGACTAAATCCCGAATAAGATCCCCCTCTTTTCTGAATGATATTTGTTCCTTGATGTTCCTAGATGGCAATACCTCACCAATATTGATCAAGCTTCTAATTCTAGGATAGTTATAGCTTGAAATGCAGAAAGTTTTTCACGCTCTAGGTTAGCCTCTACTGATCAACTGATCCATTTATAGGTAACTCCCATCAATAGCTCCTCTCCTTTCCTTGTCTATTGTGTGTATGGGTCCAATAATCTCAATTATAGGAAACATCTCTAGACTGCTTTGAACCACATCTCCTCCACAGTAGGTAATCAACCTTGGCTTATAGCTGGGGACTTCAATGCGATACTGTACCCTTATAAGGCAAAACCCCTAAGTTCCTTGGCCTTGCAAGGTATGAGGGACTTTAGGAAGTGTGTAGAAGACTGTGTTGTTTTTTTACCTAAATGCTAGTGATCCAACCTTTACTTGGACCAATAAACAAAGTGGTGATCTCTATATAGCCAGAAAGCTTGATAGAACTCTCATCAATTCAGAGTGGGCCTCCAAGTTTCCCAGCTCTTATAGTGTCATTCTCAATCCTAACGTCTCAAATCTCTCCCCTTTAGTGGTTAGGGCCTTGCTCAGTCAACAAAAGCGATCCTCCCCTTTTAGGTTCTCCAACTTCCTTGTAAACCAGCCTAACTTCCTTTAAAAAGTTGATGAAGCTTGGAATAGTCAGATTAGAGGCACTCCTATGTTTTGGGTAGTATCTAAACTTAAATTGGTCAAAAGAGCCCTAAAATCCCTTAATTCTAGTCAAATAAGAGATGTTAGTGTTCGAGTGGAGAGATGTCAGGTCAATCTCAATAGTCTTCAAGAACAATTGAGAGTTGATCCTCAGTCTCACTCTCTGAAAGATAGAGAGTCTGAAGCCATTCAAGATTTGTTAAGAGCTCTTAGAGATCAGGAATCCTTTTTCAAGAAAGCTTCCAATATTAAATGGCTTCAAGAAGGGGACAGGAATACTAAATTTTTTCACCAATCCCTTATTGCAAACAAAAATAGGAACAACATTCACTCTCTACACCTGGCCAATCGGACTAGAATTGTAGGGCTTAAAGAGATTCAAGACCAGTTCTTAGATTATTTCTAGTCTTCTATAGGAAGCTCTAAATCCCTTCCTCCTTCTGAAGTGTTTGTGGCTTCTCTCTTCCCTATCCCACTACTCGAAAGCCTCACTTCAACTCTTATAACTGAAGTCTCTGCACAAGAGATCAAAGAGGCTTTTAATTCCCTTAACCCCTCCAAGGCCCCAGGGCCAGATGATTTCAATGGTTATTTTTTAATGATATTCTTGGTAGACAATAGGACAGGAAGTCACTGAAGCCATTCAGAATTTTTTTGTTCATGGGAAGCTCCTGAAAGAGCTTAACTCTACCTTCATCTCTCTTATCCCTAAGAACACCCAACCAACCATAGTGCAAGACTACAGACCCATTTCTTGTTGCAATTTTCTTTATAAGGTCATAGCTAAGATTATAGAAAATAGACTTTGAGAGTCTCTTCCCTAAATAGTTAGCCATAACCAATGTGCTTTCGTTAAACATCGTCGCATAGGCGATAATGTTTTACTGGCTCAAGAAATTCTTAGGAATTATCACCTTCCCAATTCTCATCAACATTGTGCTTTCAAAATAGACCTAAAAAAAGCATATGATACTATCCATTGGAAGTTTCTCATCAATGTTTTAGTTTTAGTGGGGCTTCCTGGGCAATTCTTTGCTTGGATTAAAGAATGCATTTCTTTCCCTTCTTACTCTATTCTATTCAATGGAACCCCCTCCAATTTCTTCCGAAGGAAGTCAGGTCTTAGATAAGAAGATCCCTTATCCTCATTCCTCTTCATTTTATGTAGGAAGTTCTGTCCAGATGGTTGAACAAGAGTCTAGATGGCAATCCCTCATTCCAATACCATTGGAGGTGTAAATCTCTTAAAATTAACCATCTTCTTTTTGCTGATGATCTAACGTTGTTTTGTCATGCTGATCTGCTCTCTATTAATGCTTTGCTAAATTGTTTGAGGACTTTCTCCCAATTGTCCAGTTTAAAAATGAACCCCTCAAAAAGTCATTTTTTCTTATCCCCAAAGTCGGTTTTCTTGACTCCTCAAATAGAAATGATGTCTGGGCTAAGGAGAGGCAGCCTCCCCATTAAATATTTAGGGTTCCACTCATAACTGGGAGGTTGTCCAAAAGGGATTGCAGTTCCCTTTTGGAAAAATAGAAGCTAGGATCAATAAGTGGACTAATAAAACCCTTTCCTATACTGGTAGGCTTCAATTAATTATCTCGATGCTTTCTCCCTTTCAAGTCTATTGATCTACCATGTTCATTCTTCCTTCTTGAATCCTTAGGGAGATAGAGGCAAAACTTAAAAACTTCCTTTGGTCAGGGAAGGGCACCCCCAAAGCCAATGCTAAGGTCAAATGGTTAGATATTTGTAGAACCAAAAAGAAAGGAGGCCTAGGGATTAAACACTTACTTACTTGGAATAATATGTTGCTTGGAAATAGGATCTGGATTTTGTTTCATGACCATGAAACACTTTGGGTAAAGTGGGTACATTTTATAATCTTGAGGAGGGGGGATTTTGGAGTATCCAACTGAATAGCAATAGCTCTTAGAGCTGGAGGAAAATTTTATTAGTGAGGGACAAATTCAGGAACCAATTTAGATTTAGGATAGGAGATGGACCTTCTACTTATTTCTGGCAAGACCCTTGGCATCCGAGACGGATTCTCAAGAATTTCTCTACTCCAAGGGCTATCAATGGATCTAAACTGAAAATGACAGCTACAGTTTCAGAGGTGATCAGGAACAATATGTAGAGCCGGCATGTATTAATAGCTGATACACTGGGCAACCTGGAACCTATTCATTATCACCCGAATAACTCTCAACAAGATAGTTTGGAATGGTTAGTAGGGTCAACAAATCATCATGCTTACACCAATCCTTCAGCCTGTACCTTTTTAAGGCCCTCCAGACAAATAACCCCTTGGCATACACTTTTTTGGTTTAAAGGGAACAGCCCAAGATGCTCCTTCATCTTATGGTTGGCCTTTTGTAGCAAATTACAAACTAGAGACAGACTTCCTTACCTCCAAACACCAAACCATTGTTTCTTATGCCTCAAGGACAATGAAACAATTGATCATTTATTCTTTGACTGTCCTTTCTCCAAAACAGTATGGACTCATTGCCTCTCCTACTTTCAACTTAACCTTCCACCATAGCTTAATCTACACACCATACCCTCTTAGCTAAACCCTCCACAAAACCCCATAATTTCCATTGTTCTCCCACTCATCCTTTCATCTGTAGTATACTGTCTTTCGAAAGAAAGAAATGCCAAGACCTTTAAAGATGAAGCGCTGGAGGCAGATGGCTTGAAAGCTAGAGTGATCACCCTAGTCCAGGAGCAACTCAAAGCAAATACTAAGGGAAGGTAAGGAAGGAGAGTTTTTTCTTTTAATCACTAACAACCTTTTTGAAGTTTTCTGTTTCAAGTAAACCAACGTTATTTTTGGAGAATGATGGCAGAAGCTACTCATCAAAGAATAGTAGCATATTAAATCTCTATAGTCCATCAAGTGTAGTTAGTTAACAACACTTATACACTCGGTCGGGCATCAACACTAGCACCAAGCTGAAAGTAGACCAGAAGCATGCAGGAGCAACTCAATGGCCAAGTCAACACCAAGGCTATTAGAGACCTCTATTGAAAACCTACACAATTGAATCGTGCTGCAAATTGCCATTATAAATGATCCACTTGATTCGACTAGAAGCTAGTAAGAAAACTCAATGGCTAAGGAAGTTCCAGAAGGGGCTACACCAGCTTATAGCAAAGCAGTCATGGCCAGACTTCAACACCAAGGGTAGGCAAAGTCCAAGAAATGCAGCATACATTAAAGGGGGGTTTAGGTATTGTGTGATTTCTTCTGAAGCTATTAGATACCTCCATTGAAAAACTACACGATTGAATCTTGCTACCAATTGTCATTATGACTGATCCACTTGTAGCATGTGGCTTAGGCTATTAGGTCCTCAATAAAGCTTAGTATTTGCCATCTGTGAAGCTTTTCTCGAGGAACTCTTATTAGCATAAAGACTTCCTCTTTTGATAGGATTGAGATGAGTTTCTTAACTCTGTCCAGTCATATACATAACTTTTTATTAATTTAATTTTTAACTGATTTACCAAAAAAAAGATAGTTTTTCCCTTGATGATATTATTCTCGTAACCCATATAAGTTATCAACAAAAGTTTCTAAGTTTATATAAATTCATTCATTAAATAAAATATTCAGATTCAATCTTTATACTAAAAGTAATACAAATTATTACTTTATTTTGTCATTTTTCATTATAAACACAAGTATTTGTCATTTGACAAAACAATGATATCTTTATTAATATAAATATAAGTGAAAGTATAATTAACTTAGATTGGTGGAAAATATCATTAGTATTTTGAAATCCAGTTACCTTAATTATCAAGAATATAAATTTATTAATCCTTCCAAACTGTTGTCAAAATAGTAATAGTTTTAATACAATTTATTTTGATTTTTTAAATAACAAAAAGAAACTTTAAAATGAAAGTTGACGTGTAACAAATAGAAGAAGAAGAAATATTATGATATTATAATTTAAGTTCTTGCCCTTTATATTATAATATAATAAATTTAGTTAATTGACAAGTAATTGACCAAAATTAACTAAGTATAATTAGTTACTTGTTCCCATATTATTTTAATAGGCAAACTGGAGACATAAACATAATGTAAACTAAAAACTAATGTTTTAAAAACTGGACTGGACATCGAACTAGTCAAAGGAAATGTTTAAAGTTTCACCAGTTTTAAACATTTATAAAACCGATATATAATAAATAAGAAGTAAAAACTATAAGTTACAAACATTATCTCATTGACTAATGTAAGCTGTAAATATAGAAAAGTACTGTCACTAGCATAAAATTGTTGTTTAGGATACCCTTTTTCAACATACAATTAAGGAAGCCTATAGCTTTAGTTACAAAATTTCTTTTTATTTTTTTTACGTAAAATAGTAACTATTTTAATATGTTCGATAATATACAATTCTCACTCCAACTTCTGCATTTTTGTTAATTTCAAGATCTTTCTTCTTCTAAATATCATCTACTAGGCAATCAAATTCTTTAAATTGAAAACATATGCTGATAAGTGAGCTCATTGTTTTGTTAGGAAATTATTAAAAGGGCACATTTAAACATAGAAGACCAACATAAATCATATACACAATTGGTGAATGAAATCAAATCACATACACAAAGATCGACTATAGAATGGTGAATGAAATCAAATCGCATACATACACAGAAGACTAACAGTATACCACGCTCACTTATTAAACTTTTCTTTAGCAACTGTTATCTTGCCAAAATATTACAAGCGTAATTACTAATTAATCAAGAAGTATGAATAAGGAAGAAATCTTCTATGGTTGGTACTCTTGTAGATGAAGCTACCTTATTCTTATCTTTTATCTCTTAACATATTTGAAACTTAAATAACATAATAGACTAAACAAACTTGAACTCTCGTAGAATTTGTATTTCACTCCAACGCAACTCTCGGATTCCTTAACATTGACAATAATGATACAATTTGTTGAAGCCATAGTATGCCCATCTTTACCTAAAGTATATTAACTCATCGCAGAGACAACTCTAGCTTTATAGATGATATGTGGTAGAATGTGCAGGATGTTTTATTATACCTACAGTATTGTCTCTATTAAAGGCACAAGCTTTGATTTCAACAACTTCACAACTATCATGAATAGATAACTCACTCTCTGATTCACATGTATATTTGAATGATGTATTCCTCTCTCATCTAGAAAGGTTTCAAGAACTATGGTAATAACTTGCTCTCTGACTCACATGACCCACACTATGCAATAATACCTAAATCATAAAACCAAAGATTCAAAGAAAAACCAGAAATTACTGCAATAAATCCAGGCCTTAGATAGCAGAGAATTAGAAATATTTTAAAAGAAATACAAGACAAAACCAAACGTAGATAAGAAGATGGAAGCGATGAGATTTGTGAAGAGAAAATGGCGAAGAGTAGAGACTAGTGGTAAGGAGAGAAAGTTTTGATTTTTAACATGTGAAGTTTAAGTATATTAGTATACGTATCGGTTTTACCAGTTCACTGAAAAATTGGCCGGTTCTCTAATAAACTGGCCAGTTTTTATATATAAAGGTTATTGAATAAAATCGAACCAGATAATTGGTCGGTTCATATTATTTTTAGTCAATCAATCTGGTTTTGTTTTTAAAACATTGTTAAAAGCACAACTGCTTATCAACCCTTGGTTTTCTTTCTAACCAGATTGTTGGCAAATAATGTCAATAAACTATTTTGGTATGGCAGATGATTGGATACTGTAGTTTGTAAAGATATTAGTGAGCTTAATTTAATCAGAAATATTATTAGTGAAGATCAATTTGTTGCTTATGCTCTTGCAAATAAAACTTAGATTTTGTTAAGAATTCAAGACTCTGGATTACGTAATCATATCAACAACACTAAACTCACGGAAAATAAGACAGATGATAAGTGCATATTTGTCCAATATTTATGTTTTAATTATTCCTTTTTACTCCTCTTGTTGATTCAATTATTGGGAC
>JANVCL010000009.1:2902920-2921247 GCA_026546855.1 Erythroxylum incrassatum
TTGATACTTTGATTTCATCCATTCGTTCACTAAGTTTTAACCTTCATTTTCACTTCAAACCTATCATACATTAGTCCCATAAATCAAGGATCATTCTAGGTTCACTCTAAGACCCATTTAAGGCTTAATTAGGGTCACTTGACCTGTGAATGTCCGTTAAATGGACATCCATATTTGTTAAACAGACCTTTATGGGTCACTTACAAAACTTTGAAAATTTGACCCTCTAGACGTCAAAATCTCTTTTCGTGGTCTTCATAGAATTTTAGATCTAGAAGTCCTCTTTAAAAATATACCTAAATCATCTCAATCCTAGTTCTACATAAAAAGTTATACCTCTTGCACTAAAGTATGTTCAATTGCTTTTTATGATTTCCAGATTTCTAGCTCTTCACTTACAACATTCAATTTCTCATGCTTAGTCTATCATTTCTAGTTCAATACTCATCATTTATCCATTATTCTAACTGCATTTCAACTCAATATCATCCATAACCAAATTATAGCCCATGATTGATCATAAAAACTAATAAAAGAACATATATATATACACGTTCATCATCAACTTTCTGCACTCTGTACTCAATTCAAGTCAAAATTATAAACTCTTAAAGACAGAATTTGAATTCGATGTCTTCATGGAAAATATATACTTATGTCTCTAATTTAACCCAAATCAAAAACCATCTCATTTGGATAACTACAGAACAAGTTGTGGCCAAATTATAGAAGCATATCCTGTGGAATTGTTATAGCTATCACATTCCAGCCACTTTAAACACCATTATCAATTTGTCTCTAAACTATCATCCTAATTCTTCTCTTCTTAAGACACTATACTTACCGTTTCTTTAACTTCCATACCAATCCAATCCATTCCTAAAAAAACCAATGATCCACTTTTTTCTCCATCAAAAATAGAACATGAAACTCCATTTATCAGTCAACTTTTCTATACAATTTCTACATCATTTTGACAATCCTTGTATCACTAAATCATCACTACAACATCTTATGAACATCAATCATCATATATGTAAAGGTAAGAAAATTATTTACTCATTTCATCAACCACATTCCATCATATATAAAGCACCATTTTGTGATCAAATAAACCATCATCATACACATCTCATTCAACAAATCATAAAGAACAATATGCTACTTACTTGAGTTAGCTTTAAGATCTTCAAAATCACCATTAAATCCTAACTCTTTCATCTCCATGATCATCAACTTTCATGGAGGAATAGGTTGGGTCTTTGAGTACCAAGGTGAAAAAGACAAAGAAAATGAAGTAGCAAGTGAAAAGAGAGCAAGATTTAACATTGATGAAGGTGGGAGAGAGTGTGTGGCATGGATGAGAGAAAAGAATGGAGAAGGAGAAAATGAAGCATGTAACGATAATCATGGTGAAAGACCATAAAATGGTCTTTCAATTAGGTAAACAATCGTGGGTGAGTGTCACTTGCCTTGCAACATGTCACTTCTCCATGGTTCCATTTGGTCCTATTTAATAACTAGTCCATTTTGTCTCCAATGTTTAATTCAATTGACTCCCAATTTTCAATGACACTTGTCATTAAATCCTAATGTCATATATAAAAATTGCCATTGCCATTCGACTCCGAATTCTACTACTATTCACTAATTGTTCTACCACTTGGCATTTTTCCTAGTCCAAAAATTCTAATTCACTACTTATACATTCCTACTTAATTTTTAAGACACAACTATAATTTGCATCATATTCACATTAAACCAACCATTTATACCCGAAAAATGTCAATTAAGTGCATGAATAATTATTTTAATGTGCAAAAAATTCAAATTCATATGTGTGTATGCTGACATTATGCATGAGCATGAATTGCTTTTTTCTTAATCTCACATGTACCAAATTTTAGGGTTCTAACCTTTAGTATGGGAACAGGATGTTACAAAACGTGTCTTCCTATGTTAGCATAGTACTTTCAATCCCTTTCTTACACCATTTTTTTGGTGCCCTTTTTGTATCTGCAAGTATGAAGGCCTCTTGCTCCTGAAGTATCCAACCAATGCTGAGTTCCAAATAATTGCTCCTGATTCCAACATTTCTTTTAGTAACAATAAAACCCCTTCAACCATGATATCCTTGAAGTGGGTTAGCTTGTTCTTCACCGTTGAGGCTTTCTACCTTCGACTTCCAAGAGGACTTAAAGAAAACTAGATCCCCCTCCTTTCTTTATGACTGGTTCCCATCATTGTCAGATGTAGATTTTTAGATCAAACTCATAGCTATTTGCATTTCCCTAAACCTTATAGATCTGGAAAATCTTCTTTAGAGAACTCCTTAATTCCCTCACTCCTCTCAGCTTCAACACTCTTCACTGTAGAATTCCCTTATATGGCTAGCTCATCCTCCTCCTTCTCTATGTTTCCAGGTGCAGGAGCATTTAGCTTTGCTTGAAGCATCTCCAGCTCCCGCTGGGATCTTTCCAAAACTTCAAAGTTGTGAGGGTAGTTAAGTAATTTGGGTAGAGAGAGGTCAAAGGTTAATTTGGGTATAAAGAAGTTTGTTGAAAGTCCTCTAGAATGAGAAAATTGCTTTAGTTTGGCTCTTAGTAATTAGAGTTTTCTCATAAGCTATTAGGATTTATAACTAAAGATATAGCTTCCCTATGCATCTTTAACTACTTCCATGAATCCTTCCTTACTAGTGAAAAAGTTGAAGAACCTGAAAGGAGCATTAGACTTCCTCGTAGGGGGAAAATCTAGGATCTCCATATAAGAGATGTTTGAGCATAATGGTGATCTAATCAGAACATGAGAATTAGGGAAACACCTCGTCCAATTTTGGTTAGACAAGAATTTGTTAAGTTTTTTTCCTAATTAAGCTCCATCTTTTTGCTTGTTACTCCAGGTGAAAAGATTCCAAGCAAACTTCAAATCAGTTACCTTCAATTTAGCGATAACCTTTTCTAGCTCCTGCCCAAATTAGAGTGATTAACCTTATCACCTTGAGCTTCAAAAGGGAGTAATGCATAATTAAAATCTCCTGCTATAATCCAAGAGTTTTCCATTGAGTTTTTAATGATTGATAAGTCTTCCCATAGTTTAGCTATTTGAAATTCATATTTGGAAGCATATATAATGGATATCTTAAAAAGAAATGCCTAAATCATCAACCTTGCAATTAGATGAGCATATTGATCTAAGCTAGATTGTAGAGTCACTTTACCTTTGTCCTTATTGTATGAAAATATAATTTTACCATTGTAATGATGTTCTTGACTGGAGCCTGTTAGTGAATATATAAAACCAATTAAGTTGGCCTCACACAACAGCTTAAACTATTGCGATGAAACGGTCACTTAACATAGTACCAGAGCCTGCTTGTCTCGATAATTTGAGGCAGTGTCTGGTTCTGTCCCTTTGTCCAATATGCCCATCAGATGTCCAGCCCTGCTTTGGGCTGAGGGGGGGTGTCAGGAATCCCATATTGGACAAGTATGGGAGCATTCAACAATTAATAATAGTGTGCAAACCTCCCCCTCTTGAGCTAGCTTTTGGGGATAAGTTAGGCCTTTTTTAACATGGTATCAGAGCCTTTATGACCAAGTGTTCGTGAGTTCAAATCCTACCACCTACCTATTATTTAGCACAAAGTAGAGTGAGCCTGTGCAAGTTTCAAGCCCATAGGGCTTTCACTTGGGGCTGTGTTAGTGAATATATAAAACCAATTAAGTTTGCCTCACACAACAGCTTAAGCTATTGTGATGAAACGGTCACTTAACAGAGCCAACCTCCCAAATTTTACTAAAGAATCTCATTGAGTTCTAAAGTTTATAAGTTATTATTCTAGTTTCTAGTAGTCTTAAAAAGATAGGATGTTTCTTCACAATGATGTCTTTAACAACCTTCCTTTTATAGGGCTCATTCATGCCCCTAATATCCCAAAAAATCATTAAGAGCTGAGGGAATCATTCATATACCCCTTTGGGTTTCCTTCCCTTCCTACCTGTAAAGTATTAAAAGATAACTCTAACTGTTCTTTATATGCATTCCTATTGTTTATTATGATGATGTTCTCATCCTCATTATTAATAGAGTTCATACCATCTGATCTTCCCTTCTCACTTGTTTCATTATGATCCTCTTCTTGTTTTAGAAAATAGACCTATTCTACTTCTTAAATAACCTGTATACTCTCATGCTTATCTGTCAGCTTATTTGTGTACGCTTTTCCTGAGTTATCATCATTAGTGACTAGAACTGGATCTTCCTCAATTCCCATCTGCTCAATATAGCTCACATAAAGAAATTTCTTTTCTGTTGGCTTCCATTCTTTTTTCCTCATTTTTGGTCTCTAATCGTAAGAAACGTGGACTTTTTTTATTAATTCCCCATTTAAATCAAATTTCATAATAGATAGATCATCTAGAATGTCCTCATTCACATTCACCTCAACACATATTCTAACATAGCATTTTTTTTAGCTTAGTAGTAGCTGAATCAAAGACAATAGGTCTTCCCACGGAGATTGCAAGGGAGCTCACACCAATTAGAGTTCAGTATTCTAATGGAATATTGTGGAAACTAATCTTTCAAGCACAAGTTCAAGAACACATTTTTTGGTAAATATTGGTTCTCCCCCAATGTTCGATGGCCCATCTTCCATTACGTTGTTTATGTAGTCACTGTTTGTGAATTGAAAGAGGAATGTGTCATCCTCAGTAAGCAAGACTTTTTTTAACCCTTTACTTCCCCATTTGACATGTGCTCGATTTTAGATCTGTGGAAAGGCAGGTCTTTTGTTTAAAAAGTTGCCTACCATCTTGTTTCCCCAATATTTTGGTCCCTCTTATAATGTCTCCAATGGAGGAGTGACAATGCTTTGTTTAACAACTATAGGAAAGTGCTTCAGTTTGTCCCTCAAGTAATCAGAGGCCACCACATTGCTCCAACTTCCTGTGGAGTTAGAAACTGGCGCATTTCCAAATAGTGGGAGGATAGAGGACCCCCAAAAGAGCCTCCAACAAAGGCTTCCATAAGTTGTCCCAAAATAGCAATTACCTAGATATTAGTTATAAAATATTTAAATATTGTTAAATAATATGGTAGAAAATGTAAATATAAAAATGTGTATAATTAGAACAAATTAAATATATTGCTATAATTAGTTTAATTCACTTATAAATACTCATCAATCTTTTTATTTGAAGTATCAAAACTCAAATTCAAACACTCAAAAGTAAAGTTTGTAGTGACCTAATCTTATAAGTTCTAAGTCACAAATAAAATATATATTAATTTTAATATTTTTAGCTTATACTAGTTAGTGACCTATTGATTATCTATATTGCAAGTCATATTTTTACTCATAATAATCCTTTGTATCTTATTTCTATCAATCTTAGTTGAGTTGCGATTATATTATATCAACCTATTTCTAAAAAAAGTGTATTTTTATTAATACCCTTCAAAAGAAACCTAACAAACTAGTACTAGGATAAGAAATGATGAAAGATAAATATATATAATATTGTTGAATTCATAAGCCCCAAAATGCTAAAATAAATTTGTTCATACTTGATAGTAAGCTTAAGGTAATGACCTATTCTAATACTTGAAGTTGGAAGAGAATATGAAACTATTAGCTTATATCCTAGTTTAAGCAAGGCTAGAGCTCAATCTTACAACTATTCTTTTAGAGAAAAAAAAGGTTTCCTTCATCTGCCTAATAAATTAGAGTATGTATATCCTATTTTGAGTCTTTAAAGATTATGTGGTTCCCCTCCATCTAAATTGCATTGACTATACAACCAAAATTCATATCAAACATAGCCTAATCATCCTTCTTCTAACTCTTGGATTTATAAGCCTGTTCAATAATATTTGGCCAATGTAGTTTATCATAATATAAGTTATAAAATGCCATATTTTTATATATATAGTATGGATGAAAATTGACAGTTGAAATATAAGTGATTATTGTTTCATTTCTTACTTACAAAGTGCATAGATAAAGCCTACATGAGCACCTTTTAATATGCCTTTTTCTTATTCTCTGTTTAAATGCTAGCCATAAGATAAAGAAATGTTCGAACGATATTGTTATAGGGCCAAGTTAGTTTGTACTAAGGGACCTTGTCATAATCCCTATAAGTAAATCTCTGCATAAATGTGTAAACCTTATATATTTATGCTTAAGTCAGATCAAAGTTTCTTATTTTTCTATAATAGGATTATAGTATAGATTTTTTTCCTTAATTTAGGCAAATCCCCTAAAAATATGAATAATTCAGCTCCATTTATCTTGTTCAATTATAACACCAACCATTAACTTTTCTTATATGCTAGCCTTAAGAGTGTCAATTTCTTGTATCTTTTAAAGAATGAAGTGCTTTTGCTATATCCACCTAATTATTGTAACATATGGAATTAAATTCTAAATAGGATTTTTATATCTACCTATTATATGTTTTGTATTTGTTATTATAAGTGAATCCTCTATATTAAAATATAAGGTAGATATTATTTACCCTTTAAAGGTACTATTATTATTCATGTATGTTGTTATTTTTCATATGAAATAGCAGGAGTTATTTTACCTAGCTTAAATAAATTTAAAAATATAAGCAACAGAAACCAATTTTATGATTAAGAAGTTTAGTGAGAATAATTTCTTATTATGAAAGCAAAAGAAGAAATGTAACATCCCATGTTCGGGGCTAGACTCCAGAATAGTGAATTGAGTGTAATGTGAGAAATTAAAATTACATTGCATGCTCATACATCATTATATATTCACACACATATGAATATTTATTTTTGATACATTAAAATAATTATACATGCATTCACTGACATTTTCCGAGTATCATTGATTGATTAAAATGTGAATTATGACTTATCTATGTTAAAAATTTATTTGGAAAATATTAGTATTATTTCAGATTTTTTGTGAATTTTACGAAATTTTTGAAAATTTGGAGTATTTTGGACTAGGAAAAAATATTGGAATATGGACCAATTATAGTGTGACACATGGACTGATTAAATTGATGACAAATGGGTTACATGCATGGTGACATGTGGCAATAAACTGTTAAGACAACAAGTTATGTGTTTTCGTAAGGAAAAAGAATTTTGCAGCTCTCTTGTTTTTGTTTGGAAAAGCACTATTGATGATCGTGCATATTGGAAAATTACGTTTCAAGAGATTTTGAAGAGTTGGAGTTTAAACTAGTAAGTACCATATGGTTTTCATGATTTGTGTAATGAATTATACATCACGTAGTTAACAGTTCAGTGTTTATAAATTTAAGATGCTTAATAGCTGAAAAATGAGTGAGAATTTTAAGTGTGCCGCACGTGTTGCTTCTATATATTTGATGATTAGTATTTTATAAGATGGATTGAAGTGAATTTTGAGCTTGAAAAATCACTGAAACTGTGCTTAGGAAGGTTGCAGAAACTTCATGAAAGTTGATTTATAAATATACTCTGTTTTTACTGTTGACATACGTGAATCTGTTGAGTGTTTATAGAAATGAATTTAAATGAGTTTAATGATAAGGAATTAGGATTTGATGAGGTTGTGATACAGAAATGATTTAAATGAAGTATAAGAACTAATGAAGATGGAAGAAAGAAAGTGCACAAAAGTTTCTAATTTGCGTGAATGATATATGGTTTTTGATGTTTAAGTTTGAATCTTGGATTTTTGATTTGTTGTGTGTTGTTGAGCTGAAAAGGGAGTAGTATAGATGATATATGTATGAGTTGGAAAGTGTAAAAGTGGGAAAATCTGGAGAAAAAAAAAGGAAGAAGAAGAAAAACTGGGTTTCGGTGAAGAAGAAGAAGACCTGCGTTTTAGAGAGAGAAGTAAAGAGTAGTTGCACCAAAGGTTTATTGTAGAAAGACTATTTTGAACATCTTTCATTCATTTTGTTATAACTTTGTCTCCTGACCTCCAAATGACTTGAAAATTGAACCAATACACTCCTAAGATATTGATTTCCTCTCCATGAAAATTTAGAGCCATCTGAACTAATTTGAAAAAGGATTGATTGAATCAAAGTGAGGGTATGTACTGGAATATTATAAACTGAAGATATTATATTGAGCATGCTTGGGTATTTTGATTATAACTTGATCTGTAGAGCTCCAAATGAGATGATTTTTTATTCAAAATAAACTAGAAACATGTGGGTGCAAATGTTAAGAAGAATTTGAATTTGAATTTTGCCCTTAAGCTTCTTGAAATTTAGCTTGAAAGTGAGCCTTGGCTTAAGTTATAGCACTACCAGGGACAAAAATCATATCCTATTGTTATTGAATAAACTGTATTGATGTAGGCTGAATTAGGCAAAGATGTCTTCACAAAAGTTATATTTTATTCTCTTAGCTTTCAATTAATATAAAGTCTGTAATTTTTGGATATTGGAATTGAGAGATATGGGTTGTACAACTTGAATGCATGATCATGCTCTAGCCAAAATTTCAAATGTACTCAGTCTGTGGCATTATGAGCATAACTCATAGAATAATGAACCAAATTGAATGATTTTGGTATCATTAGAAACTTAAGACACAGAAAAACAATTGTCTAGAAGAGAGTGTTATAGAAATACATCATTTTCTTGATCTTATTGATTATGAAAAGTTAACCCGAATGGGATGCTTTCAGCAAAAGCTGGAATAATGAATAAGTGTGTGAATTTTGGCACTATTGGAGTACATCAATTTGTTACAGAAATATACCCAAGAATTTGTCATTGTACATGCATGATACATGATACATTTATACATATGTTTACTCAATTACATAAGCAGTACAGTAATATGAAATTGTGTTAATGTTTATAGGAGAGCAAGTAGCGCGACCACATCCTGATATTTTGCCAGATCGTCAAGGTAATAGGCTTAAGGGAGCAATTGTGAGTAACCTAAGATGGTCTCACTTTAAATTGATATGATATTACTAAATTGAATTTGATATATGATGAATATGTAATGATTGTGTACTAAATTCCGGACCATACTTGTCTGAGGCATGGATGCATGTAAATATCATTAGAAGTGCTACTTGTATATGAATAAGATTGCCTAAATGATTCTCAACTAAAAGTGACTGAATGTTATGATTGACTGTATTGACTGAGATAATGTGAATGAAAGTGATTGATTGTATTGAATGAATTGTGGCATGCATTGCATTTCAACACATGTAATATAAAGGCAGTTGTAACTGGTGTTGCTACTGACTGAGATTGCTACTGAAAAGAGCTTAAAGCTCAAACAT
Organism: Erythroxylum incrassatum; assembly: GCA_026546855.1. NCBI lineage: Eukaryota > Viridiplantae > Streptophyta > Magnoliopsida > Malpighiales > Erythroxylaceae > Erythroxylum > Erythroxylum incrassatum. The sequence continues at coordinate 2,912,210 of JANVCL010000009.1, forward strand.
ATGTGGTTAGAGCCTAAGGCTCACCATGATCAATAAGCCTGATGATACGAGATACTAAAAAAGCACACAGTCACAACAATGTAAAAACGAATGTGAGTCTCAGACATATAGCATTCACATATGATTTGAATTCATTGAATGATTTTTAAAGCTGTAAAAATGTTATATGTTTGAATACATGGTATTAAACCAATGATTGTGTTTTTATTCAAGTGTAATAAAGTGATAGTTTGATTAAATTGTTGACTGAAATACAATTTGTTTGTGATAGAACTTGATGCTAATCAAGTTGATATGAATTGTGTGGCAATATGTTTATGATTGATTGTGTTTTATAGCATGAGTGAACCACCAAGGATGGTTACTCTACTAAATTCACAAAACTCATCAAAATTGCACCGTTGACAATTTCAGGTTCGAGAGTGAGACGACCTAGCTTCTAAGACTCCATAGAAGCATATTTTGTGCAACTTTGACGATCAGATATGGCTCAAAGGTTGGTCAATTGGGAATTGAAGATAGTTTGTTAATAACTTTTGTGCATTCCTCATGTTTGTAGCATACTGTATAGACTGAGTTGTTATGCTCATAGGATGGTGTTATATAAACTTGGATGTTGAACTTAAAGCTACAATGTACATTACAGTTATGATATAAAATGAGGAAATTTTGGATTTTAGTAAATGTGTGATTTGTGATTTTAATTACGATGCCATGTGATAAAGTGAAAGTAAGGTAGTCAGCACATTATTTTTGTCAGGCATGTGAACGTGTGACCGAAGGGCGCACGTTCATGTTTCAGATGAGAGTGGGGTGTTACAAGAAAGATTTTCTCATAAATGATAATTGTCTAGTTACCACTAATGAATGGTTGATGGACTTCATAAATTATTTCAAATAAAATAAATTGGATGTGAATATTTTTGTTAGTTTTTATAGCTTTAACTGATAAAGATTTTATAAGAGTATAAAAGAAGAAAACTTTTTTAAAAAACATGAGACATAGGAAAATCTCACAAAGTTATATGAGATCAGGTCATTACACAATAAATTTTCAAAAACTTTGTAATCTTTGATGATGAAATTCACTTTAATGATTGAGCACATTAATAATTTGACTACTATATTCTCCCAACTCACATTATTGGGACATAGAATAAAGACATATGAACATGCCAAACATGTACTTTAGAATCTTCTTGATTTGTATAATCAACTCATTATCAACTTAATTAATAATATTCTTTCAAACTACCTAGTCTTTGATGATGTTACGACTACAGTTTTAGAGGAAAAATGTTGGCATAAGAATGAGGAAAAGAGGAGGCTAGTTATCAATAAGATGAAGCTTTAATGTCATAAGAGAGAGATTAATAGAATATGGCCTAAGTGGGAGTCAAAATTATGGTAGGTCCAAAATTAGAAAGTAAAAAAATTTAAAATAGTACAAATATGGTAAGAAATGTCCCTCAAAAATAATTGTTGGAATGTACATAAGAAATCTTCAAGAAAATTATGCAAGTACTTTAGATGGTGGAAATATTTTGTACTGTGAAGTAGTAATAGCAGTTGAAAGTAAAAAGTCACTATTTGATGTATGGCTCTTTAACATAAGAGTTAGTTTTCATATGAACTTTAGAAGAGAATGATTTCATCATTGTTAACTCACCTCAAAAGGATGTATACAGTTGTGATGATTATGCTATAAATTACATTAGTATTGAAACCACGAAGTTAAAGATGTATGATGATATAATTCATAATCTTTACGAGGTATGATATAGAGGGTTTAAAGAAGAATTTGTTGTGTTTAGGATGACTAGATAATCTTGGAAGCAAAATAAAATTTGTTAACAAGATTTGAAGATAATTTTAGGCATTATTGTACTTATAAAGGGGGATAAAAGATAGGTAAAATTTTGTCTAAGCTAAAGAGAGAGATATTGCTAGAAGCAGAAGCACCAATCACTTTAAATAGTCTATGTGAAAGATATTTAATATTATAAAATTATAAACTTAGACATATTTTTAAATAAAGAATGAAGATCCTTGCTGAGTAAAAACTACTTCATAGGCTTATAGAGATATCACTGCCATTTTGTAAGCATTGTGTTATAATTAAGCAACACCAAGTAAAGTTTAACACTTCAATTTTAAGAATTAAGGTTGTTCTTAAATTAGTTCTCTCTAATATATGGCAAGTATCCGTTCCATTCCTGAAAGGATCAAAATAATTTATCTTTTTTATTATTATTCTAGAAGTTTTTGTGTACACCCTATCCAGAGGAAAACATATATCATCTCATCCTTTAAAGTTTCCAAAATATATGATAAACTTGAATATGGTAAAAAAAATATTTATAAAAATGGATAATAGAGGAAAATATACTAGTGATAATTTTTTTGCATCTTAAAAGTGATAAGGCATCAAAAAACAATTTGTTACTGCATACGCTCCTAAAAAAGAGTGATAAAGTGGATGAACGTAATTATATGAAAAAGAACATGAACAATATAGTGAATCGACTTCCATCAAATGTAATTAAGTTGAAAATGGTAATGAAGATGTGAACTTAGAAGCCTGCGTAATCCAGCCTTCATGTATTTAGGAGTCCTATGTACAAGATTTATAATGCTAAAAGTACCACAAGGCTAGATTAAAAATTCAAGAAATTTTTATATTTAGGATGTTCTAAAACAGTGAAGGTTATTATCAATAAGGACATCACCTTGTGGAAGATAAATTATAAAGGCAAGAATAAGAGAATAATACTACACAAAGATGTTTAGACACTCTAATATAATTGAAAAAGAATTTCAACAAAAAGGCTTCTTCTGTAATAGCACCAGAGTGAGATGTATAAAGTATTTGAGTTTAAAGTTTCAAAATTTTGTTGAGCATATCATACAAAAATGTCAAATTAGCACTCATATTGTAGAATTAAGGGCAATATAGCATACTACCTTTTAACGAAAGATAAAGAGCCACCAACTCTCTAAATAACATTAAATAATTCAAATGCCTCTTAGTGGATGAAAGCAACATAGGAGGAAAGTAAAGCTTTTCATAATTACAAAACTTGGGAACTTATGATATTACCATAAACAAAGAAGCCAATAGGTAATAAATAAATCTTTAAGATTAAGAGAAATGGTGATAATCAAGTGAACTAATATCGTGCAAGATTTGTGGTGAAATGATATGATCAAAAGAAAGGAATTGAATTCAGTGAACTATTTTTTTCTTTTCAAATTACTAATGTTAAAGTATTCACGTCATGTGTATTATGTTTGACTTAAATCTATAATAGTTAGATGTGAAATATGCTTTTTTTATAGGGATCTTGAAGAAGAAACTTATATGCTCCAAATAGAAAGTTTTAGAGATAAAGGTCAAAAGAACTTAGTTTCCAGGCAGAACAAATCTCTATATGGTATTAAATAGGTTTCCAAGCGTTAGTACAATAGATTTAATTCCTTCATCATAAATCTAAAATACAACAAACTTAATGCAGGCCCTTATATATATTTTAAAAGGTTTGGTGGTAGTCATTTTATTATCTTTTTTTATGTAGATAACATATTAAATGCAAACCCCAAGAAAGAATGTATTAAAGAATTAAGGTACAATTGACTTGGAAATTCGGAATGAAGACCTTAAAACTTATAAATAAGTTTCTAGTATATAAATTCAAATAAAAAATAATGAAAATATTTGGATTTCTAAGAAAAACAACCTAAAAAGAGGTTCGTGGCACTTCAAGCTGTAAATTTATAAGCCAATATCTAAAAACCACTTCCTATTAATGTTAGGTTATCCTTCAACATGATCCATAGCAATAAAAATAAGATGATAAACATGCTTTGAGTATTATATGCATCTACAGTGGAGAGTTTAATTTTATCTATGGTTTGTGTAGGACTAAACATTGTTACATGTAGCTGGCCAATCCTATCACAGACCATTGAAATGTTGTAAAAAGGATCCTAAGACACACTAAAGGAACCTATGATGTTCATTAAAATATAAAGGATTAGAGTTTATTTTTAAATGATACGTTCACTTTAATTATACAAATGATCTAGATAAAAAAGAAATTCATTATAGGTTATATGTTCACACTTAGTGATAAAGTTATAAGGCATGTTTTAAAGCTATAATTATTTATGGCTATATCAACAAACAAGTATAATATGTAGCAGCTGCTCAAGTCAATAAAGAAGCAATATGATTGAAACTGATGTTGGAAGAACTTAGGCATAAATAATAAAAAGTTTCATTGTTTTGTGATAGTTAAAATGCCTTGCATTGAGTAAGGAATCTAGCCTTCTATTCAAAATCAAGTACATAAGAGTCTAATTTCACTTCATTTATGAAAAAGTAGAGGAAGAAAATGTGAATATGCAAAAAGTTCATACCAAAGACAATCTAATACATATTATGACAAAAGTAGTTAGAAGTGACAAGTTTGTTTGTCGTCAATCCTCATGCAACCAAATAGAAATATAGGCAACATGGCAATAGTATGGTGGTATGAAAATTATTTAGTTCTTAATCAAATCTTCAAGTATGAGATTAGTAGATGAATCGTCTATATATAATGTACAAAAATATATAAGTATATCTATAAGATATCTACATGAAAACAATAATATATGATGGCAGAAAAAAAGGAGAATATGTAATAAATAGGATAAATTGAAATATATGAATATAGTTAGTATGACTCACATATAAATAATGCTACATTTTTTTTAGGTATCAAGAAAACAAAATCAAGCTTATAAGAATAAAACTTTTGAGGATCCAATCTTATAAGTTTTAAGTTGTTAATTTATATTTGTAGCTTATAGTTATTTAGTGAATGTTTGACTTGAAACTCTTACTTCTCTTTATAATAATATTTTGTATATATATTCTTTTAATTTTTAGTTGAGCATCATCTATACTCTATCCTTCTAATTATTTTAACATAATTAACGCTTCTTCAACTCCATATAAGCCGATGTCAGCATATAATTTTGGATTGCTTCATAAATTTAAGTGGGAAAAAGGTTTCATTAATAGTAGTTAATATTTAGGTTTATGTGCCAATCAGCCCATATAATCATATAGATGTATCCATCATAATATGGTTACTAGTTCTTCATATCCTAAAGTTTATTTATTTTCATTATTGATTTTAAATTTTTTGAATTGTTGATTATTGATTTTTTATTTTGTAAAATATTGTGTTTGGTTAATATTATATTTTGGAATCCTTATGTTTGATGATGTCATGTTTTTATAATTTATGAAAATCATAAATACCATTTTATTTTTATTTTTCTTTTTTCATAACTTGAATTTTGCAGTAAGACCATTGCAAATATCAATAATTGATTTCTCACATTAGCAACTTATATATAAAAAATTAAGAACAATGGATGGGCATGGCCAGGCCCTCAGATCCTCTGGCTCAGGTATTCTGTACCTAGCCTATGCTAGAAAATCTGAGCCATCCATTTAAATTCCCAAGTACTTTATACCTAGTCTGTGCCAGAAGATCTGAACTATCTATTTAAGTTGAATCTATTTAAATGAATGGCTGAGATTCTCTGACAGGCTAGGTACAGAATACCTAAGCCAGAGGATCAGCTCACCGTGGCCAGCGGACTGCCGAGAGGATCAGCTCCCCATGGCCAGCGGGCCAGCGGACCGCCGAGTCGGTCCTTTCAAATATAAGCGGGACCATGTCTTTGCCTGCAGCAATGCGTAGTAAATTGATTTGTACTCGTTACTCTTGTGATACACTGCGCTGGGCATCTTACATACTATATGGGCAATGACTAAATTCCCTGTATGGAATGTCACGTGAACAATTATTAACACCATCCACTGGAGTTTATTTCTGAACGTCCTGGATTCATTTGTGTTCAGTGAAGAAAACAAGAAGACAAGCGATAGTGGCACGATCAGAAAAATTAATGAAGTCACTTTCCATAACAAAAAGGGGAGTCAAACTCTGTGATTACACGTACAAAGACATGCCTGCAATTCTTATGTAAAATTCCAAGTAAGAAATTCAAAAAAAAAAAAAAAGAGGAAACCGTGGACTACACCTACTAGTTACAGCAGCTTAAAGAGGTGGAAGGAAGGTAATAGTTATCATGGGACAGGATAAGACTTGTTTTTACACATGCACTTGTATGCTATGGGACAAGTCTCCGCTTCTTCAAGCGACGCACAAACGAAACTCACCATTACTAGTCTACAAGGTGAGCATGAGCCACAAGCATGAGAACAGTCGGGCATGCTCGACCCTGCTACTTGGACCGTATCAGGTCCCTTGTTTTTTCTTCTTTCCCTGAAGAGAGTAGGATTAGTCACCATTCCATCTCTTGTCACGGTTGGTATTTGAGGAGAATGATGATGTCCATGGCCTGTGTCATAAAATAAATTTGTTAAGACATGTTACACCAAGTATTTGAATGACAAAAATCTAATTAATGGAAAGAAGAGCTGCGGAGAAAAAGGACTCGTACGTGTCCTCGGCCTGCTTATGTGCCTTGCAGATATAAATGAAGGAAGAAGAAGAGGAATGAGCAATACTGCAAGACAAATACAACCCTTCATGGTCCAGAAACGATAACCGAGTCTGCTGTTCTTCTATGCGCTTAATTTTCACAAAAATTATAAGCTGGCTGGCTATGTGTTGGTGAATATTTTGAGAGGAAGTGGTGAGCTAATGGAATATAGATATATATACATATATATATATATATATAGATGAGGTGGTGGGCACGAGTGTTGCATTGTATTGAATCGAATCACAGGCAAGAGTGTGTGGTTAAGAGAAGGTCACATGAAAATGAGTAAACGAAAGAATACCGCCTGAGTAGTCACAGGAGTACTCAAGCCTTTCTGATTGTATGGAAGAAGAAGGTAGACATAAAATGGAAGTATTTACTGCATTCTAAAAGGCTTCTTTTACGTGATCACTCTGACTAGTACTTCAGGTAATGGTTGCATAAGAATAAATGCTTTGGAGGGAGTTCAAATTTAAGAGAATTTTGAAAGGAAAACATAAATTACATGTCCAGAAGCTATTAAATTGGACACCGAGGAGTTAATGTGACTCTCATAAATGCTCTCTGCTTCAACAGAGAAGATATGTTCTAGGTTGGACCACTCACACCCGTTTTCTTCTTATTCTGTAAATGGAACATCCTATGCCAACGTACAGATTTCCTTTTATCTATAAAATCCCTAAACTGAAGGGCTGAAACAAATGCTAAAATGGAAGTAAATATTCTCAACTCAAGATGTCCGTTGAGAAATCAAAACAGGATTCAATTTTGTGAGTAGCAGAGTGATAATAAAACTTTATCAAATGATTTTTTGAAAGCTATGATTACTTAAAGTATATAACATGATTAATTCATAAAATATAATAAAGTATTAATCGTAATTCATAAATTATTATGAAGCTCGATCTTTTTCTTGTCGTTTTTCTTGAATCGATTTTGAAATTGACTCGTCTCAACCATTATAGTCACATAAGTATCCTACTTTTAACTGTATCTACAAAACCAAAAAGAAAACTTTACAACTGTTATAGAGAAGGTTAGGTAAGAAATACTAACTCTCTTGATGCCTAAGCATACCTATATTAGATTTTGAACATTTTAGTAATTTAATTAAAATAAATTCTAGTTTTAATTAAACTATAATTAGAATTATAATTAATTCTAATTAGATATTAGCTATACCCAAATAAGATTTATTATCTCATATTGGTCCTTATTTATTAAAGATCACATATTTAATTATAAAATTTTTCAAACTTTATAAGCAAATCCAACTTGATTAAACATCTTTTTCTTTCTCCAATCAGTTTTTTATGTGTTACCCATTAGGTTTCTAAATATGTTAACTATATATATAAATTATAATTCTAAATCACATTTAAGATTAGATAAATTAAACTCCTTTAATTTATTTTTAATTCTCTAATATCTATAAATTAATATTGACGTTTAGTAATACATCAACTACTCAATATTTAGGATTGTCAAAGTAGTTTTGACTATCCTTTCTGTGCATAACTTTTTTGTATAATTTAATCTTTTCATCATATAATATTCTAAATTAGATATAGAGTATAAAAATAATGTCTACTCTATTTGAATTCAATCATAATATTTCTCCATCATTAGCAATTAATCCATTTTAGCCAAAGATTTCCCAATTTGGGAGAAAAATTTTGCCAAAGATTTCCCAATTTAGTGTGATTCCACTTTAGCCAAAGATTTCCCAATTTAGTACTAATTGAGAAGAACAAAATATTCCCCCTAATTACTTTAGGGTGATGAATTTTCTATTAATCACTCAACTATCTTCATATAATTTATGTTATATCTAATAATTACAACTAAGCTACCATTGACTAGAATGGTTATAAGTAGTATCAAAATATAAAAATTCCTATATGAGATACTTTAGTGCTCTCAAGTCAAATGACCACTTATACAATTATCCTAATGAAATTTTTCAAAGATATGTAAGCAATGTTCCAAATAGAATTCTCATATAAGGTCAGTTCAATGAACTTGTTCTCTAATAAGTACTCACATGTTTGTTTAAGTATCTTCATACTTAATCTATGGAATCAACTACATTTTTCATAAAGAAGAAATATAACATAAGCTTATACTCTATTAATGTCTAATATTAATAAAATAATTTAGGAATAATACATAGGTGTAATATGATCATATAATTATAATCTCATCATAATTTCATTTGTAAATTACATTTATCTTATGGGCTTTTTCATATGCATCTGAATAAGTATAAGATAAACAATGCTTTTGAATAATTATACCACTAAACTACGACCAACCAATTAGCTATAGAATATAGACTAAGACACACTTTGGTAAGAGGACCTCTTTAAGCCCTCAAATCCTCTGACCCGTGATGTAACATCCCACCCCCTACTGGAAGGGTAAAATAGTAAAATTGGCATAGGATGAGATGGAGTGGAATGACTTAG
>JANVCL010000009.1:2936087-2948345 GCA_026546855.1 Erythroxylum incrassatum
CCATCATCCTCCTCATCACCATCACCTTCATTAATATCATTGCCCATCCCATCTATGTCTACATTTGCAGCGTCAAGCCTTTTTTCCCTAAAGATAAATCTATATTATGGTAGTTCACCATGTAAAACCTAGCGGGTGTATAATTGGTGTATGATGAATTGCATTAAATGTTCAAAAATATTCTTTTGAGACCTCATATAACAATTCATGCAACGTGCATAAGGGCATGAAATGTCACACTCTTTGCCCTTTTTCCATCCACAAACTTCATAAACATTCTCACTCCATCAATGTATTTACGGGAAACCCTTACACTGTTCATCAAACTCTTATCCATAAAGCAAGAAATACCTATTAATTTAATATAAGAATGAGAACATTATGTTATGTTAGTAAATGAAAGAGGTTAAGACAAGTTTCTTAGGAGCACAAAGGTAAACCCAAAAGAGAGGGTGTCAGCTATTTTACTAAGGAGTAACTAAGCATTTCATGTTGTAGCCATTAAAGAAAAGGAATTGTAAAAATTGAACAATTATAAGGAAAAGGAGAAGGGGATTGAAGTTCTAAAGTTCAAAGGTTAAACTAGGTGAATAGCACAACAACAATGCCTCAACCTATCATTAAATCCTATATGCCACCTACTTAATACCCTTAGAGGTTAAAAAAGAAGGATGAGGATAAATTCAATAGTGTTACTCAATTACTTGAAAGGTTTACTAGGTATCTAATTGAAGTAGTAGAAAACTTAATTGTTAAAGTAGGAAAACTAATTTTTCCTATGAGCTTTTTGGCTACTAATGGGGTACCAATTGATGTGCCCAAAAGTAGCTTGACATTTATGATTGGCAATGGGGTACTAATTGATGTCCCCAAAATATTAGGTTAGGTTCTAAGAAATCTAATCACCTACGAGAGTCGTAGATAAAGAAAGGCCTAAACCATTGCTTAACAACTTAGAAAAATTAAAAGAAGGCAGATTTTGATAAATACATAATCAAAGCTATGACATCCATAGAAATATTAGCTTTCCTCTACACATACTAATATGTATAATTTGTATTATTATTTGATAAACTAAATGGAGAACTAGGGAGAAAGTAATTAAAAAGTCATAAAACAAATTAAGCAAAATATGGCATTTCATTTCTCTATTTATGTATGAATGCGGGATCCTTACTTTAGCGGAATTGCATAAAGCAAAATATGGCATTTCATAGAGCAATTCAATAGCTATAGTATGAATGCAAACAAACCAATTAACAATCCAACAACTTGATATTATAAGTTAGCATACCTAGTTCTTGTTTTCCAATGGCTCCTCCAACTATCTCCTCATCACACTTGGAAATAGTATTTGTCATAAAGCACGATAAATTAGAGCTAAACTTTTGCAATTGATTGCATAAAATCTTATGAATAGATATTGTTCAGTATAGTAACCACCAAGTTAATGGACATACCTATTTTTGGGTTAGACACGCATATGTTAATGGACAATCTATAACTTTATGATTATAGTTTACTCTGTTACTTGATGTACTTCCTCTTGCTAAGTTCTAAGGCTGATGTATAGTGTAGGCATCTATCTCGTTAAGGAATAGGTTGCTTTCTTTCTTATTGGTTTCTTGCTAGGAATTTTCTACCCTAATCTTTGCCTTCGGATGGTTTAATGTTGTATCTACCTTTAATGTGTCTTTCTCTTAATTTATTTTTCAACTTCTCCATGATAAGGAAAATGAAGCAAGTATATTATAAAACAAACACATTCATAGTGAAGAGATCAATCACAAATCACTAAATTTGAGCATATTTAAGAAGAAATCATATACTAGTAAAAGGAGATAAGTCACCAAAATAATGAAGCCAATTAAAAAATATGAAAATCAAAAGAAAGAAATAAAAAAGTTAAAGATAGAAATATTCTTTTAATAAAGCTTTGTTAATTGTACAGATTGCGAGAAATAGTGAAAAATGTTATAGTATTTTCTTATACTACAACATTTTGTTTAAGCTCGTTATACAAGCTAAAAATGTTTTAAAATAACTACTTTTAACTAATTAACTAATAATTATTTACAATTGACAACAAATTAAACTAACACATTCGACATCCCCCTACTCTCAAAATGGAGCTTACTTAATGTCAAACAAGCCCAGCTCAGACAGAAAATAAGAAAACGATGGAATAAATAAGGGCTTTATGAATAAATAAGACATATGAAGAAGAATTGATACATATAATACATTTTCAATTCTTAACTTTATTTAAAATTAGTTATTATCACAATTTTTAAATAAACACTCAAACAAAAATGCAATTTTTATTGACCTTGCTCTTACAATAGAAATGCAAACATTTAGATAAACACATAATCTTTTTAATCATATGCATCATTAATCAATCAAGTCATTTACTTGAATTTAAGATTATAAGAAAATTGTTCATGCATAAGTTATTCTTTTAGTTGTGTTTTTAATTATATGATAATTATAGTTTATTTAATTGATCATTATCTCATATTTATAAATAATGTCAAGATATTAACTGTAAATATCCCACCCCAAACTCATCATATTTGTCATTACTTTATCACCCTATATCAAATGAACTACGTTGTAAGTAAAAAATTAAGCCCATCCTTATCTCGATCAACTTGCTGCACCATTTTTCTACAATTGTATGATATAAATGTAGTTCTCGGTTGGATATTTACAAGTTACGATAAGGTCATTCCATTATTTGGCACCATTAAAAGTTAAAACTAAAACATAAGGAGAAGACCAAATACATATTTTGGCCTATATGTTGGTTTCCGATATTTAAAAAAAAATTCTCTTACAATTCCTACTCAAAAATATATATTCTGTTTCAATCAATATTCCATACTTGTTATGAACATATGTGCAATGGTTGGTGGAAATGTGAATAGCTGAAATTATGTCTAACATTAATAAGTCAAGCATCCTTAATAATATCTAATATATACTTTCTTTGATTCACTAAAGCTCCAAATATCCCGATATAAAGAACAATTTAAGAGTCAAGATCAAATAATTTCAAAGCTTTCTAACCTTGATTGTGTCCAATAAAAATATATTTATAGGCTATTTTGTCAAATTTATCTTTATTCGGGTTGGTACTAGTTGCAAAATAAAGACATCCAAAGGTTTTAGAGGGTTTATAGTTTGGTGTATGCCTACATAAGATTTCATAAGGTGATATCCACTTTAGGACTCAAGTAGGAAGTCTATCAATTATGCGTGTGGCTATAACAATTGATTCTCCTTATAATTTCATAGGTAATGAAGTTTAAACATCAAAGCTATAACCATCTGTAACAAATGCTTATGTTTTCTCTCTACAGCAGTATTTTGTTGTATAATATGTACACAAGAATTTTTATTTAATTCTTAGCTCACTAAATAACCTTTAACAACCATTGCTTAAAAATTCAACTCTATAATCTGACTAGTCTTAGCAAACTTCTCAAAATGATTTAATATCATTCTAACAAAACTACAATGCATGAACTACTTGACTTATATGATGCATCAAATTCATATTGCTCTGCTAAAATCATCCAATGAAGTAATGAAATAATGCCCACTACATAAAGATCTTTGCTATATGGTCTCTATATACCTATATGCACTAATTGAAAAATATATATCTTCTGTATTTAACTAAAAGGAAAACGTAATCAACACTGCTTAATAAGATGACATATACCATAAAAATTGTCTAAACCATCTGATTTACCAATATGTTGAAGTACAATAGCAAAAGGATGTCCTCATCTTCGATGTTATATCAAGTATATATAGACATTTCATTAATAAAATCATAATCAATCTAAAAATTACGAAAACTATCCATAAACCCACTCTGAAATTTCGTCGAACACTTCAAAGTCGTGACCATATTACCCCAAATCACCTAAACATATAACCTCTTCTTTCTTAACATACTGTCACACAATGCAAAGCCAAATGCATTATGTTACAGATAATCAAAACAAAAGAATAAACACTCTAAAACCCAAATTAAATCGTCCACTTCAACCGAGTAAAAAACCAACACTTTTAACCCGACATTCATCACAAGCAAAATAGTTGAATGACTTACCTCCATCAACATTCAGATGCACTCTGACTGTAGACGATAGAGGGATGTAAACTGGTGAAGCAACGACAAAGTGACTAGACAGATTCGAAGCACTCTGGCAAAACGTGGCTCGAGAGAGAGGGAAGGCGAAATAGCTGCGCACGCGGGACTGACGAAAACTTCTATTTTTCATTTACACAAAGATGAGACGACGTCGTTTTGGGGGGTGGGGACACGACGTCATCTCATATGGTAATACCAAAATGACATCTTGTCAATGGCAAAATGACGCTGTGTTGGAGGTGACGACAGGACATCGTTCTGTTGGGAGTGGTGTAAGTTTTAATAAAACGAAAACGACGTTGTTTCGGGCGGAGGGACATGACGTCATTCTGGTGGGGGCGGAGGGGAATGGGGGAGTTTTAAAACCCAAGCAACGTTTTATTCAACAAAACGTGACGCTCACTATTTTGCAATGTTTTATTGAAAAAGCGACACAAAATGCTTCACAAATCCACGACGTTGTATGAACGTCGCGAATTGTTGATGGCTTTGGTGACGTTGAAAAAATATGGCCAAATCTATATTTTTGTTGTAGTGTCGGTTCTATTTTTACTGTTCCAACTTATCTTATCCACACATTTAGATGAGACCTATATAAATATGTGGATAAGATAAGTTAGAATAGCGTTGGAACCTCTAAAGTAGAACATAATACACCTCCCATGTTGTCAAAGAGAGTTTTTGAAATAGCAAAACGTTTTAGAATTTTTAGCCATGTTAGTATGACAGAATAGATAGCTAGCCACCACTCCTTATAAAACTAAATAGCAACATTGGTAAACTCCGCAATTTTCCCGTCATCCTAGTTATTTCGTTCTTTACAACAACCACTGAACATTGCTTAATTACCTACCAATTGAAGTTGATATGAACAGGAGCTTGTCATTTCCCGAAAGGAACAGGTAACCTAACCATGGCACTTTATATGTGACTCTACTAGTATCTAACTTGTCCACTACATACAGAGAATAGAGTGAGACAGAGAGAGAAGATGGAATCTTTAGAAGCGAATGACCAATCATGGCTCGAGGCCCAAGCTCAAGTATGGCGTTTCATCTTTGCCTTTGCAGACTCCATGGCCATAAAATGCGCCGTGGAGCTTCGCATTGCTGACATCATACACTCCCATGGTGTCCCAATCACCTTGTCTCAAATAGCGTCCTGTATTGGTTCACCATCCCCGGCCACTCCCTACCTTTCTCGGATTATGAGGCTGTTAGTCCGCCTGAAAATCTTCACCACAGATGACCCATCAGATGGCGGAGAAACCCTTTACGGACTGACCTCTGCGTCCAGGTGGCTTTTACATGACTCTGAGTGGAGCCTAGCTCCTATGTTTCTTTTTCAGAACCACCCATGGTCCACAGCTCCATGGCACTGTTTCAGTAAATGTGTGAAAGAAGGTGGTTTTGCCTTCAATAAGGCTCATGACTGTGACATTTGGGAGTTTGCATCTAAAAACCCTGAGTTCAACCGCATGCTGAATGAGGGCATGGCATGTACTGCCAGCATCGTGACACGAGGGATCATAACGGGGTACAAAGATGAGTTTCATTCCATGGGATCATTGGTTGATTTGGGAGGTGGGACTGGAGCTATGTTGGCTGAGATTGTTAAATCGTATCCACACATTAAAGCTATCAACTTTGATCTGCCGCATGTAGTGGCCACAGCACCAACCTATGATGCGGTGGAGCACGTCGGAGGTGACATGTTTGAGTCTATTCCAAGTGCCGACGCCATTATCATGAAGGTACGTTCCAAATAGTTATGATTTAGTTTGGTTTTCTAATTTATCTTCTCGATACTGTAAAAGTTTGAGGTTAAGATAAAGCAGGAGGCGACTGCTGTTTGTTATAACTCGTATGAAACATTGTTTAACAATACTGATTAATGAATCAGTCACACATGTTTTCTAATTTACTGAAAATATGCAAAGTTTTAAACTCGAATTGGACGTCAAATTAGACGTCTTAGGTGGTCGGTATAACATTATAATTATGCAATAATTATATATAATATAAATAGCATTTAAAAAATAAAAATATACTAAATAATATAAAATATAAAAAATTATTAAACCAGTAGTTGAACTGATTTGACCGGACCGGTTCGACCGATCAATTAACCAATTTTTACTGATTCAATTCGAATGCCACCCTTAGGAATGCATCAAGCTCCTGGGTCAGCTGTAGCCCTCCCATGTTGGAGATGTTCCCGCAGCGAAGAGATCAGTCACTGATTCTATCGGTGGATACCGTAGGTCTACCAAAAAATTAGGAACCGATTTTTAAAGGTGACCCGGATAAGATAACCGATCAGTTACTGATCGAACCAATCAAACCGACCGATCTGGTCGGATTTCAAAACATGGCTGAAATATGTTATGTCAAATCTAGGGAAAAGAAACAGACCTCATACCGCATTTGACTGTTCCCCACCTCACGGTCATTTTCCAGTATATTAGATGCCTCCCCAAACCTAGCAACGAAAACGAAATCTTTTTGTTTTTGTTTATACTATAAACTATAGTATCGTAAGTAATTTTTTCTTCTTCTTTTTTTGCCATTCCTGCAAAAGACTGTTTGGAGTTTGTAGAAAATTATATGATTTAGATGTTTCATTTCGGCTTTCAATTTAAATTAGAAATTAGATGATCATGGCCTATTTGATCGGGACAAGTTTCTCTGTACTCATAACCCTGTATAAATTTTGTTTCAGACGATCTTATCTATATATTTCTCTAAGTCTTACATATTTGTATAGATAGGATTGCCTAGGTAGAATTAGCACAGAATTACCAAATTTGATCCTGTTTTATGAAAGATAGGTACGATTGCCAATTTATGACAGACAATTTCAAAAACTTGAAGAGACGGAGCTAGTGCATAGAGAATCAGTGATATAATATTTTCAATCAGGAGGTTTAACATTTTGTACAAAATGCAACACTGGTAGCTTTAAATAATAAAATATCAATAAAGGTTAAAATTTTAATTTATTGTAAATATAATTCAGAAGTTAATTTAAATATTATATTTTATTGATATTGAAAATTTAATTAATTACTCATTTATTACCGTAAAAATATTTTTGCAATAATAATATGAACGGTGACAACTTCCTCTAAGAAAGAATCCTGATGAGATACGGGTTTTAGAGAAGTTTAGAATTATGCAACTTTACTTTAGCTAGTAGAAAGATTGTATTCGATAGATCATAAAAAAAAAAGATTTTGCAAACGGTTGGAAAAAAAACAATAGTTAAATACGTAAATAAAAATTATATAAATAAAAAATTAAAATCAAAATAAAAAATACAAATAAAAGTAAGTTAACAAATGAACAAACAAGAAAGAAAATAAGTAAATAAAATAAACAAGCAATTGAAAAGTAAAAAATAAATAAACTAACTAAAAGAAACCAGTGTTATAAACAAAAGTAATTAGGCTAAATAAAAAACATAATAATCAAAAAAATATTCGAAAGATCTATAAAAAGAGAAGAAAAAAACCCTCTTTATGTATGACCTTTTACTCGTATCCTAGTTTGTCAAAAAAATTTATTTAGAGTCAAGTGTTCAATAAACTGTAGTAGGACCATATTGTTCCTGATCGCCTTCCCTCAATTTTTCTTAGGTCTTCTTCTTCTTCTTTTACAGTCCTTGAGTATAATATTCTTGCATATTCTCATTAAAATGTCAAAATGTATACTTTTAACATGTCTAAATTATCTAAGTCTTGTCTCTTTTAATTTATTATCAATGTTAGTTACTCCTAACTTGTCATCCACCACTACATTCTTAACCTTATCTCTTCTTATAAAGTTACATATTCAATAGTGTATCATCATCTCTGTCATCATTAACTTATGACTACACACCTTTTAATAGGTTAACACTTTGCCTCATAGAATATGGATGGCTTAATTGTTAAACGGTAGAATTTATTTTTTAATTTGAGTGATATTTTCTTTTCACTTAAAAGTCCTGAGGTGCCTCTCCATTTAAGACACCTTGATTTGATACGGTAAATTATGCATTCATCTATCTCACTATTGCCTGGGATGATAGATCTAAGATATTTAAAATAATCTTTATAGGTATAACTTCTGTGTCAATCTTGATCTCCGTATCAAATGTATTCCTTTGATTCAAAAAGTTATACTTTAAGCACTCAGCCTTAACCCTACCCTTTAACTCTAGCATATTCCTCTAAAATTTTAACTTGATATTAATCTTCTCTTTGATTTTACTCATAAAATTAATGTCATCATTAAACAACATACATAAAGTCACATCCTCTAGTATATACTTGGTAAGCTAATATATAACAACTACAAGCACAAAAGAGCTCAACGAGGATCTTTGGTAAGGTTCAATATCAATAGAGAAATGCTTTGTATCTTCTCTTATCGTCCTTATTCTAGTATTAATCAATGGATCAAGTTTAGGTTGACCGAGACCCAGGTCCCTTTTCTAAAAAACTCGTCGCTTTGTCAAAAATAATGTCATGTTGACATTTAAATTTAAAAAATTCGAGCCCGAGCTCAAGCTTGCTACCTAGGGCCCACTCGAGCCTATCGTCTAGGGTCCACTTGAGCCTCGGCGGGAACACTTGACCCTCTCCCCGCCCGACTTGACTTATTGTCATTCTTATCAATAACCGTATATAAGCATCAAGAACTCATTAATAATATTTCAATCTATGTAATAGTTGTAAACTTTACACCGTTTTTTTTAATGTGAATATATTCAACTTATGCAATGCAATCGTGGAGTGGGATGTATTATATTTATTAAAAAATTAAAATTTTCACATCAATTTAATGTTTCTGATATTTTTAATTAGCTTCACAAAATTTATTAAATATCTTAATTTAAAATATATTGAACCCTATTTAATATATGAAATTCTATACTTTTTTAATCTTACCAATCTCAATTATATATGAAAATTTACCTGAATTAGAAGAAAATATATTTACGTTATGAATGCCATTGCACTCACTATCTTTATTTTCATATTTTATGTGCAGTGGATAATGCACGATTGGAGAGATGAAGAATGCTTGAAGATTTTGAAGAATTGCAGAAGGGCAATACCAGAAAGAACTGGGAAGATCCTAATCGTTGATTTCGTTCTGAAACCAGATGGTAATGACGTCTTTGACGACGCTGGATTGGCATTCGATATGACGATGATTGCACACTCGCCGGGAGGAAAAGAGAGAACTGAGCCTGAATGGAAGAAAATATTGGAGGAAAGTGGATTCCCTCGTTTTAGAATTATCAAAATTCCAGCTTTACCCTCAATTATTGAGGCATTTCCACTTTGAATAAATGTATATAAACTGCTGGATACAAATAAATGTTGTCGTTTATTTTGTTGAACCGTTGAATAAGGTGGGTTGAAGTGATGTGTGGAACCCATCTTTTATCATTGTTATTGTCGTTTCTCACAACGTGAGAGAGATTGATATCGTCATTTGTAAATTGCATTTCTCAGTCAACTTGTTCAATGAGTTCCTCTATGTTAGTCCGGAGCTTGTGGGTAGGATTTGCAAATGTCTTGCCCGGCAATAGACATCCATTCCAATTAAAACATCTGAGCCTGGTAGATTGTTTCCAAGTACTTTGGTCGTCGAGTATAAGTTGTCTTTTTTACATTGCATTCAAGTTGTCGGTGGAATGTTATTTCTCAATACCCAATAGATTTTCAGTTTTTATTTTTATTAACTGTTGCAGATATTTAACAAAGATTCGAGTTTTTAATTTTAATTAAATGTTGCAAATGTTTAACAAAGATTCGGATTTAAAAATATAATTCCAGTTTTGATTTTTTAAAAATAAAATAAAATATTTATTTACAAAATAAATTTTATTTATATGAGATTTAACGATATTAATATTAATATGACATTTCACGAGAACTAACTTAATTCTCTAAAAAGTCATAAAAATATATTAGAGATGACGATTGGGCCTAGAGTCTGAGTTGGATGTGACCTAATTTTTTCAAAAAATCGAGACTTAGGTCAACTTCGGGCTCAGACTCAAACTCCCAGATAACTATCGAAAAAAATGAAGTCATTTTGTAAAAACAATGTCATTTTATATTTTTAATTAAATAAAAATAGAAAAACAAGTCAAATCCTTCAAGTTGGACTTGGGTTTGGGTCCGGCTATGTTAGGCCTCATAGGGCCTCAAGCTAGGACTAGGCCCTAGCAAAAGCTATCAGCCCTGAGCAGGCTCAGGCCAGGCAGTCCATTGTCACCCTTAAGATACACTACTAAATTTTAATATATTTAATAATGCATTACTACAATTTCAATATATTAATAATAAAATCCAATATGGTAACATCAAAATTTTAAGAGCTTAATCATTTATAATTGCATGCAATAAGGATTTGTAAATAACTTTTTTTTGAAAAATCTAATTAAAGTTGTTCATGATCTTTTAAAATCACAAATTAAGTGACCAATAATTTAAGTTTGGTTGAAATCTTTTCTCTTTAGAAATTGAAAATTTTATATTAACTAAGTTAGAAGTTTGTACACAATTAGGAGGAACCAAAATCATAAGTCATACCCTCGAGGGAAAGTGGCCTTCTAGTTATACAAAGTTGACTAGCTTAAACATTAGATTATATAATCACTAATGTAGGAAAATGCCACTTAACAATTTAAGTTCCAATTAAGCTTCATTTGGGGGCTAGCTTCTAAGTGAGCTTTGTTTGCCATTAAGATTTCTCTTATCTAAAGGTAGTTTTAATTGTCATTGCATATTTGTCCAATGATAAGCACCTGTGGCTGTTCCTTTTACACCAAATTGCATAGATGCACTATACGTAAGCTGTTCTAAAGAAATAAGCATCTTGTTTTAAACCCTTCACTATTTCACTAGTCCATTTAGCAATGCGTGGCCATTCCTTTTCTCCATAATATAATTTCATCAAATGCTGAATCTTAGACCAAATAGCCTAAGAGTAAGAGTATTGGAAAAAGAGACTAGCATTAGTTTCATCAACTAATTGATATTATAAGCATAAAGTATCTTAAATGTTATAGTATATATCCCTTGTCTGTAGCCTTTGCCTCACTATCAACTAACTAATGAAAAAGGCCTTAAGGGACAAAGATTTAGTACAAATTAGATCAAACCATTGAATTTTTTGAAAATGTGGTCCGAATAACTCAAAGTAAGATTTACTAGTGAACCTTTTGTGAAGGGTCCTTCACATAAATGACTTTATTATCTTCATTCAGGTCCAGCTAGTATGTAGGCAAGTTTTTGACAATGCAACTTGTACCTTTATAGCCATAACTTACAACACCAATTTTCCTTATATATTATGTCACTCACCTTGACATAATGGGGAATTCTTACACTGAGTGCAGATAGGCCCTCCCTCATATGTAAGGGTCCTAGATAACGGTCCTAGATAAGGGCCCTATTGTTAAACCAAAATGAAGTTTGCTCACCATTTCCTATTAGACTTTTGAAAGAAGAATATAGTAGATCCCTTAATCTAAGCATCTGGATTATGTTGGATCACCTATGGCCCGAGTATTCACAATATGTAATGGAATAGACCATAATACAATAAGAAGTATAATTGAAAACTATAACACGTATGAAATTACCTCTTGATGCGGATTTTCTTTTTCAGATCTGTAGACATTGCAATGTGCGAATGTCCTCTACCGGTATCCACACGAAGATAAATGATTCGGGCAGCGGCTAGTGTGTGCTAGCAACTTCTAAAACCTTTTCGAACGCCGCACAATTTTTCTCTCGGAAGGTGGCTAGGTTTTTTTGTCTCACATCTCTAATGAGACATAAGTTTCTCTATTTATAAAGAAAACCTAATCCCATTGAAGCCCAATAAGTTTCGACCCAAATTATATCTCATATAACAAAAGCCTGACAACTTAATTCAATCTAGCCCAATAAGTATATCCACATATATTTATTCAATGACTAATAAATTAGGCCCAAGAGAATAAGCTCAAATCACATCACTCTTTGTGTGCGACCCTGTAGGCTCATTTGATGTTGGCAATGGGCTTGATCACACTTCAAGGCC
>JANVCL010000009.1:2956904-2970490 GCA_026546855.1 Erythroxylum incrassatum
ATCTCTATGGTATTGGAATGTTACACATTGGCTTTAGAGCAAAACTTATAAGCATCAGAAAAAATACCATACTATTAGAACCAAACTTTAAAGTACTAGAACAAAACCCGTATGTATCAAAACAATATCTGATTATATCATAACATAACTTAGTTATTTTAGAACAGAGCTTGATTATATCAAAACTGAGCATGTAATAGAATAAAAAACAAGCTAGCCTGCTAATCATTCTTACAAAAGTAGGTAACGAGACCAGAACAGAAGATACTCATGTTTGGCATCTGAAATAGAAGACATATAAGTGTCTAAAATCAAAAGACACTAGAGTGTCTGGCACAGAAGACACCGAAGTGTTTAGTCACAGAAGACACCTTAGTGTCTGGTTACAGAAAACATCTCAGTGTCTGGTTACAAAAGTAGTTGCAGACCTTTCTAGGCATGCCTATTTACTCACGACTAATACTTGGCAGTTTTAAAATAAAACATTTTAGATTTCAGAATCACATATAAAAGATGTAGTGCATAACATATTTCTTTATTCAAATTTTTTCAAATTGAACATATCCATTCACATCCAACAACTTAACATACCTCGTGAATATAAACATTTGCAATAATGTACCAATAAATGCATTATATATTTACACATTACATATAATTTCACAAATTCCCAATTCACAAACAATCATATTCAATTAACATTACATAAATCCTTTGAAACACTTTTGTGTTCATAAGGACACATTCATCTTTAAACACACCATACATTTCAACATAAGACACATTATTTGCTAACCATACATTTCTTAAGTAATTAACTTAATTAATAATACATAATTAAAATAACTTTTTCTTAATTAATCTAACCTCAATTTAAGCTCATTTCACACTTTAAATAAGTCCAATTAAGTCCCAATGTACCAAATAAAAATACCTAACCTTATATAGTTCAACAATTGCACAAAACCAAGATTTTCACCTTCCTAACCATTTCCCACGATCGTAGGAATGTGCCTTAAAAATCCCACAATTGTGGGATGAGTGAACTGAAGGTTCACTCACTCACAACCTTCAGTTTGTTTCCAAAACTTAACATCTTCACTTCCATTCGACACACCTTCACCAAAGTCCATCAATTTCACTTCAATTTTACCCTATTCTTGCTTCAGTACCTCATCAAATTCATGTTCAAACCAATTCAAAAATCATTCATGAAGCATCTCACAATCCATGATCTTTCAGGTATCAACATCCAAAGCAAAAGCTACCAAACAAGTATCATATTCCAGACCTCAATTCATCATCAATTTAATACATATTCTATCCAATTCAAGCACCAAATAATTCATATTATAGCGTGCATTCAAGTTTAGCATTCCCTTACCTTCTTAACTTCAAATTTTAACTCCAAAGAACCAACTATTCTAGCCCTTCCAAGCAACCAACACACATCCAAGATCAAGGTACAAATTTCAACACTAACAAGAAAATAATAAAAAACATAGCATAACCTACTTCTTGATGCAGTAAATTACAAAGATTCCAAGTGAAGATGATCCAAAATCAAGCAAAATTCCAAAAGTTGAGAAGGAGTAAGAGGTTTTGGTGGAGAGGAGCAAAGTGTAGATAGAAGGCTACAGAAACTTCAAACGTGAAGATGATTCATCACTTGCCTAAGTCTTTGAATGCAAGGTGTCTTGGTTTGCAATGTTTACGTGTCACACAGGAAAGTGTAATACTTGTCCTTCATTAAAGCAACCTACATGTCTTCATATGTGGCAGCCAAATGTCACAATTCAATTAGGTCACTTGTCACTCAACTAATGTTGCCAAATGTCAATGCATTAGCTATGCTAAATGTCACTAACTCATAGGCTTAGTCATTCTAATTTTTTATGTACCGACTTGACTTGCCACTTGACAATTTTCCTAATCCAAATGTACATTTTAATACCTCAATTTCCTAATGATACCAATTAATTTCAAACCACTAAGTATAATCCATTAAACCAAAATTCAAAACACATACAACTTACAATCATGTCACAATTTTAACACCTATCATAATTACCTTCATAAACATGTAACATTTAATCTAGGTATAATTTGGGGGCTTACAGAAACTTTCTATCAATTTCTTTCCATGTCATTGAGTATGTTGGATGAAGAATAATGTTATCATCAATGCGTTTCTCTTTATGCCACCTCATATTTATGGCTGTTTTTGTTGACATAAAAAGTCTTTGTAATCGTGATTTAATAAGAAAGTATCGAAGGATTTTATTCGGTGTCTTTTTCCCTCTCTCATTGATAATCCCTCTGCCACCTTGATATACCACAAATAGGACACTCCTAAAGACCTTTACTTTCCTTCCAAAAAAGAACAAAATCATACTTATAAGCACGAATTGAAATGTAACCCAGTCCAAGGTCACTTAACAGTTTCTTTGCATCATAGTATGATTCCGGCTACTTGTGTCCAATAGGTAATGCATTGTTCAATAAGTCAATTAACATGTCAAAGGACTTGTTACTCTATCTATTATAAGCCTTCAAATGCAACAACTTCACAACAAATGATAGTTGTGAGAAATTAGAGTACCCCAGATATAATTATTTTTAAGCAACTTTCAATAACTTCCTAAAATTATCTTATGTAATACTACCAATTATGTTAGGTATTCCTGTTTCATTCATAGTCTCCATATAATTTTGAAAATCATCTAACATCTCGTCAATCCCATCATCACCATCATCACTCACATCACAATCATCTACATCATTATTGCAACTGTCAAGATAAGATGTACCACCACTTCGACTATAACTTACTTCCTTACATTCACCATGATAAAGCCATAGAGTATATAATTTATCTATGCCTCGGATTAGCAAGTGATTATATACCACATCTTGACTTTCGAAGTCAACATTTAAGCAATTGATGCATGGACAACAATTACTACATTCATCACCCATTTGATCTTTTACAAATTGCATGAAACTCTTAACTCCTTCTACATATTCAGTTGACCATTTTCGATGAGACATCTAACTCTTATCCATTCTATACATAAAGATAAGTAAACAATGATAGGCTCGTGAAATCAAAAAAATGAACACATTCACTTTAATTCTATATATTTGCATAGATGTATACACTCAAAAAGTGAGCATAAATTCCAGCAAGCATTTACTTAGGAGAAATGAAAAAAAAAACTTCATCATACACATAACTAAATTTAATGCATTATGAATTTTCAGCACCATATAGAAAAGTATACAATAAATCAACTATTACACACATACTCTTACACATAATTTAATGCTTAAAAATTTCCAGCAAAGTGATTTTACTCAATCAATACTATACTTTATAAGAATCAAATGCTAATTTATAGAAATAAATTTTAAGTAATTATATCATGCATATACGTCATAATTATACATATCAATACATATTTGTATAAAAATTTAAATAAAGAGGATCCTTCTGGAGATCCTTTAGCTCTTTCAAGATTAGCTAACAAAAAATATAACATTATAATTTAATTTTTAACATAACAAAAACTTGGTTCTCCATCATTACAAACTCAAAACACAATCAGGGTTTTTGTCAAACACCTTATGGACAAGTAAATTTCAATTCAAGAACACAAACAAATGCTAGAAGGGAGGGACATAGTGTTTGTGTTTAAACAGACGCTAGGATGAAAACATTTGTAATCCCACAAATGACATCAACCTAGCATCTGTTTAATTTTTCTCGTCTGGTACGTTTGACGACGAATCTATATTTCATCGCCAAATGTTAAAAGTTTGCTACGAAAATAAAATAACGTCACAAATTGTACAACATTTTGCTACGAAATTGATAAATCATCACCAATACTAAACCTTTTACCTTTTTGGGATGGTCAAAACTATCGTTGCCTATCACTCTGATTCGCTACCAATTATACACAACGTCGCCAAAACCCAAGCATTTTCTGTATATTCTTAATTTTCTTAATTGACTAACATATATAAGGTATTCCTATTACCAATAACAAAATGAAAATTTTTTCTTTTACACTTACATATGGAGTTGTTCTTGATTTGCTTCATTTTTGGGAGTTACTAATCTTTATTTTTAATTTGGTAGATAAACAAAAAAAATGGGGAAATTTTTAAAAATTTGTCTCTTCTTTTTTTTATTAGTTGAATTAATAAGGAATGCAAACCATATTTCATTTTAACCAAATTCATCACTAACATGACAACATATACCCTTTAGCTCTTATTCTACCATTAACCTTATTATTTGTATAAAAAGATACATTTAATTTAAATACCCGAGGGTTTTTGTGACAAATTAAGTTTAGTCGCAAAAGACTATTTCCGCGACCAACCACCACACTTAGTCGCAAATAGAGACAATTTGCTACCAAATTTCCACATCCTCACCCAAAACCAAAGCAATCTCTTTTATTTCTTAACTTTCTTAATTGAATAATATATATGAGGTATTCCTAATACATCATACAAAATGTAAAATTAATCTTCTCACTTATATATGCAATTGTTCTTCATTTGTTTAATTTTTGGGAATGACTAATCTTTAATTTTAATTTGTTAGAAATAGTTTTCTAATTAAATTGTTAGACTTTTAAATTTTATTTTTTTTCTAAATTATAATAATTAAAATGTATAATTTTCTAAAAATTGTAAGTCAATTATAATTTATTTGAAGGGCCAACAAATTAATTTGGAAATAGTTTTCAATTGAATGAATTTTTTAATTCAAATTATTTTTATTTGGAATAGGAAAATAAATTTATTAAAAAATTATGAACCTTAATGTTTCTCGACCAAATACAATAGATCGTGGCAAATTAATTAATAGTACATATAAACAACTACAGTAAACAAGATACAGCATCGTTTACCTAAACAAGAAAAACGATGTTGTTTTGTATTAGGTTTTCAATCACAAACACAATAAAAGGCTACTTCATTCTCGTTCAAGTCGTCAACATTTCTCAAATTTCTCCATCCTTTAAACCATTGTCTCCTCTCTTCTGTTTGGGTTCTGTATTGTGGTCATCACCATTGAAGAAACATCATTAACTGAATCGGTATTGTTTTTTTTTTCTATTTTCATTAACGAAGTTGTGTTAAGTTTAACTTATACCTTTAGGTGTATATTGTGAGTTCTTAATTATGCATAAGATGTATAGGTTATGTTTATGGGTATGTTTCGAAGATGATTTACTATTTGTCTTTGTTATTTGTATATAGGTTGGCTTCTTTCGAACAACCTTTAACACTTCCCTCGTCAAAGCTTCATAAATATTTGATGAAAGGTCTTCAAGAATATTTTACTTTTATTCATTTCCATTAATAATAATATAGCCCAATATAGATAATACTATATTTCTATACATCAAGAACATAGTCATGTCTATTCTACTTTAAATTCTAAATTTTGCATGTGATAAAAACTACACAATAGATTTCTGAAATTTTAGTAAGCATAACTTTCATATCATTAGGCACACTAAAGATGTATAAGTATTAAACTAGACTACTTTCACTTATCATTGAAATTGGAGTTGAACATATCATCATTTAATTCTAAATTAACATTTGTAGAATATACCTCTTAACATGACAACTAGTTTTGGATGGTATTAATTCATTCCATTGAGAAGAATGTGACAAAATTGTCCAAACTGAAGAAATAAACAATGCAGAAAAATCTCCACTTCATACACTATTGATCGTTTGCCTTCTATGGCCGATCTTTTGTTTCAATGTATTTAGTATCATCTGAGCAACGTCACTTTCCTTATAATGTACATCTCATTTCCTTTTATGAATCTGTTATATATTTTCACATTTGGTGATATATACATGTTGTTTTAAGCTTTCTTGAATCTCGAACATAACATGTATGTCTATGGAGGCGAGAGCAATGTCAAAACAGTCTGTAAAGGATTAGGGAATCGGTTGTTTTGGAAAATTCGTCAATTTCACATACTTTGTCTAGCCATTCACGTATATATGTCACTCCATTTTCGGTTCATTTAATGGTTTACGAATATGACAATATCTAAGTTCTATACTGATTGTGTTTTAGGTAAACCGTTTCATACTATCAGTTCATCTGGAGAACTTGTCTTTTATACTAAATCTGACGACTTATTCACTGTATCCTTTATATGTTTCGCTATAGCGGAAATGTTGTTACAAGAAGGTGTGGGAAACCCTACACCTGAGGGAAGAACTACAACTGTTTCAATTGGTTCTTTCAAACATGCTAGAATTCTTCTTGAGAATCCAGATATCGAGGACTCATTTATCTTTACTAACTCTCATGTCACTTAGAATCTAAAAAAATAATTGTATCATTATCATTTATCGATTCAATCAATTAGACTCAACTTTAAAGTTAATTTATTATATATGTAAGAATTCGTCAAATAATCTCTCTAATAGTTAAATATTTGATGATAATGCTGAGTTACCTTTTAAGATTCCATAAGGCACGAATAGGGATTAATTTAGGTATGGTAATAATTAAAAAATATCACCTGGAGTTTGACAGTTCGAACTTATCCAAAACACTTTGTGATTAAAAAACGAAGTGTTTGACGTAAAATTTTCCTATAAAAACATACAAATCAAACACGTGCTATGTTGAAGATGAAAGCGCACAAAGATGGAGCTTATCCAATCATATTACAGAATTGATGGAAAGATAGATCAGAACAATGATGGTACAACTGAACCTTGCGACATTTGGAAAGAGTTAATCGTTGATGGTCTCTGACTTCCAAGTGCCAGGATTTCTATTACAAAAAAAAGGAAAATCTGTACACTCCACTTTGACTTCCGAGACCATTAATCAATATTTTGTTGATGTGAGTGCTTAGTTGGCGGTTACACCGCCACAAAACTTACCTCAACTTCGATTTATATGGTTCGTAGTTGCAAATTTGGGGTCAGTGTTTTCGCATGTTGTCTGGATAAGATTGGCAAGACTTCAAGTCCATAAGCAGATTTGTGCTAAGTTGGATATAAAGTTGGTTTCGCATCAAAATTAGGTACGTTTTTTCTAAGTCGTCAAAGCTGACTGAGGAAATACATGTGCCATAGCACGTGCTCTGTGGACTAGA
Organism: Erythroxylum incrassatum; assembly: GCA_026546855.1. Lineage (NCBI taxonomy): Eukaryota > Viridiplantae > Streptophyta > Magnoliopsida > Malpighiales > Erythroxylaceae > Erythroxylum > Erythroxylum incrassatum. The sequence continues at coordinate 2,964,065 of JANVCL010000009.1, forward strand.
GGCCAGACAAGTTTACTCTCAACCTAGACTTTGGGGATTGAACGTTGACAGTTGCAAATGAAACCATTAAATTGAGCCGTTTCTATAGTTGGGTTTTAGGAGAGGTGAATGCTATTTCACTTTTACCATTCATACGTTGTTTCAATTTATCTCATCTACATATTTATATAAGTCCTATATATATGTATAAATAAGATAACTTGAAATAGTAAATGTAAAACAGGTGATCTAATCCTAATAAATTACTCCCTTCGATTCATAATAAGTGTCGTTTTAGATACATTTTAATTATTCAAAATAAGTGTCATTCTTGACTTTATATGCATGTTTATAAATTTACTTCCAAAATTAACCTTTAATTTCTCTCTTATCTTAATTACACAAATCACAATTTTAAGATAATTAGTTACAATTTCTCTCACATGCTAATTATTACAAATTACCTTTTCAATAAGGATATATTTATAATTTTATTAGCCTTCTTACTAAGCGTGCATTTTTCTAAAACAACACTTATTATAAATTGGAAAGAATATAAAATTGAATTAATAGACGTGCCAAGGACCCACAGTGCCAACTTAAGGAAATCACTATAAATTGCTTGCTGACTTCTCATTAACATTCTAATCCATTTGATGGGAACTGTTAAAAAACAGCGGCTGCTCACCAAGTGCACTTTTGGATTGGACTCTGGTTTTGGACGAACAATTATAAACCTTAGAAATCAGACAAAATGACAAGCAGGCTCATCATGGTACACAATCCACAAGTTAAAAATTATTAAGTACAAGGTAGAGAGAGAGAGAGCTGTCAGTGTTGGACCTCGTCAATCACTTTACAGGAAAAAGGCCCGCTCAATCCTCATTTGCATTAGCAGAACAGAAACTGATCTCAAATCTCATTCGTATGCACTAACTAGACTGCCCCTAAAAACCCCAAGGTTTGGTAATCAGAAAGAAAGAGCCAACTATAATCCTCACACCAAAGCTCATTATAAAAAAAAAAAAAAGGGGGAAGATTTTAAGCACGCCTAATGCCGATGAAGTAATTGAAGTCATGGTGCTGGACCCCTAGTTGCTTTAGCCATGAATCTGCCACACTCAAAAGTGAAACCAGCCTTTCTTGGTCCCGACCACCATTGCCTGCGACCCACACGTTTCCTTGCATCTTGTACGTTGCCAAACCAAAAGGTTGGAGAGATATGCTTCCCCCTGTTTTGTGCTTCCCTTTTGGACTCTCATCATCATCTTCTTCCATGTCCATATCTGCACAATTCAACACACTATTTTAAAACCTAAACCGTAGTTAATCATAACTGAAGCGTAAGAATATAAAAATTAAGAGACAATTCAGGTAGGATGGGGTACCTTGGAAAGACGATGACAGAGTATGGTAACTGAGGAAGCAGGTAGACAAGTCCTTTATGGTTCTTCCCATTGGGATATGATAGATGGGGTACCTGAACGCAATTGAATTAGAAAATGAATCTTGCTCTGATGTGGTCATTTCATTTGAATAATTTACATATAAAAACTCATAATCTGTTTCCAACCACCGCTTTATGTAAACATTTTTTTACTAGAGAGAGACTGACCAAGCAACTGACATCCAACTTGCTGGGGAAAGGTCCACACTTCTCAATGACATCAAACCTGGGTATCTTCGAGCTAATTCGTTAATCTGAAAACAAAAAGGACAAGAAGATGCCAATGAGATACAGACTTGACTCATCACCGAATATTGGCTACACTTGTTACAATCTTAAAGTTGGTGTTGAACAGAATAAAATGTTTTTCAATCTAAAAGTAACATCGATAATAAAACTTGGTCACAACAACAATTTGGTTAATGTGTATAGTTACTTGTTCTAAAGTCAAAAATTTCCATTTCATCTTTAGCAGATGCCTATCACGAAAAGGATTTGGAATGATTCCTAACAACTACATAGACATCCTCTTTTAAACAGTATCAGCTCACTTTGTCTGGATTAGTCCATATTCTTTCAAAAAGAAAGGCAAATATAAACACTAGTGAAAGCAAGGAACATGAGATTGAGAAGACAAAAAAGAAAAAGACAAAGACAAATAAACGGACCTTATCCATCAAAGGCACTCTTCCATAAGGAGCTGATCTCTCAAAGTACTGAAAATACAGGTAACCCAATCTGTCATTTAGATGCCAATGATTATCTTGCTCAAACCCTCCTTCCTCTGAAGAACATCCATCCCACCTATATACCTTGTCACTCTCGCTCTCATAACTGCATGAATCACTGAATGAATCTCTCGTTTCCCCATCACCAGACTCTGTCTCCTCCCTAAGAAAACCAATCAAACCATCACAAATCACATAAATTCCCAACGGGAGTTATTCGATTAATCAACCGTGTCTATAACCAAACGTACATAGGATGTAATTGATTACCTTAAACCGTTGACAGAGGAACTGCTTGTGAAGATTTGGATTGCAGAAAGATAAGGCACATAGTACTGAAATAAGGTTTCACCATTGTCCAAAACAATAGGAACTCCAGCCCCATACGCGCTCCATTCATCGAAACGATTCCAAAGATCACCAAGGGTAAAATACTCAACAGCATCTCTCTCCCTCGGGTGCCATAAACGGTTCAAGTTCCTAATCTCGCTCTGCCAATTCAAGCATACAGAAATTAACCTTAGAATCAATATAATTGTCACAACTGTAAAGAATACAAAATAACAAGAACAAACAAAAGGGCAATGAAGAAAAAAGAAAGGTCATACCTTGGGGAGAAATTGGGACTGGACTACTGGGGTTGTGCATTGAAGAAAGAAGTCCAGGTTTGATTGTGCTGACCCTTTGTCGGAAATCATGGTTGGAGAGAGAGAGAGAGGGGAGAGAGAAACTTACTTTCTCCCCAAACCCTGGCAAAACAGCGCAAGGACAAGGAGAAACGGAGGAATGACTTAAGAAAGAGAGGCTGGCGGGATTAGATTTCCCTTATAGAGTGAGAGAGAGACAGAGAGAGAGAGATAATGAATGAGGATTCTATTTTTTGACGTTTGGACAGCTAAATATAAGGAGACTCAAACAAAAAGATCTCTTCTTTGCGTTTTCAATGGAAAGAAAGTCTCAGGTTGGTACATGCCAATGTTGTCAAAGTTCACAACATTTTCCGATCACCGGCCATTCTGATTGCCAGTTTGTTCTTAGTGAACAATTAAAACAAATTCTAACCCAACTAGAAGTGATTGCTTTCTTCTGTACTTCTCTCCTTTCTTTTCCTATTCTCTTGCTATTTTAATCCTTCTCTAAGCTTAAAGAAACCTCAACCCTGTAGTACTCTGCTTTGTTCAAAACTGAAGGTATCACTTCTCTTCACAATCAGACAGCCAAAGATTCAAAGTTAATTCTTCAAGCTATATCAAAAAAAGAAAAAGAAAAAGAACCCACGAAGAAGAAAAACGCGTTAAATCACGGAAAACACCATCACTCCTTGAGGACGCGAGTTCAGGAAGAAAAGCAAGACAAGAGAAAAGGAGAGAAAGTTAATGACTAGGCCGAGAAAACCTCTCTCACTCGTCAACAGAAACCCATGTTTTTTGCGGGAAAGAGTTTGATGGTTTTTGATTATCAGCGCAAAGCGCTGCAGTGGAAAATGAGATTACTTCCACCCCTTAAACCGAAAATGCTAAAAGGAATCAACTTTCCCGGAAAAGAAAACCAGTGCGAGAAAACCAACAAACGGGCAAACTAAAACTAGCAAACAAACAAACCGAGTGACTGAAGGAAAAAAAACAATATCAGAACTAAAGCTAAACCCAATTGAAATAGGAACAGCAACGGACTCTGAATTCTTTGAGAAAACAAAGAAAGCGCAAGGGGGGAAGGGAAACTGTTGAAAGTTGAAACAAAGGCAATAAGGGTTAAAAGGCATCTGTCAATCTATATATTTGGGATTCATATCTCTTTGTAACAGGAAAATGAAAGATACCTCTCTTTTATTTCTTTTTCCTCTCTTTCTCCCTTTATCTGCGTTGGGATCTTTAATGGGACTGGGTCCATGCTTTTGTCTTAGAAGTTAGAAATAATATCTTTGAAATTTTCAAAAGTAATAAATATTGGATATCTAATTTCTTCATGACGCCATCCTTGAAATGGTACCAAACTAAAATGGAAGGGTTTAATGCTGTGAAATATTGTTTAGATGAATGAGAAATTTATAATATAATATGGAATAAAGCTCTTTATTATTTTATATTTTATTTTAAATTTTATAGTGTAAAACCCTCAACTAAACATAGCTTAAAAAATCATTGTTAAATAACAATAAACTTAAGCAGTTGTGTAATTTTTCAACTTTTCTAGCTACATTTCTCAAAGACAGTTTCTAATAAGTTACTTGGTGAGTTGTTTTCTTCAACATTATTAAGAAAATGAGTTACACGTTATCTAATTGGATGTCGTATAATTAAATATTCAATCTTTTCCATGTTACATTCCCAAAAGTTGATTTGAAAGTTTTAATGAAATGAATTGGTTTATAATAGAATGAAACATAGATAGATGTAATATTTAAAAAATTATTATTTAAGAAGGATAAAAAGATTCATAATATATTGTAGTAAAATGTTATTTGAATAAAAAACTTATAATGTAATATAGTGTAAGCGGCTCTGTACATTTTGAACTTTTCTGCTCACATTTCAAAAAGTTAGTTGGTGGGTTGTGCTTCTTTAATGTTATTAAGAAAATGAGTTTCACATTATCTAACTAGATGTCATATTAATTAAATAATCAATCCTTTCTATGTTACATTTCCAAAAGTTGATTTGAAAGTTTTAATAAAATGAATTGGTTTATAATAGAATATAACGTAAATAGATATAATATTATAAAATTATTATTTGAAAAGATAGAAAAATTCATAACGTAATATAGTATAAACTGCTCTGTAAATTTTGAACTTTTCTAGCCACATTTCTCAAAAACAGTTGTGGATTGTTTTCTTCAATGTTATCAAGAAAATGAGTTTCACGTAAACGGTTCTATAAATTTTGAACTTTTCAAGCTACATTTCTTAAAAACAGTTGGTGGGTTGTGTTTCTTCAATGTTATTAAGAAAATGAGTTTCACATTGTCTAATTCAATGTCATATAATTATATAGTCAACCCTTTCTATATTACATTACCAAAAGTTGATTTGAAAGTTTCCTAAATCAAATGGGTGTCATCAAATCATCCATTCCAGTATTAAAGAGTTGCCTCTGATAAGAATTATTTGAAAAAGCTTAGGAAAAAAGTTAAAAATAAAAACAACAAGAGCCGAATAGTGTACTAATGTTATTTGAACGAAGAGTTTATAATGTAATATAGTGTAAGCGGCTTTTTAAATTTTGAACTTTTCAAGCCACATTTCTCAAAAACAGTTGGTGGGTTGTGTTTCTTCAATGTTATTAAAAAAATGAGTTTCACGTTGTCTAATCGATTGTCGTATAATTATATAGTCAATCCTTTCTATGTTACATTATCGAAAGTTGATTAAATCAAATTAGTGTCATCAAATTATCCATAGCAGCATTAAAGAGTTGCCTCTAATAAGAATTATTTGAAAAAGCTTAGAAAAAAAGTTAAGAACAAGAACATCAAGAGCCGAATAGTGTTCCAGGTGGTTTCTATTACGTAATAACAGTTTCAAAGACACAAGAAAGTTAGTATGATTCTTTATCGTTTACAAGTTTTCCAACCCAAAATTGTCCGTACGGTGCAAGGATAGAGAAGGGTATTTTGGAACATCCAACATGGCAGAACAGAACCGCGTGAGCGCAACAGACAGTTCGATTTCTCAATTAATTTTATCCTCAAACGACGTAAAGATGTAACCGTTTCCCATCCTAGCCAATTGCATTGCATTTGCGTTCATTCATGTTTAATGTAGTTTAACAGTTATACTAAATAATTAAAACCCAAAGGTTACTTAAAACCTATATCTTTTACTATTACTACTTGGAACGAGTTGCGTTGTTTCTAGCGGGTCGGGGGTGGAGAAAGCACCACGTGGACGTTCCAGTTCTTCAGCGTTAAGGAAGATGTTGAAGGCTAGTGCCCCATCCCTGTAGGTTGTGAGTGTGGGCCCTGTGGGCCCTTCGGTTTGACTTTAGTTTCTGTTTGTTGTGTTGTGTTGTATTGTAACCAGTCAATACTTGCACTTTAGTCGTTGAGATAATTTAATTCCATCTGGCCTCTTCTGGTTGAAAATTTGGACTATAGACTCTTAATTTTTGTTCAATATAAAGGTTAAAATGAACTTACACTAGAGAAAGAGAAAGATTTTGGCTATGCTGTCTCTAGAATCAGACTCTGATTCATCTTCTGAACAAAATGAATCAAAAATCAAGCAACATATCTCCAAATGTGATGAACAAGGTTATGATTACTCGAGCCCTA
>JANVCL010000009.1:2998945-3012590 GCA_026546855.1 Erythroxylum incrassatum
GACCCTTAAGTATTGTGTCTTTAATTGGAGATGTTCTGCCCCTATTTGGAAGACAAGTCCTGGGACTACTTAGCCCTGATGATCTTCATATTCCGGAACCAAACCTATATGTCAAACCACCCACCATTACAATTACTGGACCAAATGTTATATCTTCATATGCATATAGCACTACTATTGCTTGTGAAGAAGAACAATAAAAGGATAATGATATGCATGCTTTAGTAAGTAACTTACGAGAGGAAGTAGCTCAAATACGACAAGACCTCAAGTTGCTTCGCACTAAAATGAAGGAAATGCTTTCAAAAATAATGAAGCATCTTCAATCATAATCTTTTTGATCAATAAAAAATAGGGGGAGAAAGGAGAACAAGGAGAAAGAAATGGACAAAGATAGGGGGAAAAGGGAAGAGAAGAGAAGAGAAGATAAGAAGAAGAAGATAGTGCTTACAATTCTTCAAGTGTACATCGTCTTATAAATAATAATATTACTTTCTTTCTAACAACTATGTTTGATTATTTGTTATCATCCAAAAGGGGGAGATTGTTAAGTTAAAATGACTTTACGATTAATATTTTGATGAAGACCAAATAAAAACAATAGAAGAAAGTAAGATGAAGCTACGGAGGAGAAACTAAGATGCAAGAAGGCAAAATAAGACGAAGTGCGGACAAAATGAGACGAAAGCAGAAGTCAAAGTAAGATGAAGCTAAGTGTGAAAAGAATACTTGTTGTAAGAGACCAGAAGGGGCTCGACGAAAAGAATACTTGTATCTTTGTGAAGAATAGTGAAATCTCATAAAGGATTCTGAAGACTAGACGTAGCCCACAGTTTAGGGTGAACTAGTATAAATCTGTTGTGTCAATTCCTACTCTCAACTCTCAACTTTTAATTCTTACTGTTTCATAAAAATATTTTGAAGCGATTACAATACTTCGTAATACTGATAATTCAATAGTTCTGAAAAAGCAAGTTTTCAAAAGAAATTTTGAAAAAGGTGATTGTATTCAAGAAAACGGATACACAATTCAACCCCCTTTCTTGTGCGTTTTGTAAGCTTATACTAACGTGTGATTTACTTCAAGTAGTCTATTAGAGAGCTTAGAACTGATTTGGTTGTGGATCGATAGTTAATTGAGAGATACCAATTTTGGTAACCTGAATTGATTAGGGTTTATTAATTAAGGCTTAATGATTATAGCTCAAGACACAGTAATCCACCCTACGATAATCTAGGATTGACACCGCAATAACACAAAAGTGATTAGGTTAGCATTGATGATAGGATAAATCCCCTCTCTCCTAATTTGTTAATCTTCCTTAGTTAAATTTCAATTGTCAATTGGGTGTGCTCAATTTTAATTTTTTTGTGTTACTTTTGCAATTTCAATTTCAACCATTCCATATCTGATTGTTTACTTTTCAGTTTATTTTTTTCCATCTTCAATGTCCTTTAGCCCTTAGATAACTTTGAATTCAATTAGTTCACCACCTCCTTGTGGGATTGACCCTTCAGATACTACATTTCACAACCCGTGTACTTACGGCATTTAAGGGCTATAAATTGTAAAGCTAGTAAAACCATCAACATTAATATAAGAAGAGCCTTAGAGAATTTTCATGAAGGGAGCCTTATTCTTAAATTAGTGATGAGTAAGTTAAATTTGACATGAATAAAGTACTGAAGAATTAAAAGGAAAACAACTCTTGCATGCAGACTAATATGGTATATGAGTGTAAAAAAGATCAAGAGTAGTGCAATAGAAAATAATTTGGTATTGGGGATGTAGAAGATGAAGGAGCAGATAGAAGATAAAGGAGAACTAGGAAAGGGGGAGTTAGGTGACAAATTAAAACATGAATCATTAGTAAGGACGAATGTACTCATGATACCTTCTATTGAGAAACCACCCATTCTAAAGTCAAAAATTGATAAAGAAAAAAAAAGAGAGTGGCAGAGACAATTGGAAAGAGAATGAGAACCATGGGATGGAAAATTTTGGCCATAAAAAGCATAAGTCCTATTGTGATGATACATAGGATCTTAATATTCAAAAGAGGAGTTGGCTGGAAAATTAAACTAAAATGGTCAAACTAGCAACCTTAAAACTAGCATGTTATGTTTTAGGTATTTTTTTATAAATTTTTGTGCATCTTTTAATTTTCTAGTGAGTTTGATTGATGGATGTTCAAAGAATGAAAGGCTTCCAAGTCTTGTCTCCTAGACCATCAGCACCACCATCCCAATAAGTTTTCTTGCCCTTGTTTTCTATCTCTTTTATTTTTGTTATTAAATTAGTTTGTGTTGCTTATGCTTAAATTATATTTTGTTATGTGGGATCTATATACAATTGCATATCAATTGTGTGTAACTTTTTGCATTTTCGTTGTGTAAGTTTTTAATTATGTTAGCATTGCGTAAAAATTTTGTTGCAAGAAGTTTGCATTGTGTGAATGTGTCAATGGCATGAAATTGAAAGGAATTAGCTTATCTATGAACATGATCGTTCATAGATAATAGAGATGGTAGGCAATTGCGAGTTATAATATGACTGAGTAGCCAAGGGCATTCACGATAAAATCTTTTTCTTCGCGTTAGAATGTTAAAATGACACTCTAACCAAGCTTGATAAAACGTAACCTAGTTGAGTAACTTAGGGACATTCATGACAAGATGTATGCCTTTGCGTAAAAAGACTAGGCGATCGTTAAATATCTTATAAAAATATGGTGTTGTCACTAAAGTGAACTTATTAATCTTCTTATTAAATATCAAAAATTTTTGTGAGCATGTATTTAGTGATGGACTACATCTTTAATTGATAAATAAGAATGAGTGCATGCTTACAAGTGTCATAAATGTATAAATAGGGTATCAATATTTTGGTTGATATATTTATTTAAATCAAAACACTTGAACATGAATGTAATAAGTTAGTATGTTAGAACTTTTCAAGTGATTGATGTTTGTGGCAAAGTTAATCTCATGAAATCTAATGTCGTTGTACTATTATTGCATTATTGCATGATTGTGTGATTATGTGCGTTTTATGTTTGTTTGGTTTGTGGTTTAAGTTTGCATGGGGACAAGCAAAGATTTAAGCGTCGGAAAGTAGATAGTGTGAATTATAATGTGTTTTCTAGGAGTTAGAATTTGTTTTTAGTGTTTTCTTAGATGTTAATCATATTTTTATGACTTAGATTTATATTCTTATTAGTGTTTTATATTTTTTTGGTTGATTGATTATTGTTTAGGGAAAACATTTGATGTTAATTGTATGTTTCAGGGTTGTTTGATGTATTTGATGATGAGTGGTGATAGGAAAAATTGAATAAAAGATGAAAAAAGAGCTGGAGAACAATATCCGACATGAACGTGCATGGATTGCACAATCTTGTATGAAGCAGTAGCAGGTTGGTGAGCTCTTCGGCATGATCATACATTCCATGCACAATTGTGTCAGAGAACTGGAGCAAGGCCATCGTGCATAGAGCAAATTCTAGCTTTTCTATATTGCGAGATTTTCAGCTTCTCCTTCCAAAGGAATGAAAATTAGGTGAAGTCAAGGAACAAAATTAATGAATTGAAGTTGTTTCCAGAAGAATCGTCTATGTTAGGGTTGAACACAGACATGTCATTGGTGGACATTGTTGGTGTGTGACCATGTATAGGTTTGATAAGCTCAGACATGCTTGTGTGGTGCTATACAAGGGTCCATAGACAATATAAGTTGTTGTGATCATGGATCTTGACGACTATTGAGTATAACAGTGAGTTTAAGGAACACGATCACCAGAACGCGAGTGTGGGTGACGAAGTCTGGTGCAAAACCCTATTTTTGTAAGGGATAAACGGTAAACATAAAGGGACATAAGTTGAGATTAAAAAACAAAAACGTCGTTGTTGGTTTCATTGTTAACAATTAGAGATGCGGTACTTGCAATCTTTCATCAACAGAATCCTTATTTTAAACAGGAACTGAAGATGAGAGCGACATATCTTCCGCTGGGTTTTCTTTTCTATTTTGAATTATTTGCACCACTATACCGATCGGTAATTCCCGCCGATAAATCAGCGAGCCAGCAAAGTCAAAACCAGATGGCAAACTCACTCTTTTATTAGGTAATAGCTACATTTGCAACATGGCGACTGAGCTTCCAAACGTTATAGAAAGAACTGAACACGAAATATGGAATCAACGAACAAGGCATACGAATGTGGATTAAATTTTGGTAGACGTTATCATACTTTGGCCGTCTAATCAAGGAGCGAAAATCCCAAGGAGTCGTAGTAGCAGTTTGTCTAAGCGTTGCTTCAGGAACAATCAAGTATCTCATAGTTATGTGATTATAAACTTTTCTGGGGATCGCTTATTGTTTTAATTAGTCCCATTAAACCGGTTAACTAGAAGGTAAGAAGATCACAATCCAATTTGCATCATGAGCGCGTCTAGGTAGTAGAAGGTAAGAAGATCACAATCCAACTTCTAGGTAGTAAGGTAGACAGGAAGGTTCTCAGTTCTAAGTAGAAGGATTAATTAGGTGGGATAGTAATAACCTCCAACCTCAGTTTTAAGTAAGAGTATGATGTTAGATTATTCATTACGAACATGGTTAATTGACAATAAAAGTCAAGAAAAGGAACTGAACTTCTTGTTTGTGCCAAATTTTTGGGTTATGTTCAACAGCTAAATCTATTTCTCATATTTACTTAACCTGAAATATAGATAGAATAGTGGTGACAAATAGGCTTGAGCTCTTGATGACGGTTTCCGTATTTAGATACTGTTATATTACTTGAGTTTAGATCTCCTGTCTAATATTATGGTATCTTATTGTGTCCAATAAATCTCAGTCATTTATTTATTTGGGTCCCGCATGGGCCTCGCATGGGGCCCACAAAATAAATGACTGAGATTTCATGAGACATAATAAGACAGAGTAAAACTGGACAGAGGATCTGGACTTATATTACTTGGTTAAATGTGAAGCTTAAAGCGGATAACTAAAAAGTATTAAGAAAAGTTAGCGAACTATCATCATAGGAGTACGTAAATACTAGAACAAAAGCGTTGGGTACCTATCAATAAATATATACTCCACCCCCCATTTCCATCCATGTGGGAACAACCATATTATGGCAGTGATTAAATTAGTAATTCCCAAAACGACCCATCAATAAGCTAGAGCTTAGATATTTTATATCCTGACATAAGAATCGTAGTATTTAAGTACCCTGTTGTCGGGAAACTAGGTCGGGATTTGATCTTAGCTGCAGCATAATAATTACGAAACTTTGTCATAAATTGGTTTCCCGAAAATCATGATCAAACCAGTATGGCATAAAAGGAATAGTCTTAGGTGCTCCTTCATTTTATGGTTAGCCTTCTTGAATAAATTGCAGACAAGGGTCAAACTCCTTTACCTTCACACCCTAAATCGGTGCTCTTTGTGTGTATCGAACTCGGAGACTACTGAGCATCTGTTCTTTGAATGTCCTTTCTCTAAAATAGTGTGGTTAAATTGTCTAAACCACTTCCAGATACACCTACCGCACCTGACAAACCTTCAGTCCATTTTAATTTGGGTTAACTAGCCACCAACTTTCAGAAACTGTGACATCAATACCTTCATTATTATCCTTTCTGTCATTGTGGATAACCTGTGGGCCGAAAGAAACCTGCGAACCTTCAAAGATGAAGCCTTGGACGTAGAGAGCTTCAACACAAGAGTGATCTTTCAAGTTATGGAACACCTCAATTCAAACGCTGAGAGAAAGTAAATTTTGTGTGTTTTATACTTTTAACGAAATGTCTGCAGGTTTGACTCCAAGTTTGGGTAAAGAGAGGGAAACCCAATCTCTCTTTGATAGCTACAACAGGAGAAACATAAGATGCAGGGAAAGCCTCAACCTCCACGAAGCCTTGAAGAATTAGTAATGGAAGCATGGTGTCACAAGCTACAAGGGAAGGTGGGTTAGAATTGAGTAAGGCTCTATCTCACCTACGTTATCACTTCGGTATCCTACACAAATAAGATCCCGCATTGCTCTGGAAATGAGAAGAATTCAAATTATGATATATTGTCTTCAAGTTAAGGGATAGTAGGTAGTCTGGGTTAGTTTATCTGCTAATTGTGTCTGCTGCTTGAAAATTGTATTACTGGTAAGATGATCCTTGATAGGACCATCTTAGTTGTAGTCATGGTTTAGGTTTGATATTGTGTTTTGTATGATCATGGGAAAAATTTGTAGGGCTCCTCATGCTTTCTAGTAAGGTTTTCTTTTGGTTTAGATAAGAGATTGCATCTTTGGCAATCTCTAGATTGTACATACCTTCTATTTATTTATAAACTTTACTGACTTACCCAAAAAAAATCATGATCAATTAACTTTATAAAATAATTAACACAAATCATAATAAAGCGAAAATTTAATTTTTACCTTATTCTGAAGCTTGATCTTTGTCTTGTCATATCCCTCTTAATCACCGTAATCGCATAAGCGTCCGACCTTTAACGATATCCATAAAACAGGGTGAGAGAACTCTGCAACTCTTACAAAGAGAGTTAAGCCAGAAGTGCTAGCTCTATAGAGTTTAAGCCTATTTATAATTTGTTCCGGACATTTTAGTAATTTAATTGAAATTAAAATCTAATTTCAATTAAACTTTAATTAGAAATACAAATAATTATGATTAAATACCAATAATGTCCAAATAAGATCCAATATCTCATATTGATTCTTATTTATTAAATATCTCATATTTATTCGTAAAGTCCAACTTGATTAAAATAACTTTGCTCTATTCAACCCATTCTTTATGTGAGACCCATTACGTTCTTAAATACGTTGGCAATGATTATAAATTATATTTCTAATTCATAATCAGAATTAGATAAATTAAAACTCTTTTTAATTTATCTTTCATTCTTTAATTAAAAAATTTATAATTATAAATCAAGATTGGAGTCTAGCAATATGTCATAACTACCCAAATATTTAGGAATTTCAAAGTGGTTTTGACTAAGCTTTCCATGCATGATTTTTCTGTATAATTAATCCTTTCATCATATATTGTTCTGATTAGACAAAGCATGGAATTAATGTCTACTCTTTTTAAGTCCAATCATATTAGTTCTCAATCATTAGTCATCGATTCAATAAAAGAAATTTGTAAACTATTTACAAATTGTCATTCCACCTTAGTCAAGGATATCCCGAATCAATACTAATTGAGAATAACAGAACATTCTCCCTAATTACTTTAGGGTGATGAATCATATCTTGATCACACAATTATCTTCATATAATTCATGCTACATCCAATGACTATCGACTGAACAACCCATGATTAAATAGGTCATAAGTAGTATGAAAATGTAGCAATCTATATATAAGATAACTTTGGTGACCTCGAGTTAAAGGATCACTTATACAATCATCACAATGAGAATTCCATAGATATATAAGTAATGTTCCAAATGGATTTCTCATTTCGGGTCTGTTTAGTGAACTTGTTCTCTAACAAGTACCTACATATTTGTTTAAGTATCTCTACACTTTAGCTTATGAGGTCGACTACTTCCTTCATAAGGAAAAACATAACGTGTGCTAGTCATTTTGCATTCTATTAATGTTCAATCTTAATATAATAATGACCAAGAATACTTTAAGGATAATATATAAATGTCATATGAATATCATAATTATAATTTCATTTACAATGTACAATTATCCTAAGGACTTTATCATATACTTCTAAACATGTACAAGATAAATAACACCTTTAAATTATTTTTTTAGTAAACTAGAACAAAAGCGATTAGTCGTAAGGCATAAACCAACAATCTATCACTTGCACTAAGTTAATCGTTTAAGTATCATATACGAATCACCATATGACGATCATACTACTACTAGGACAGTAGTATAATGAGAGAAATTTACAAGATTCTCCATAGTGAGTGAGCACTTACTTAAATCTTACAACTTAAAAGTATAATTATCATCATAATTAAGAAAAAATTCCTAAACACATTATTGGATCTTTGATGAGACCTCAGCTCCTTTTGCACGCTTCATGGCTCTAATGTTCCATAGTACATTACTATCATTAATGATGCAAGGAAGTATATAAGGTTTACTAACGAACTTATTCATCCAATTAATCATTTCCACTAAATAAAAAATGTATTATGGCTTAATTAGTAACCATTGCTACATTGGAACTTTTCCAATCTTCAATGATATTGTTCTAATTAAATAAACCCTAATTAGGATTCACTTCTAAAGTTATATCCTTATCATCTTAAACTCAAATATTAAATCATGCATAGCATAATGGATATCTTTAATACTTTGTAAGTATTTGATATCTCAAATACTAAACATCTTTATAACATTATCCAAGTAATTGAATTAGAATAGGTCAACAATGTCTAATCTACCTTTATAAATCTAATTCCTAGAATTAAGTTATTACCCTTTTCATATCCAACAAGAGTTGTTCTTGGACAATTATGTTTTCAACTATTGAAAGTTAGAATTGTTGTTCTCTATTAGCAATATTTCTCCACATACTCCAACTAAAGGGGACAACTATACTCCCATTAACCTTCTTATAAACATGATAAATTCACAATCATCTCTAAAACAAACTTTTGAATTAATCATGAAAGTGAATTTTTTAATGTCTTATAGCCTTTCATATATACATCAAACGTATCATTAAAGGCACTAATTCCAATTAGATGTACTGTTATGAGAATTGAACCTTTCAAATTCCTTTTGATTCCCACTACTTATCTTAAGAACCATTGTCATATAAGTATAAATTGAATTAAAAATTTTGTTTAATGAATCTATAAGATTATATCTAGTCTTTTGGATATCTCATAACCTTTTATTATCCAATTGAGTTCTAAAATTAATGGATTATGTATGCTTCAACCAAGCATCACATTCTTAAATCATTAAATTTGACTCTTTCAAAGACTTAGCCTTTCATATCTAATATGAAATCTTGCTAATTAATTCAATTGGAAATATTGAAGGTAAGTTATTGTACTATGCATCACTATAGTAGAAATAATAGTGCATCCTATAATATCTCATATTGTATTTTCCTCCTTACATAAATCAACACTCTTACAGAATTATATTGTGAAGATCTCATTCCCTATAGATAACCGAAAATTTAAAACTCACCACAACAATCTCATCGAGTGCTTCAGCATTCTCAATGTTTAATTTTTACTTAGATTTAAACAATTTGAATTATTCAAAATTTTAAATCATTATTTCATTTAATACATATGAATATATCACATAAATTCATTAATAATTTAATTAAATATAAGTATCAACCTTTTATGAATTGTTATTCCATCCAATACATCATATGTATAAGATTTAACAATTCAATACCATCATCGTCCTTTCACCAAAGGTTGATTTGGTTATTCTTCAACTTTACAAGTTTCACAACATCCATACAATTCATAATAAAAAGGATACATATATCTTAATATGTAACTTTATGATTCTGGTTATGATGATTTAACCAATATGGTATAAAAGGATAATCTCAATTATCCAACTTTTTATTCTTGCCACTTATGTTAAGAATAAGTTTCCTTTGGTCTAACATATACAAACTCTTTATATAAAATTAGATTAACAAGTTTTACTTAACAATATATTTCCAATCATGCATTGAACATTACAATAATGTTGAATCTAAATTTAGTATCGTATACTCGAAAGCATGAATTAGATTTACAAATGATCTCTATCATATCTCATATAGGCATGAAAAGTCAAGCAATCACCTTCTTCTTATGACAACTATTATCACACTATAGCAAACCCATTAATTGTTGTCCATGTTTATGATTTTAACAGGCCAAATTGAGTGGAAAAATTCAAACAAGGTACTGTACCTTTCATCTCTACTCTATACAACCCCTCGCATTTTGCTATTATGGTGTTGACATAAATCTTACATGTTGTCATCAAAGTTTATGATACACTATTCAATTCAAATTGTCAATACATTTTGTCATCTATATAACTTTTACATATCTCTAAAACTTTGTCATGGAATCCTCAATAGGGATTATAGCAAAATAACATAATGGGCATACAATTTTCTATCGAACTTTTGAGAACTCTTCTCACACATATCCTATGTCTAAGAAATTAGGTTCACTAACTTAGTATCAACTATACTAAATAAAGTAAATCCCACTCGGAACAAAATATAAATGTAAGAAAAAGCAAGTAATTAATTATATGCCATGAATACCAAATAAGATTAGGACCTTAATCATGTATTTGGTTACTCTCACTATTTTATTCGAAATAATAGCCCTCACTACTATTAGAAAAGATTACTCTAATCTTTCTAGTGTCCTAGGATCTCATTCAAATATAGTTGATCTTGAGTTTTCTCAACAAACCAACTAAACTTAAATTAGGTAGATAACAACCTTATGAATCACATCTCATGTGATTCTTAGATCAGTTAGGTGACAACTTTTGTCAAAACATATCTTATATGTCATTCCTAACCCTGCCTCTAAATTTATGTAATCATGAGTTTGCTCATCCAAATCACACAAATTTGGTTAAGTAGAACTCACTGTCATAAGATTAAACATGTTCAGGTTAAAGTGGCCTTGAATTTACTTAATAAGCCTATAATAAACAGAACTCTAGTTTATTGTTATAACAATGGAAGGCAACAATCATGTTCTCAACGTGTACTTAATATTTTAACAAGGGATTTTAACTTCATTTGTCTAATTAATCACAAACTTGCATGTAAAATATCAAATATATAAAACATAACATGCGTCCAATACATATATCAACCATATAAATAAAATATGTAACTTTTGCACTCATAATCAAATTATAGCCTAAAAAATCAAGTTTCGTTTGATTCTAGTAATTGATCTTCGTAATCTAAAATAATAATTCCAACTCTTTGAAAAATTAAATCAGATTAAAACCATTGATTCCTAAATAAACTAAATTCACTGTAAGAAAAATCTCGTTTAGCGATGGAAATTACTGACAAAAATCCTTTGGATTCCGTCGGGAATACAAATTGGTGACAGAATTTAAAAGGTGTCATAAAAATAGCCGTAGCTAATAATTTTTGATGAATAACAGAATCTCCATCGGTAAATTTACCGACAAAATTTTTATGTAACCATCGGTGAATATATCGACGGTTATTTGTTCAGTGGACCGTCGGTAAATTTTTGGCGGTCAGGATTTTTCTTTCGGCATATTTATAGATAGTATTGTTTATTCTATTGGTAACTTTATTACAACATTACCGACGGTTATGATTGTTTTGTCGGTGAGTATATTGACGATTTTTCTATGGCAAATCCTATCGGTAAAGTTAGCAATGGGCTGCCAATATTATCAATAGTTTGTTGTGTTCTGTCAGTAAATATATGGATTTTACCAACGTACTTGTGTTTTCTATC
Organism: Erythroxylum incrassatum; assembly: GCA_026546855.1. Taxonomy (NCBI): domain Eukaryota; kingdom Viridiplantae; phylum Streptophyta; class Magnoliopsida; order Malpighiales; family Erythroxylaceae; genus Erythroxylum; species Erythroxylum incrassatum. The sequence goes on from JANVCL010000009.1 coordinate 3,010,453, forward strand.
GGTAAATATTTAAAAAGTTTTAAAAAAGTCACGACATTAAATTTTATTTCATGATCTTATGTTTAATGCATAATTTCAACAGTTATGAATTATTTGTGCATAATATTTTGATTTTTTTATACATTTAATTTGTTTAAATAGAAAGTTAATTGATAGTAAAAAACTTAAATTGTACATAATAAGTATTTGTAATTCAAATGAAATGACTACAAAAATACTATTGATTTGGTGACCGCAAATGCTCTGATTATTGCAATGAGGTGCTACCCCTCCCTTTCAACTCATCTATCTCATTACAGGATTGACCTATGTACTCCATCGACTGTTGCAACTGAGTTGCCAATGTCTGCACTGTGCTCTGAAGCTCATTGACTTCATTGGATGTCGACCGTCTACTTGATGTTGCTATACTAGACGTGGAGAATTGCAAATAACATGTGTTTGCAGATGAACCTAAGCCAAAGATCCTTCCACACCGGTTCCTACCACCCACTATATCAAGATATGTCTGACTCTCATCAATAGCTTCAGAGTTTTGAGACTATCATTGAATGCTTTCTTGTATTTGTTCCTATTAGGAGGCAATGTTTATATTAGTAAGTAATAATTATTAAGAATTAATATTAAATCATAAATTTTACATACATTAAGTTCTCTACATCGGGTGTTGACAAATGTCACATCGTCATGCTTCTTAGTGTGAGTGTGCAAAAAGAGCTAACGGGGTTTTGGCCTTATGCCTATAGACTTTTCCTGCATAAGAATAAAATGTTATAACTTAACTAAAATTTATAAAAATTTCAACAAAATTTCCTCTATTTTTATAATATTTACCCCTGTTGAACAAAGAAATTTACTTAACAACACAGCCATATATGGCACCAGACATTTATAACATTATCATTCTCCATAATACACATATTTTTATTCCAAAATTCACACATCAATTTAAATTGATATATAGCAAAGTAAAAAAATCAGAATATAAACGTAAAGTGTAAATACTTACAAGTCTCTTTGCATGCTCATGGTGAGTAATAGATCCTCCCATATGTACGAGAAGACTCTCTCCCCCAGGTCCTCCACGTCTGACGGTAGAATTAAGCCCTAAAATGGACATTGCCTCAAGTGATGTCCAATACTACTATCAACGACTCTATATTTGTTCAGAAATATAAGGCGGTTGTACACCAACCTTGTGTATTGCACCAACAATGTCCTAATAACATGTACGTGCTCATCTCTCCCTTACTTTATTAATGACCATGTCAAATGCAGAATCCCAAAAAATTCTTTATGAAATAAAAGGAAAAAATTTTGATAAATACTTATAAAGTAATAATATTTATCTAATTAATTATAAAAATCAATTAAAAATGAAAATAATATCTTTTATTGTACCTCAAACTTCTGATAGTAAAATTCCTTTATGGCTTGAGAGAAATTCTTCCATACATAACTCTCAAGATCAATCTTCTCCTTAAATTTCGATGTCATGTTTCTTGAGCACGGTCCTGACGAAATCACCCTAATATAAAAACAATTAATTTTATACCATTTCTAAAGTTTAAACCTATAACTTAATTATAAACATATAATGTTTCATATATTTTCACTTACAGATTATTGACAATTGTGATGTAAGTTCTTCCATCAGGTCCCTCAGCTTCAGCTAGCAACCGTCCCCTTCATCCTCATCATTTACCCTTGATATCTCTCTCGCTATAGGGGTAGTGGATGATGTAGTGGTGGTGGATGGTGTAGCAGCAAGTACGAAAGGTAATGTCTCATCTGCAAATGTAGTAGCTGGAGGGGGAAGAGGTGATTCAGTTGCAGCTGCAGAATGTGATGTTTCACCTGGACAGTAAGTACCTTCGAATCCTTTTCTGAACTTGGGTTGCATTATATCATATTTTTTCTTTAGTGGCATATTTCAACCTGAAATTCATATTTGATTGAATTTTTTAGAAACATAAGAATTTGAATTCAATGTTTTAAACAATATATTAAAAAGGAAATAATTGATTTGTTGAATATAATATTCAATTACAATAATAAATTAATTGTTAGCCCCGAAATTTTTTTTAATTAAGCATGATTAAAGTAAATTAAAGCATTAATAGATAAAATTAAGTTAG
>JANVCL010000009.1:3024457-3035282 GCA_026546855.1 Erythroxylum incrassatum
TACTTCTAGACGCTCCATGGTTTGTCATAATCATATGTACTTATAACCTGTATGGATTTGTTTTGTTATTGAGAATGATGTTGGTTGATGATAAGTAGATGTTGTATGTGAGAATTGTAGATTCGGATCCTTGCTTCTTACAACCAATTTAAGCAGGTACGGATTAATCAGATAAACGAATAGGTCATGTCAGTTTTCCAGTAGAATATAGAAAAGTTGGGCTTACTACGGGTTTTGGTGGCATTAAGCTTACCCATTCCTTAGTGCCAACACGGCCCAAGAAGGTGGGTCGTGTCAGCATACTACTAATAGAAAGAGTAAGGGAGGTGGTGACATATTACACTACATTATTTTCCATTCTTTATTCTTCACTCAATACACACTCGAGGAAAATAGAGAGAAAGAAGTAGGAGAAGAGAGAAAGGAAGCAGAAACCATTCGAATGAGGGGAAGAAGAGAGAAACATAGTAGAAAGGGGAAGGCAGTGCGAGCATCTGGGTGAGTTTAAGCTAAAGTAGAAGGAAAAAGATTATGTGAGAAGCTTGAGAGGGGTAGGAGACCACCACCTTCACACTCACTCGATCCTTTTTTGCTTATTATATTCATCTGTTGCTTTGTTTTTTGTTTATTTATTGAAATTATTACTTTATTAGTATTCACTGTTTTATTACTTTAATACTTCTGTTGACAATAACTTAGGACTAAAGTAATGGAGATGATGAACTATGTTTATGCTATGATGGGTTTATCTCTTTTTCTTGAGAATTAATGTAGCTATTTTAGTTGACTATACATAATTAAGTTACAGATTTGTTGTCTTATTTATTTCTATAGTTTCTAAGCTGAATGGATATAATAGCATGATCAAACTTCGCATCATTTTGTTATTAAATGAAGGATAAAGAGGACAAGTTTAATGTGGAATGAGAAACTATTAATGTTTAGGTTAAGAAATAGAAATATATAAGTGGAAATTAGTAGTCAAGTTTCATAATTAACTCAAACGATAATTTATAGAATATGAAAGTTAGATTAGTTAATTATGTGAGTTGATTTTAGGGTTGCTTCCAATCGATTCAGTTTATTTTTTAGACTAATTTGTGATTTTCTAAGCGTTCACTCAATATTTGGGATAACATAATTAGGTGAACTAACTTCATTTAAGTGAACCAATTTTGACTTCGCGGGAGACGACCCTGGGTAATCAACTACAGCTACCTCATATACTTGCGAGTAGGATAGCCTAAATCTTTTTAGAACTTTTTGGGCACAACAATTTTTTGGCATCGTTGCCAAGGATGTGTTTAGTTTTTTGAACTTGAATTAACTTTGATTTGTCTTTGTTTGTTAAAATGATTTTGATTGTTTTGTTAAGTTTTTTTGTCTATTTATGCATACATTTTTGTCGTGTTATTTCATTTAGTTGTTTCAGTAATTTTCTTCTTAATTCATTTTTGTTTTTATTTGGTTTATATGAGGAAGGAGGTCTTAAGAAGGTGAACTTGCTCCCTTTATTGACAACGTACAGCAGATAAAAAGACCTCTAAGGGACGTTAAAGATAATCGTAAGGGACACAAACCAAAAGATCAAGAGATGGGTGAACAACAACTAGTGATGGAGTATGCCATTCGGTATTGCCACTTCGTGCATACAATTAAGGGAGGCAGCTAGGAACTATGAATTAAAGAGTATCCACTACAATATGTTGCCATCATTCTATGGGGTTCCCAATGAAGACCCTTTAAACTTTATTTTAGAATTCTATACCACTCTTCAGACATTCCCGTTAGATGGCTTAGATGAAGATCAACCTTTGATGAGGTGCTTCACACACACATTAAAGGATTGGGCCAAAGCATGGTTAATGACCCTTTCACCTGGTTCATGTAGTCTAGTTCATTGACTACATGGGAAGAGGTCTACAATAAGTTCATGGGAAAGTTCTATTCCGACTAAAAGACTTATGAGTTACGGACACAGATAGATACCCTCACTTAGATGGCTGGAGAGCCATTCCATGAGGCATGAGAACGCTTTAAACTCCTGCTCATTCAGTTGCCACACCATCATTTTCCACTCCACATATAGAACCAGTTCTTTTATGATGGATTAACTCAACAATGTCAGTATACGGTGGACAATGCAGTAAGAGGAACATTGGGAGAGAAGACGGTTGAAGAAACGTATGAGATCTTCAAAATGTTGGTGGGCCAATTCTCAACAAAAGAGCTTGAGGGAAGAAGAGCTGGAGTTCATAAAGTGAGCTAGAATCAAAAACTGGCTATGCAGTTAGGTGAGTTAACAAGACATGTAAAGATGCTAACTACAAGACTACCCTAAAACGTTGCAAATCAAAAGGTATGTGGTATATATGGAACTTATAGTTGTAGAGCTAACATTTGTTCATCTTCTTGTGAGCATTTTATAGATGGGGAAGAACAAATAACTCACTCAATGGTTTTCAACCAAGGGAGTGAAATAATCCGTACTTAAGCACCTATAACCCTAGTTGGAGAAACCACCCTAATTTTTCATGGAATATCAATAATCCATCAGTTCAATCCCAAACACCATACCAAAATTTTCGGAAGCCAAATTGTTACCAAAGGCAATCCTCACTTCAAAACCACCAAGCAAGCCTTCTTTAAAAGAAATCCTGAATGTGTTTATTCAGATCACAACTCAAAATCAAGAAATGAACAATGAGAGGTTCAATTCTTTGGAGGCATCTATGAAGAGCATTGAGATTCAAGTAGGGAAACTCGTTGCTCAATTGAACAAAAATCAGAACGAAAAGTTGCCCAGCAAACCCAAGCAGTCACTATTTTAAGAAATGGTAAAGTCTCATCAAAATTGCAACGTTATTTATCAAACTCAGAGAAGTTCTAGCTATTCAGGTTTTATAGTAAAAGTCTAATACTTACATTTTGGGGACAAGAATGGCTTAAAGGTCTGATTAGCTAAATCTGAGGTGTCTAGAAAGATGTCTTGTGTATTAGCATCCCATTTCATGTGATATTTTTGATATTGAGTTTTGCACTAAATTTTTTTGTGTGTAATATATATATATGGATTTTGAATAGTAACAACATGTGACTTTAATGATTATGAATGAAATGGGAAGAAATGTGTTTTTAGAATGCTTATGATATGTTTGATGCCTTTAATGAGTTGGGTTGATTGTCCTAATGTACCATTTTCTTATAGTCTGTTCTCAAATATCCTATGGTATGTTTGGTTTTATGCTCTATTGGAGTGGTATGTTACAAATTAGGACTAATGGGATAAGGAAAATATTTATATATATATATTCTAAAATCATCAATGAAGATGGTTAAGCATTATAAGTTAAAATGGAAGACTAAGGGTAAGGGTCCCCAACTATTACAATAAATAGTTAGAAAAGTTTTATGGAGACATGAGTTGATAAAAAGAAAGAAAGACAAGATCTTTTCCTTAAAAATATGAGTTATAAAGATTTTTTACATTATACTTGTTTGGTGAAAGAAGAGATAAAGTTGACAAAGTGGTATGCAAGGATGACTAAGACATTGGTGACCTTAACTCAAAAGTAGATTATATAGCTAAGAGAGCAATATGATTTTTTAAAGTGATTGGAATTTAGGTAGAGATTTTGATGGGTGTCACCGGCTGGAAGATTTATCATAATCGTGAGGTCATATATAATATAACAAGGAGTAAATTTAATTAAATAAGAATTGTCTATATAATATAACAAGGAGTAAATTTAATTAAATAAGAATTGTCTTTGTAAACATGGCATCATATGATGGATTCACGATGAGTTTAGTTACAACTAAAACCTTGATTTATGTAAGGGTTTAGGTGTATCAATAGTATGAATGTCTATTAGAAGAGATAGGAAGAGTGTTACAATTACCAAATCATTTTATTTAAACTTTGATATATAGTCACAATTTCAATAAATTATGGAATGAGAATCACGTGAATTGATGGACTAGTATCAAGTAACCATTTGATGATATTCCCTAAGATAAATAAGGACAAGTTAGGTTTTAGTTGAATTTTCAAAGCAAAAAAAATCTGTGTAAAATCTTTAGGTCGGATTGATTATTTTTTAATTCATAATACCTAAATTTAAAATAATATATCCCTATTTCCAATATATTTAGCATTATTGGAATAAGGTTATTGTAATTTGTCTTATTTGGGTATTTGACTTGGTGTATGGTATTTGGCTTAGGTTTGATTTTAGATAATAAGAATTTTAGATTGAGATATATGGCTACATCAGTGGAAGCAATTGAGGGTTAGTGAAACATAAACAACCATTGCTTATGAAGGAGGAGCTTTGCATGTAAATAAGTGAGCGATGGTAGTAAGTTGTGATTCGTGATAATAGTGATGAAGGCTTCATAATATATTGGGCAGTCGATAGAGGGAGAAGAGTAGTCTTAATTTAAATTAAGGTCTATGATTGTCACGAGGTACTCTATTATAGAGGAGATAATCTTAAGATAATCTTTGATGGTGGAGAGATCTTTTTCGGCACTGTGAAAGTGTCGTCTCAGAAAGTGAAGGACAAGTAGTTGTTTGTTCCAAGAAATGACTTTTGAGTGTTGTCCAAAGTTGGCATAAGGTGGTGCATCCTAGAATAAGAGAGGCAATAAAAGAAGAACAAGGTCACAGTCATAAAACAATATGCCTAGCTATCATTCTTTGCTCATTAATGAAATTTTTTGAGTTGGTAGATGTACTGGATCAGGTCTATTAATTTGAGGTGAAGGAGGTGTGCTACCATAGATGTATCTAGAATAGGTTTAACTTTTAATTATAAAAGATATTTTATAGCTAAAAAGTTTTTCTATGAAACTAGCTCCACAGCAAAAAAATTGCCAACAGTTATTTTCATAGCTAAAAATGTTTTGATTCAAAATGTTGTATATAGTTGAAGAACGTTGCCAGAAACTATTAGTTACAAATATAAAATGTACCCTAACCTAAACATAGTTAATGGCTAAAAAAACCAAAAAAATGTTATTGGAGATACTATTTCAATAGTTTATAATTTTAAAATTTCATTGCTAAATAGTAACTTCTAGCTACCAATTACAAATCACAGTAAAAGAAAAATTAGCCAAAATTCCTTTTTCTTGTAATGATTCAAACAAAGTTGAAGTTAATAAAATTATTGATATAACTTGATCTATAAACATATATTATTTTTCAGTTGATTTGAGAAATTGATTTGAGTGAGAAAATATTAGAAGATAAAGTGAGTTTTGATACCATGATAAAGAGTATATAGAGAAATGTATCATGTATTACTCTTTAATGAATTTGTTAGTATATGCCCTATAGCTAATTTGTTTAGCTGTAGTTTAGTGATAATTACTTAAAGCCATTCTTTATCTTATACATGTTTTGTAAAGCGTGGCTTATGCACTAGATTTGAAAAAAAAAACATTTAGATGTATAATAAAGTTCGTGAAATAATTATACATTACAAATGGAATTATAATGAGATTATAATTATTTTATTCTTATTGCATTTACGTATTATCCCTAAATCATTCCTAGTCATTGTTCTATAAAGATTGGACATTAATATAACGTAAAGAGAGTATCAAATGTTATGTCTTTCTTTATGAAGAAAATAGTCAATCTCATAAAATAAAGTGTGGAGATACTTAAACAATTGTATGGGTGCTTGTCAGAGAATAATTTCACTGAATTGACCCCGAAATCCATTTGGAACATTACTTGTATTTCTATGGAAATTATCATTGCAATGATTTATTTAGTGATCCTTTAACATGAGGTCTCCAAAGTTATCTTGTATAGGCATTGTTATGTTTTGATACTGCTTATAACCTATTTAAACATAAGACATTTAGTCAATAGTCATTGTTTGTACCATAAACTATATAGGGGTAGTTAAGTCATCAAAATATGATTCATCACCCTAAAGTAACTAGGGGTAATGTTCTATTGTTCTCAGTTAGTATTAATTTGTGAAATCCTTAGCCAAGGTAAAATGATGTTTTGTAAATAGTTTATAAATTTCATTAATGGAATCAATAACTAATGGCAGAGAACTAATATGATTGGACTCAAAATAGAGTAGACATTAATTCCATACTTTATGTCTAATCGGAACATTGTATAATGACTATTGTGACACAATAAGTTCTAAAAACCTAGACTATCCTACTCGCAAGTATACAAGGTAATTGTAGTCAAATACTCACGGTTATCTCTCAAGGAGGTGAAACTGGTTCACTCAAATTAAATTTGAACAAAAATAAAAACAAATGCAATCCTAAGCACTCTATCCCGATTTGTTGAGTAAAAGGTTTTAAAGAAAATTAAATAATTACACTAAAAAGTAAATTGATTTAACTATAAGTAAAGAACGATTTGATCAATCAATTTGGTGAACTCTTGAGAAATTAACTTCACTAACTTAATCTTCTATGCATGACTAAGGTGAATTGATTCGATAATTATCTTGATAAAATTACCAATTGGGTTCTAAAATCAATTTAAATAATAAATTAAATATAATTTTCGTATTCGACAAGTTTATCATCCAAAATCAATTATGTAAACCCAACTAATAATTACCCACTTAAGTTAATAAATTTCTAGTTCATAACTTAAGTGTTTGTAGTTTCTCATTCTAATATTAAACTTCTTCTCTCGATTCCTCGTTTAATATCAAGTTGATGCACAAGTTGGCCAAACTATTTCATCCAATAAGTTTAAAAACCACAAAAAATATCAAGACAATAAAACAATAACTCAATCATGCATGGTTGACTAAATTAGATTCATTAATTCTCAAGAATAAGCAATCAACCCATAATGAAATGAAAACAGTTCATCATCCTCATAAGCTTCAATCCCATATTCAATAGTAAACAAGTTCAACAAAACATAAGATAAAATGGGCTCAACAGTAGTAGCAGAAGATAAAATAAGAACAACAACTCTCAGACGAAGAAGTTAGCGGTGAATCTCCTGCCAAGTTCAAGCTATCTAGCGATAGCTATAGCCTTCTACGTATGCCCCTCACCTAAAAAGAATGGTTGCTCGCAAAAACTTTAGCCCTCACTTTGTCTCTGTTGTTTTTCTCTCTTTCTCACCTGACTTTGCTTTGATATATTTCTCTTCTTCTTCTTTTCCTGTCTATTATTTTCTCCTCCTTCAACTTTCCATCCTCTTTCTACCTCCTTTTCTATCCATAAACTTTTCTATTTATCCCGATAGTCTAGGTTTAGGTTTTGTTTTAATCTGCTATCACCTACATGCTTGACACGTGTGATATTAATTTCAGTGAAGAGAATGTGCATGGGCGTGACAAATTTATCAACCCCATGAGAATGTGCACAGGCATAAAACACTCAATTGTTTCCTTTCAATTACCAATATTAGCACTCCCCCTTCTCCTTTTTTTGACTCTCCTCTTTCTTTTTATTTTCTGGTCGTCTTCTCTTCCCTCCTTTTCTTTTCTATTTCTCTTTTTTCTTTTTTTCTTCTTTTTCTCTTTCTTTCTTTCTTTTTCTTTCTTTTCCTTCTTTTTTTTCTTTTTTTCTTCTTTTATTATTTATTTTATTTATTTGGAACAAGGAGGTTAAGTTTAGAAGAAGAAAAATATAGATGATAGATATAAGTTGTTACAACCATACCAATTTCTAACTCAATAGCTGACTATCTGCTATGATTCCTCCACACTTATTCAAGAAATTATTTCCTAAAATCAGTCATACCATTTCTAATGCTCAACTTGCCCTTATAGTAGGTATAATGAAGAGGATAAATAATTAAGGTTAAGGCTTATATTTTAGGTTTAAAGAAAGAAAGGGTTTCATGTTAAGCTTAAAGGGGGTTCACTAAGGCTAAAATTATGATAGCTTTTAAGCAAAAATGGGTAAATCCTAATTGCCTTCATCATTTCAACGTTTGCATAAGATTATGTGATCTTAACTAGTATCTAAAAACTAGTTCTAGAGTTTCTTAATCATGAAACAACACATTCAAAAAAGAAAACTTGAATTTGGTGTTTAATATTTCAAAATTGCTCAAAATCTTACCAAAGAAAGTTTCATTCATCCATCACAACAAGTTAATGTCCTTTAAATCAAATTCAAGTTGATCAACCTAAATGTGCAAGTATACTGATTTACTCATATTATAAATTTCTAATCGTGATCAACTTTACTTCAAAACTATGCATCTCCAACTATTAAATGCGAAAAACACACAACACATAAAAAAATTTAAATACTACCCCCATTTAAATATTACGTTGCCCCCAATGTGATAAAAAAATAGATGAGGGATCTGAGATGCAAAATAACTCAAACAAGGACAAACATTAAATCTAAAAGAAATCAAGCTAACAAGCAATAAAAAGAAAAAGGATAGAAATATAATACTAAGGTGGGGTTGGTATGCTGCATTGAGCTTTAGTGTAGTGTGAGGTGTGGTGAACTACAACGAGGAGTGGAAAACGTTTACAAGGAAGACAAAGAGAAGAGACTGAAAATTAGGACTGGGTAAGGATTGATTTCCTAATTAAAAACAAAATAATTAGAGATAAAAGGAATAACTAATAAAAAAACAAAAATTATATGGTTTGCCTCCCATTTATTGCTTTTTTATTGTCTTTTAGTTAGATGCCTCAATATTCATGCTTTACTTTCGGTGGGTAGCATTCTTCTCTTTATTGGGATCTGTCTTTAAGAATATGTCAAACTCTCCCTTAGTTGCGTGGTCTAGCAATTGGCAGTACTCATCAATCTCTTTAGCCAAGTCCAACTCCTTTTCTTCTTCTTCCTGTAACGCAAAATCAAAATCTGTAGCATTAATTTGATCAACAAGAGATCATCCTTTAACATTAAACGATGTCATTTTCGTTTACATTTAACTTACCCAAAAGACCTCCCTCCCCTACGTCTTCTTCTTCGTTGTTACTCTCTCCCCTGTGTTTTCTTCTTGTTTTTTTCCTCTCTCCGATTTCTGTATCGTGGACTCCTCTTCTGTGTTAAGTCAAAATGACTTCACGATTAACAATTTTGACGAAAATCAAATAGTAATAAAATTAGAAAAGTAAGACGAAGTAGAGGCAGAAAGTAAGACGAAGCGAAAGAGAAAATGAGACGAAAGAAAGTAAGATGAAAGCAAACTAAAACGAAGACTCGATACAACGTCGGATGGTTAATCAGTTTGAGTTATTTATAGAACTCAACTGAATAACTGTTTCTTCAAAGATCAAGAAACAAAAAGAAAGAAGCAAAAATCAAGAAGCAGTTGAAGACGAAGGCTATAAATATGAATCGGAGTCGAAGACTAAAAAAGTTAGAGATTTTTAAAATTAGAGAATTTAAGAAACACTGTATTCATTGTGCTAAACTCTAGAGCTATTATTTTCTATAACAAAGCTCGCAATATTCCTCTGTAAGAGAGAAGAAAAGCTGAGAGCCTGAAGAGGTTAAGTGAGAAAAATAATACTTGCTGTAAGAGACCTAAAAAGGCTCGGAGAAAAGAATACTTGCATTTGAGAAGTATAGTGAAATCTCATAAAGAATTTTGAGGACTGGACGTAGCCCACAGTTTGGGCTGAACCAGGGTAAAACTGTTGTGTCGACTTTTACTCTCTAACTATCTACTTTTATTTTCTATTTTTTATACAAGTACTTAGCAGTTAATTGCAATACATTGATATTCTTACTTAATAGTTTTGAAAAAGCAAGTTTTCAAAGAAATTAAAAAGGGTATTGCATACACAAAAAAAGGATACACAATTTAACCTCCCTTTTTGTGCATTTCATATATTGAACGTAAAGTCTATACTAACGTGTGATTTACTTCAATTGGTATCAAAGCTCGGTGTCCAAGAACCACTGTTACAAAGTGTAGACAAAGATCCATGGCAGAATCACACGTTTATATAGCTGAAGGCGCCTCTGTCACTAGACCTTCTACATTCAATGGTGAAGACTACCATTACTGGAAAGACAGGATGAGACTCTTCATTGAATCTTCTCATATTGATCTTTGGGAGATTATAGAGAATGGACCGCATACACCAGTAGATGATGAACAGAACGCCATTCCACGTACGACATGGTCAGTTGAGTGAAAAACAAGATTCTAGCTTAATTCAAAGACCAAGTTTTTCTTAAGTTGTGCCCAAAGCAGAAGTGAGTGCGATAAAGTTCACGAATGCGACACTGCAAAGGAGACATGGGATACTCTATCCATCGTACACGAAAGCACCAATCAAGTAAAGGAATCCAAGATAAGCATTTTTGTACAAAAGTATACGTTGTTCAAGATGATGTAAGAGGAGTCTATCGATCAGATGTTTGGACAATTTCAAACTATCGTCAATGGAATTAAAGCTCTCAGGAGAGTTTATGATAATCAAGATCATATTCGGAAGATTCTCAGAAGTCTATCCAAAAGATGGAGACCAAAAGTCACTGCCGTACAAGAAGCCGAGGACTTGAGTATGTTAAAGCTTAATGAATTGCTTGGATCTTTAAAAATACATGAAGTCAAACTCGATGCAGAAGATAAACCCAGACGGGATAAATCTAATGACGACTCCAGTGAATCAAAATAAGATGAAGTCGAGAATGACGACTCCAGTGAATCAAAATAAGATTCGAGCGAAGAAGATGATGAATTATCTTTTATCTCGAGGAAGATCAGACGTAGTGGAAAAAGAAAGCAAAAGGAAGCAAAGAATTTTCTTTCAAAAAGAATGGCAAAGATGAAGGCAAGAACAAGAAAAACATCGGTCATCTGCTATGAATGCAATAAACCGGGACA
>JANVCL010000009.1:3112042-3132297 GCA_026546855.1 Erythroxylum incrassatum
CGGCCGACAGGGCGGTTGGCAATAGCTATTGGTCTACGCGACAAAAGCTGCTTAGCGAAATGTACTGGTGTGGTGAGGGTAGGACTAGGAACAGCCCGTTTTATGGCGATGCCAAATTCTTGGACGTCAAGTTTCTAGTTAAAACGAAAAGAGGAATAGTATACCGGTATTGGTTTTAATATCATATTAGTATTGGATTTGATTTTAACATAGTACTAATACAAGTATGAGCTGAGAAATTTTTTTTGTATATTTTACAAATTATAAAATATTACTTAATTTTTTAAAATTTGTAAGATAGTTATATTATATAATTTATAATTTTACATCAACATTGTTGAACAAGTTTCAATCTTATAAAACTCTCAATATTCTACAAGCTTATTAGTCATAACATAGTATGTGAGGTGTTGATCTTATGAGGAATTAGTTAACCAACCAAATCCTAATTTGTCTAAGGCCTAAAAGTGTAATTAAAATGAAAATAAAAACTAAACAAAAAGTAAATAATCAAATATGGAGTGATTGAAAAGAGAATTCTAAATTAATGCAAGAAATCAAATTTGAGTACCACCAATTGACAAGGAAGATTCAAGCAAGGAAGATTAACAAATTATGAGAAAGGGAATTTATCCTATCATCAATGCCAACTTAGTCACCTTTGTGTTAATGTAGTGTCGGTTCTAAACTTTAGAAGGGTAGATTAGCCCCTCTCGAATCACTAAACTCTAAATCATAAACCCTAATTAAGTTAAGTTTCCGAACATGTAATCTCTCGATTAACAAAACAGACCATAACCTAATTAGTTCTTAAGTGTTCCAATAAACAACCAGATCTTCACACGAGATCTCTCTCCGTATAATTACTGATTTGATTATTTATGTGGTCTATTAGATCATTTAACTCCCATTAACCAACTTAATCATTTTGCATTTTATTCACTCTCTTGATTTATTACCAAAGCATGCAATTGCAACAAACAATCACAACACCCAACATCATTAACAACAAAAGCAACTAGATTAACATTAAATCAAGTATAAATCCCTAAAATAAGTTAAATCATCCTTAAACCAAGGTTCATGATTATCAGTTCCATCTCATACATCAAATGAACAAAATAAAAAAATGGAAATAAGAAAAGATAAGTTGGGAGGACTAGAGCTTGAAGCAACAGCAACAACTCCACCTTCTCTCTATTCTTTCTTCCTCATCCTTAGCTTTTTCCCCAAAGTGGCAAATGGAGCCCCCCTCCTTTAGGTCATTTCTCTTCCTTTTTATATTCCTTTACTAATTGGGGTAAAAACTATGTTTTACCTGTGTCCAAAAGTTTGAAATAACCCACAAAACATTAAGTTCTAAAGGACATCCGTGTCTGTCATCGCGCAAGCCAAGAACTTCTATCATGATCGTGGCCTTAAGTCCTACGCCGGGTTTCCACCAAATCTTTTCCTTTCTCCGATATCTAATCTCAAACACTAATAAACACATCAAAGCACCTCGAACACAGAATTAACGCCCAATAGCATGCTTTAACCTACATAACACTCAAAACACATATCTAGCCAACTAATACAATTCTATACCTAAACATGCATAAATCAATTAATTAACAACTAAAAACATACTAAAATGCCTACTAAAACATCATGTAACCTACAACTATCAACATCTCTACACTTGAGCTTTTGTTTGTCCCCAAGAAAGAACAAAACAAACAAAACAAAAACACACCAACAACAGCATATACATATGCAATAATGGTACAATGACATTGAATTTTATTAAACAAATTTAACTACAAATACGATCCTTCAAGTTGTCCTAAATTATTAACTTGCAAAATCTATGGGTAGCTAAATATACATACTAATCAATACCATAATATCAAATTCATTCACCCCTATCACTTGCACAGACATTGAAAGTTATTTAGTTAATCAAAATTATAACTATCTCTAAGTAGCTTTTCATGAAATTTAAGCTACTCATAAACATCGGTAGGTTTTATTTATAAAAACACAAGCTTTGTTAATTTTCATTGACATTGACCTAGCCTTTTGACACGAAGGCAAACATTTATGACGAATGTCCCCCAGTTACTTAACTAGGTCATGTTTTTTATTCATAGGCTTGATTGAAACGACATTCTAGCCTTTTGATGCGAAGGCAATCATTTTTTATCATTGTCGCCTAGTTACTAAGCTAGATCACATTCTTAACTAGCTACTAGCTCTATTCATGGCCTGAAGGCCATCAGAGTCATTTCTTTAGCTAATCATTCTCATAAAAAGATAATAACGATGCTAATTATTCAATTGACCTAAAATTATAAATGCTTGTGTCATATTCCTAGGGCGAATGAACTAACATCATGTCCTAATTAACATGCATATTTAACCAAAGCAACTTAGGACACTAATTTCACAAGCTAATAAATCTTAGCAACCTAAAAATATATGCTCAAAGCCAAACCGATTCTGTTAAGTCCTAGCCATTGACACATTCACACGAGTCACATCATGCAAACCTAAATAAAACTAGCATATGATATGCAAAATTAACACTGAAATCAAAAGCATATAATGCACCCAACCCTCCCTACACTTGGACTACACGTTGTCCTTATGTAAGAAGAACAAATAACACATAAGGTGGGAATAAAAAAACATAAAAATAAAATAAAATAAAAAGACAAAGGTTAGAGCATAAGAACCCGTCATGGTAATTGAGGTGGTGATGGCGTTGGAGTTTGAAACCAACTGAGCTTGACACCCAAGATTTTTGCCTTATCTTTAAATTGTTTTAAAGGAATAAGAGAGTTAGCAATCTAAACCATTCCAAATCATTATAAACTTATTTTTAGAATTTCAAACAAATCAAACTACACAATAATTTCAATCTAGCTATCAAACATGCTAAGTTATGGTCATTAGCTTGACCTTGCATCCTTCGAGACTCAATCGAGATCAATTATGAGTGGCTTGCTTCCACCCTTATTGCCTAATTTCATCTTCATAGCTTGTAAATAAGCTACATGTTGGAAGATAATTAAAAGGACAATATTGATAAAATAAAGGAAACCAATTAAGTTCAATAATGTCGTTTTTACTATCAAATTGTCAATAAAATAGGAAATAACAAAACTCTCTGAATCTTCTATTGAATCCAGTAGTTTTTCCTATAAGAGGGTGAGTTGTTCTTGTTCTTCCTCAATCACCAACGTCTCCTCTTCTTTTTTCATTTCATAAATAAAGACTTTGTATCTTCTTCAACCTCTATGTCCTGTATCCTCTATCCTTAATTTTCTTCTTCTTTAGCTTCTAGTATAGAGACGTCCTTGTATGCTTCAAACTTAATCTTTGATGTCTTCTACTCTTCTTCCTCTCACTCCTTTGAAGATTTGATTTCATCAATTCTCGTGAATAAGTTACCCTCCTTCAAATTCTGTAATACCTTATTCATGTCGAATTTCACTTGTTCATCTCCAATCCAAAGGATGAGATTATCTTCATGGAAATCTACCAAAGCTTTTTTGTGGTAAAAATTGGTATACCAAGAATCAGTAGATAGTTTTGATCCTTTTCAAAATCTAGCACGACAAAATCCACAGGAATGGTAAACTTGTCTGTTTTTATAAGTACAACCTGTATCATGCCAAATGATTTCTTTATCAACTGATATGCCAACTGAACATGCATTGATGTTGGCTTCATATCTTTTAGCCCCAGTTTCCTAAAAAAACAAAGGAATAAGGTTTATACTTATGCCTAAGTCGCATAAACATATTGAAATCTTTAAATTACCAACTCCATAGGGTATTGTAAAGCTCCCTAAATTTGTCAACTGTGAGGGCATATGGTTGGTAATTAAAAAGCTGGAGGTTTTTGTTATTTCTACTATTTGATTATCATCCCAAGTCAACTTGGCAGATAATATATCTATAAGGAACGTCACGTATTTGGGCCAACACTTCCACAAAGAGAAGTAAAATTTTCATTTCTTTAGATTTTCAATGAACTTTGCAAATGATACATCTAATTTATTCTTTTGAAGTCTTTGTGGGAATGGTATTTTTGGTGCATAAGGTGGAGGAGGAATGTATGGAGGGTCCTTATTCTTGTCTTCATCTTTTTTCTTCTTTTTTTAGTCTTCTAAAAAGTGGGTCTCAGCTTGTCTTTCCACTGGTTCTTCTAGCTCTTTCCCACTCCTAAGTGTGATAGCTTTACATTGCTCTTTTGGATTTACTTCCATGTTGCTCATAAAGTTTTCCACACTTCTCTTACAGAATTCCCTATAAAGTTTGCTCATTTGAACCTCTAGATTGTGAATAAAAGAGGCATAATCTTCCGTTACTTGCTCAAACTTCCCTTCAAGTCTCTTCTAGGGCTCTTCTATATTCATGAGCTTGTCTAATTTAGAATCCTATGAACTAGACTTGTCTTGTTGAAATCCTGGCAGGCCTTGAATTCCCATTTGAGTTCTTGAAATGTTAGACCAAAAGAAATTTGGGTGGTTCTGTCACCCCGGATTGTAAGTGCTTCAATAAGGACAATTACTTCCTCAACTAAATTGTGCCTCATTGAAGTTCATAAGGGTCCTTTGCTGCTTATGAAACACTTCCTCCATCATTGTTCTTTCTATCTTTTCTTTACATTTAACTTTTTGAATTCCTTATAGTTACCTTGTGATGTCTAAATTGATGTGTCTTCTATTTTGCGCCCAAACTTCCCTTTCTTTCTTTCTAAATTAATGAAAGAAATAAATTTTAAGCACCACCAATTGGCAACTGAAATTTAAACAAGGAAGACTAGCAAATTATGAGAAAGGGGATTTATCCTATCATCAATGCTAACTTAGTCACTTTTGTGTTAATGCGGTGTCAGTCCTAGACTTTTGAAGGGTGGATTAGTCTCTCTTGAGATGTAATTACTAAACCCTAAATCATAAACCCTAATTAATTTGAGTTACTGAATATGCAATCTCTCAATTAATAAAATAGGAGTGTTCCAATAAACAATTGATTCCTCATACGAGATCTCTTTCTGTGTAATTACCAATTTGATTATCTGCGTGGTCTAATAGATCATTTAACTCTCATTATCCAACATAATAATTTTGCATTGATTCACTCTTTAGATTTATTACTGAAGCATGCAATTAAAATAAATAACCACAACACCCAGCATCATTATCAACAAAAGCAATTAGATCAACAATAAATCAAGTATAAGTCCCTGAAAGAAGTTAGAACATCCTTAAACCAAGGTTCTTCATCATCAATTCCATCTCATACATCAAATGAATTAAATAAATGATGGAAAGAAGAAAATATAACCTAAGAGGACTAGAGGCTGAAGCAGCAACAAAAGCTCAACCTTCTCTCTCTCATTCTCTAACTTCCTTAGCTTTTCCCCAAAGTGACAAATGGAGGCCCCCTCCTTTAGGTCATTTCTCTTCTTTTTTATATTCCTTTAATAATTGGGGTAAAAACTAGGTTTTACCTGAGCCCAAAACTCTAAAATAACCAATAAAAATTAAGTTTGGGAGGTTGGTCTGCCTCTGTTATCTCGCAGGCCACGCTGTCATAATCATCACCTTGGGTCCTCCTTCGTGCTTCCTCCAAATCTTCTTCGTTCTTCAATATCCAATCTCAAACACTAACAAATAGCATGCTTTAGCCCACATAACACTCAAAACACAAATATCTAACTAGCCAACACAATTTTAAACCTAAACATGCAGGAATAAATTAATTAATAACTAAAAGCATACTAAAATGCCTACTAAAACATCATGCAACCTATAACTATCAAAACTTATCTCTGAAAATCATAAAAATAAAAATTTGAAATAATAAGAATTTATTTATTTCTATTAATATTACTTTTCACATATTGCACATATAAACAATAATCAGTTACTATAAACAAGATCATTTCATCATCATGCAAATATAAAACTAAGGATAATATAAAGTACTTAAAATGTTGCAATTTTATCATTAATAAATAATAATTACACTAAAACATTAAAAAAATAAAGTTTTATAACTCTATAAGTATGACAACAAGAGTTTATGTTAAGGAATACAACTAACTAGAAGTGAAAACTGAAGCAAAAAATGTATATTGCATATATAGAATTTAATATATTCATCAAATACAAGTGAAATTAAAAGAAGCGAAGAAATGAAAAACTTGAAACTTCATTCAATTAAATATCTGCTCAAATTACATTAACCTTAATTATCATTTGGTACAAAATCCTCATCATTAAGAGGAGTCTCACTATCACATTCATTCAAATTCATTACACCAAATGATATGTCAATACATTGTCTTCCAAGTCACCCTTATCTATCAAAATCAGTGCCTCAATAACCCAATCTGCCAAAAGATCAATATGGTTAAGGCAAATTGGATATATAAAACTACTTGTTATATTAAGAGTCATATTAAACAAATAAAATTAAATTATTAAAATTTAGAAGAAATTATATTCAAATTGATAATGGTAATAGCATACCTTTCTCGTAGTTTTACATATTAAACAAAGACCAAGTCGTGTAATCTTTTGTATTCCAATCTATTCCTTTTCTTAGAATTGATGAATTCAAATGTGCTTTAATTCTTTTCACACCCCTTTACACTTATATAATGAATCAAAATTTGGATTGCAAACTTTTGCAATTTTGGAACATCAATTCTGAATTAGTGCCACCAGGTAACTATAAAATAACAAAATAAACATTATAAACAAAATTAACTAGGAGATGTAGTGCCTAAGAGGAATCCACTTTTGAATTCTTTAATTCTCTTCTCAAACATCTTGATTTCACCATGATGGTTATGAGAGGTATGAATATAAATCTCACAAGCTCTCAAGCTTACCAAGTAATTTAGAAATTTAAAGCTATCAAAAGAGAACTAGTAAAAGTACTAAGGAATGTATCTAATCCTGGAAGAATGGACATGAGAAATGCATTTTAAAATCTCAATAAATGTCAACAAATACTTAACGTATTTGAAAAAATTAATCAATGTCAACAAAACTAGTTAATGTCCCTTGATAGTTGTGCATTTCTATGTGTTTTTCTAAGTATTTGGTATGTGTTTCTTGCATGATAGGTTAGTATTATTGTGTTTTAGGAGTTGTTTTGTGTGTTTTTGTTTAGTTTGATCTTCATGGTTGTTCTTTTGTGTTTGATATTGGTTTAGGGTAGGAATTGATCATTTTGGTGACAAATAGAGGGTCGACACCTTTGTAATTCAGCTAGGGACCAAAAGAAGAGAAGAGAAGTGGAGCTGTTAAAAAACAAGAACCCGCAACCATGGAAAAGGGCATGTTTTCCACAATTATGGGAAATCTACGGAGACAGGTTTTTGTTAACCCATGATCGTGGGAAGCACAAGTATAATTCCCACAATTGTGGGAACTGGAAGTCGAAGAGACACCCAGGTTTCATGTATTTTTTTAGGTTTTCATGACTGTATAAGGCATAGAATCCCGAGAGTCGACAGAAGGTCATGGAACTTGCTTCCTGGAGTCAAAAGACATATTGAGAGCCTAGAGATAGGGAAGATTCAAGGTTTCATTCTCGATTGGGCAAAGAGCACCCTGTCATCCAGATTTTCTAGATTGGGCAAAGAAGAGGAGGAGTTGCCCTGTCCAGTCTTATTTCAATTTCTTTCTCTTTTATCATGTTTATTATGGATTAATTGATTGTTGGGGATGTTATGGATATTATGGTTAGCTAAAACAATTTTTTGGGTTTGTTGTTGAATTATTTGTGAACCTTTGGTTATTGATTAATGATATACATGTTTTTGTTATTTATTGTGCTTAAACCTTGCAATAAAATGAGAGAATGAGCTTGGTAATCTGTGTTAATTGTGCAACGAGAGTTGACGATTAATAGACCTATAAATAACAAGTTATTGATTTATTAGGAGGAGATTTCAATAGATCAATATATTGCTTATAAGATAGCTTCATATCTAGTTGAATATTTAGGAAAGGCTTTGCACATTAAGAGATCTCAAAATTAATTCTAATTTATTTAACTAGTGACATTCAGTTACACCTTAAGATAAGGTAGCTAGAATTTTAGGAAATATTAGGCCAAGCATAAATTGAATCAATTAGTCAGAGGGGAGCAAATAGGGATACTGACAAGTCCTAATGTTTAATCTTGATTTTCTCCAAGTCTTAGTTTACGATTTTTGTTTGGGTTGTGTTGTTCCCTATTGCTTTTAATTTGTCTTTATTTTATTTATCTTTATAAATTCGATTGAAACGATTTCTTAAACAAAGAACAACCTGAATTAAGTGGTGCCTAAGCATAATCCGCATGGGATTGATATCTGCGTTCAACTACAAGTACGACTCGTATATTTGTGGTTTTAAGTGTAAGACTAGTAGTGTGTTTTGTATTCAACAAGTTTTTAGCGTCGTTGTTGGGGATTGATTATTTAGCATATTGTTTAGTTTAGGTTACTTTGATTTAAGAGTTTTTAATATTTTTCCTTGTGTCTTTACAGATGCATGAACACAAGAAACACATTAAGGAATACTAAATTTCATGACAAAGAGTTAGTAGATAACATAAGGGACGAATGACAGTTGAAAAGAGTGAAGCACCAAGACATTATACAAAGAAATATGACAGAAGATGGAGAACAAGGAGGGGTTGAAAGGACATTGATGGACTTTATGAGACCATGATTTAGTCCTCAAGGAGTTGCGAGGCTAGCGATTTAAACTGAAAATTTTGAGATCAAGCTAACACTCCTTAACATTTGTCAGAGTGGTGTGTAGTTCTATGGGTTATCCAATGAAGATCCTAATGCCCATCTCGCCAATTTTTTGGAGATATGCAACATTTTTCGATTTAATGAGATATCTGATTATGTTGTGAGGTTGCGACTATTTTCCTTCACTTTGGGAAATCTGGCGAAGGAGTGGTACAATTCACTCAGCTCAGGGTAGATTACTAGTTAGGAACGTAGACATTTCTTACCAAATACTTTCCATGGATCAAGACAATAAGGATCGTTAAGGAAATCATAAATTTTCAACAAAGTGATGGGGAGTCTTTATATGAAGCTTGGGAGAGGTTTAAAGAACTACAAGAAGTTGTCCTGACCATAACCTTCTGAGGGAATTCCGCATGCAAACATTTTATAATGGTGTAAATTAGAGCGTGAGAGGGGCCATAGATGCAGCTTTGAGAGGAATTTGATGAGGAAAACAATCGATGCAGTGCATGACCTTTTGGAAGAGTTGGTGAGCAATAGTTGTATGTGGTCGAGTGAAAGGAGTAGATGCGGGCAGAAGGAGTAAAAAGGTATGAGACCAATTGACTTTATTACCACTTTGTAGGCACAATTCACAACCCTCCCCAAGTAGTTGAGCAACATGCAAGGAGCATCTTCATCTACAACCAAAGCTATGAAATCACAGTGTGAGTTATACGGGCAAGACAACCATTGCATTGCATAATGCTTTTTATTGGGAGCTAGTAGCACAGAACAGGTAAGTTACTTAGGCCAACCACAGTGAGGCAACAATTCCTACTCGAATACTTATAATCCGGGGTGGAAAAACCACCAAAATTTTTCTTGGAGTACTAACAATGAGATTCAAGAAGAGAAAGAAAAAGAGAGGTCATATGTGCCACCACTACCATACAAGCCCAAACTTTCATATCCACAAAGGGTGAGACAACATCAGATGGACACTCAGTTTTTCAAGTTGCTGGAGAAATTGAATATGCTTCAAATCAACTTGCCATTAATGGAAGCTTTGGAGTGCATACCCAAGTATCTGAAGTTTTTAAAGGACATACTGACACACAATGTACTTGGGAGGAAAATTAGACGATCACTTTGAAGGAGAATTGTAGTTCGATTATCTCAAGTACGATGCCTTCAAAACTACAAGATCTAGGGATTTTTATGATTCCATGTGTTATTAATGACTTTGAATTTTCTAAATGCTTATATGATTTAGGTGCAAGCACTAACTTGATGCCTTTATCTGTTTTCGGAAAATTGGGACTAGGAGAGGTTAAGCTAACATCCATACTGATTCAACTTGTGGATCAATCCATCAAGAGACCATATGGAGTTATAGAAGATGTGTTAGTAAAAGTAGATAAATTTATTATTCGTATTGATTTTGTGGTATTGGATTTTAAAAACTGATAAAAATTGTCCATTGATTTTGGGTAGGCTTTTTATGAATACTAGTAGGGCATTAGCTGATGTGCATGAAGGAAAACTTGTTTTGAGGATTGGTGATGAGCAAGTTAAGTTTAATATGTCTAAATCTTTTAAGAAACCAATGGATGGTAATGTATGTATGAAGATTGATGTTATAGATGAATGTGTGAAGGAGGTTGAATAGGAAGTTAATGAAGTTATTGAAGTACACAAGGATGAGAGTGTGAGAGAAGAGGATTTATGTGAGGAAGTTGAGTTAGAGAAGTTAGAGAGAATAAATACACCTGTACCACCTTCTTTCATTATACCCCCCACTTTAAAGCTTAAACCCTCACCTCCCCATTTAAGATATACCTTTTTAGGTAAGAACCATACCCTACCCACCATTATCTCGAACCAATTATATTTTTAGCAAGAAGAGAAGGTGGTGGAGACCATTAGGAAAAGGATGAGAGATATAAGGTGGCAAATTTATGATATTAGGGGAATTAGCCCCAATGTATTGATGCATAGGATTAAGCTAGAAGAAGGGTGTAAAACTATAAGAGAGCAACATAGTAGGTTAAATCCAAATATGCAAGAGACTGTGAAGACGGAGGTAGTAAAGCTGTTGGATGTAGGGATTACTTATACCATTTCAGATAGTGAGTGAGTGAGTTCGGTATAGTGTGTGCCTAAAATGGGAGGAATGGCAGTGATGGAAAATGAAAAGGGTAAAAAGATGTCCATTAGTACCATCACAAGTTAGAGAGTATGTATTGATTACAAGAAGCTCAATTTGGCCATCAAGAAAGATCACTTGCCTTTACCTTTTATGGACCAAATGATTGAGAGGGTGGTTGGCTATTCATTTGACTATTTCCTTGACGGATTCTTAGGGTACAATCAAGTGGTTATATACCCACAGGATCAGGAGAATACCACTTTCACTTATCCTTATTGGACTTTTTCTTATTAGAGGATGCCATTCGATTTATACAATGCACCGGCCACATTCTAAAGGTGCATGATGGCCATATTCGCAGACATGAATGAGAACTTCATGGAGGTATTTATAAATGATTTCTTTGTCTTTGGAGATTCTTTTGATCATTGTTTGTTTAATTAGACAGAGTGCTTCAAAGATGTGAGGAGTCTTATCTAGTCTTAAACTAGGAAAGGTGTCACTTCATGGTCTAAGAGGGAATTTTATTGGGTCATAAGATGTCATGCAAGGGGATTAAGGTGGATCGAGCTAAGACCGAAGTAATTAAAAAGTTATCATCTCCCACCAACATCAAGGGCATTCGAGCCTTCCTTGGTTATGCAGGGTTCTACAGACAATTCATCAAAGATTTTTCTCTTATCGCTAGACCCTTAACTCATTTATTAGTTAAAGATGTACCTTCTATTTTTTATGATGCTTGTTTGGACGCTTTTAATAGGTTGAAGAAGGCACTTATATCAGCAACCATTTTGACATCGTCAGATTGGTCTCTTTCTTTTGAGATTATGTATGATGCATGAAACATCCCACTACCATAGAGTATATACCTAAACATTTAAGGACATTTAAGTACATATCCTATGATAATGGTATGTTAGAGTAAAAATCAAATCCAACTTACACATGGCATCAACTAACATAATTTAAAAGTCATCAAATTTAAAAAAAAACCATTCATTGCATTCATTCCCAAAGCTTATATTGTTTCCATTAAACAAATATTTACAAAACCTCATACAAGTTCTAGCAAAACTACAAAATAAAAGCTATAACTCTTTTGATTTTAGTTGACAGACCTCTGAGCCATAACTTAGTCCAAAAGGTTCCTCTGATCCAGAATAAGACACTAAGTCTCCTATCTCGTACCTGAAAAGTCACGTTGCAAATTTTATGAGTTTTGTGAACTCAATGACCGAACCATCATTGATGATTTCACCCATATCACATATATAAATCACATAATTCACAAATATTCATTTAGAACATGTATATTCCAAATTCTCACACTGATATGGCATATCATATAATCATTACAAATCAACGTAGATATACACAATTATAGATGCATATGAGACTCCAGATTCGTTATTATTTTTATGACCGAGTGCTTATCACATATTTATATAGATAATGGCCCATTAGGCTTAGTCAGAACAGAATCACAGAGCATAGCTCTACGTGCAAAATCAGAAATCATAGAGCAAAGCTCTACGTGCAAGCGCTTTCATACTGGCTATTCCTGTCACAACGCCTTTATCTGAGGATACATTTTATAAAATGCATCCAAGTTAGAATATGCCAGGTATAACAGTCACATATAATGCACAATCAGAATCTCTTAGTCGTCAGACCTAAGTCTGGCATTCAACTTTCATTGAGAATACAAATATCATTCAGAATTGTCAAACAAAGCAGAACACTTCTAATACAGTCCCAAATATTAAACTCCTTGGACTTTAAGTGCGGAATTCATAAACAATCACAACAGTTCAATAATTAGAAGCTTAACAAATCAAATCAAATAAATCCTAGGAAAATCATCTAGGTTGACTCACAGTACACTCCAATATGCTATTGCCTGGATGTCCAATAACGTCTGACTGGTGTCCAATGAGCTCCTCTATAACATACAAAACACATTTACAAATATCACACTTTTGCACAAATATATAAGTATTCCTTTATGCACATGTACTTATATAAAATATGCATAATGTATGTTTAATGACAATTCCAAGTATCTTATTGTGATCCTTATCATCAAATCAATAAGATATCAAAGCCCTAATTGACATCATTTTTACTTATAATTTGGACTAAAATAAAACAATGTGAAATCAATTTCATAATCTAATTGACCACTTCAGATTTTTTCTAACAACATACTTTCGGATCAACTTTGCTTAATTAATCTGATAAGGTAAAAGACAAAATTAGGCAATACTTCCTTCTAGAAAGTTGTTCTCCAATGGCTTAAGTTTCCAATGATACCAAGTTCATCCAATTTGGTTCAGAAATTTGAAAGTTATCCTCCAAATATTTTTGGTTTGTTCTTATACTGAAACAGTACACTGTACTCAACTTGCATCCAAGAATTGAAAGTTTTAAAGATTAAATCAAAATTTGACTTCTTCAGATGATTTGTAGCCCTATGTCTCTAGAGTAATCATAATTAATAATCATCTCATTCTGAGGTCCACATATCAATATCTAGTCTAATAACTGAAGTATGTGCAGTAAAAATCATCCCAGTTATCATACTTCAGCACAATCACATTTCCATCTTAAATTCATGAATCAATACATTTTAGAAAGCTATGATTTTTGTTGGGGATGTAGATCAATGTCTTATGAATCTAATGGTTTAACAATCAAGTCATTTGGACATTGTATGAAGAAGTTATAACAAAAAGATTGAAGGATGTTCAGAAATAATGTCTTCAAAAACATCAATTGAAAGTCGCAATCGTCTAGAGACGATAGCAGGCTGCGATCTTCTGAAGACGATAGCAGGTTATGATGGTCTAAACTCGCAATCATCTGTGGGGTCTTCTATGTCTGTGATCGTCTGAAGAAAATAGGGGGATTGACGTGGCGATCGTCTAAAGACAATAGCGGAGTTGTTTGTGATCATCTGGAGACGATAGCGGGGTTGGTATGAACACTAGCGAGATTAATCTGGACGATCTTTCTCATCTCATACCATTAGCTTATAACCATTTTTCAACTCTAAATTCCATCTCTACACAAATCAGATTCAAGTTTACACTTCAAAAGTCACAAATCCAAAACTCCAACTATTCTTCCTCTCTCTATTGTATATTTTTCAAAAGCTCAATCTCACATCAATTAATTCAAATAACTTTCAAACGATTCTTCCAAATCATTTTTAGCTCATCAGTATACACAAAATTCCAAAAATCCAAGATTCACACTTAAACATCAAAATCTGACTCTCATATATGCAACTTTCAATTTTCTGCATTTTTCCCACATTCAAAAATTCAATTCCTCATCTAAGTCATTTAGCACATGTTTTTACCGAAACTCTACTGCTTTACCTTCTCAAACATGTATTCATCTCTAACACTAGTCATTATCAAAATCATGGTTCAACAAGGTTTCCAGCACATTTTTAACAACTCTGCATTCACACCGAAACTACTCAACTTTATCAATTCACGAATGAACTCATTTTCAACCATCAAAACATCATTTGCACCTAAAAACAACTTAAACACAACTTGCTTGATGTTTTAATAAAATTTCCAATAGTGATATTGAAGAACAAGTTTCAGTGGATGAGGAAGGAAAACAATTTAGAAACACAATGCTCTTTCGGTGAAGAAAACAACAAAAGAAGGAAAGAAGGCTACAGACAATTTCCTTCTAAAAAACAATTGCTACGTGTCCACTTTGCAAGTATTACATTTGTCATCCTAATAAATCTGCCACATGTCACCACACATACAAGCCATTTGTTACATATATATATATTGCCACGTGTCACACCATAATTGGCTCATAAATTAATATTTTCTAAAATTCACCAAAAATTTCAAAATACCCGAAATAAACTAAAATTTCCAAATCATATTTTAATCACATTTAATAAATCAATTATACCCAAAAAATGTCAATGAATGCTTGTACAATCATATGAATGTGCAAAAATATGCATGACACATTTAACTTATGCATGACGTGCATTCTCCTAATTTCTCAACACTTTCTCATAAATTACTATTCTAGCCTTAACATGGGTAACGGGATGTTACAATGCAAGTGATCATGCCTTTGGTTCTGTCCTTGGTCAACGAAAGGAAAAAGGTTGCATGCCAGTTGGTTCTGTCTTATGCTTCAAGAATTCGACATTGAGTTTAAAGACAAGAAGGGAGCAGAAAATGTTGTAGCTGACCACCTTTCGAGACTTGAAGGAGGGCACTATAAAGAAGAAGTGGAAATTGAGGAGAGCTTTCATGAGGAGGCTTTAATGACTGTAGATAATCCTTTTCGACATTGGTTTATAGATATTGCAAACTACCTCTCAGGTAGTATTCTTCCTTTCGATCTTTCTTATCAACAAAGGAAGTGGATTGAATTTCAATGTTCTCGTTATATTTGGGATGAATCTGTACTTTATAAGATATGTGCTGACAGTGTGATTCAAAGGTGTATCCCTAATGATGAAATGCCTGAAATTTTGATGCAACATCATAGTTCACTTTATGCAGGGAATTATAGAACTAACAAGACTACAACCCGGATCTTAGAGTATGGATTCTATTGGACAACCTTGTTCAAAGATGCTCGAGATTTTGTGCCAAAGTGTGATAGGTGTCAAAAAGTGGGTAACATATCGAAGAAGCATGAGATGCCACTTTTAAACATCATGGAGGTCGAGATATTCGATGTGTGGGAATTGGAATTCATGGGACCATTCCCATCCTCTTCAGGTAACACTTACATATTAGTTGGAGTTGATTATGTTTCCAGGTGGGCAGAGGCTGTAGCTACTTCAACTAATGACAGCAAGGTGGTTCAAAAGTTCATCAAGAAGATCTTTACGAGATTTGGGGTGCCCGAAGTGATTATAAGTGATGGAGGGAGCCATTTTTCCAACAAACCATTTGAGGCTCTTCTGGAAAGATACAATGTTCATCATAGAGTGGTAACTCCTTACCACCCCCAAACTAGTGGTCAAGTGGAGGTGGTGAATAGACAACTAAAGAAGATTTTGGAGAAGGTGTTAAGGCTAGATGATACCCTATGGGCTTATAGGACAGCTTTCAAGAAGCCTATAGGAACTACTCCATATAGTATTGTGTATGGCAAGGCGTGCCATTTAGCTTTCAAGTTGGAGCATCAGGCCTATTTGGACGTTAGGAAGTTGAACATGGATTGGAAGCTTGCGGGTGAAAAAAGATTGTTATAACTTAACGAATTAGAATAATTAAGGTTTGACGCTTATGAAAATGCCAAGCTATACAAGGAAATGACAAAGAGGTAGCATGATGCTCATATTATGAAGGAGTTCAAAAGTGGGGACTTAGAGCTTTTTTTAATTCAAGACTTCGATTATTTCCTAGAAAGCTCAAGTCAAGATAGATTGGACCCTTCAAGGTTATTTAGGCATTTCCCTATGGAGCTTTAGAGTTATAAAATGATAAGGGTGAAGCATTAAAGGTCAATTAGCAAAGATGCAAGCCATAATATGGAGGGCCATACTCACAAGAAAGGGAAGTCATCTCTTTCCTTTCTTCCACTTCTTCATGAAAGCATGTGAAATGGTCAGGCTAATGACCTAGACTTAACATGTTTACCTTTCTTTTGTTTACTTCTTTGTACTTGTGTGATTGAATTGTTTGGTTTTGATTATGATTGATTTGAATTTTGTTTGAGTTTAAACTTGTGTTCTTTTCAAATTTCTTATTGGCTAGTTGATTTTGATGTGTTGGTAGGTTGATTGAATGTTGGGAATGCATGTTAAGCTTAGAAGAGGAATAAGAAGTTGGAAAAAAATTGGATAATCCACGATCATAGGAATTGGGTTGATTCCCACGAACGTAGGAAGGCTTTCTAGAAACTTTCTGGAGCCTTAGCCCACGATCGTGGAATGGATCCATTTTCCATGATCCTGTGAAGGCTCTCTAGAAATATTTTGGAGCCTTAACCCACGATCAAGGAAATCATAGTGATTTCCACAATCGTGGGATCCTTCGATAGAAACTTTTTAAAAACCTTTTTTCTTCTTCTTTCTTCACTTTCCCTCACTCTCTCCCTCTGCAGCCGACTCTCTCACTAACCCTAGCTTCGAAAATATTTCATTTTTCTCCCAAAATTTAGTATTTTCTTCATATTTCCCATCAATAATAACTTCTTTTACATTTACTTCACACTATAGGCAAGAAGTCTACACCATGCCAACTATTTTTGTACACTTACACTAAGAAGCATGATGATCTGACCTTTGTCAACACCTGATGCAGACAACTTCATATATGTAAAATCTATACTTTAATATTAATTCTTAAAAATTATCACTTATTAACACAAATAATTATAATGATAAGACCAAATACAAGAAAACATTGAACGATAGTCTCACAACTCTGAAACTATTAATAAGATTCAGGTATATCTTAATGCAATGGGTTGTAGGGGTCATCGTGGAAGGATATTCAACTTAGGTTTATTTGCACACACATGCTATTCGTAATCCTCAACATCCTTTACAGTTGGATCTAATAGGCGGTCTGCATCAAATTAGAGAGTCATTCAACTTGAGAACACAGTACAGAGGCTAATGGAGTGTATAACCTAGATCCATAATGAGGTGGATGAGTTGAAGGGGAGGGATATAACCTCTTCGCAGTAGTCAAAGCATCTGTCTTCATCACCTGCACAGCTTCTAGATAAGTGAATGTATTTGATATTATACTAGTCTTAGGCTATGTTTGGTTAGGGGTTTATTAATGGAATGGATTAGAATAGAATATTATTCCATCGTTTGGGAGGACGGTTTATAGTGGAATGGAATGGGATGAAATGGGAGGTTTCATATTACATCCCATTCCATCCTAAATAAACCTCCCATTTCATCCTAAATAGTAAAAATGAAAAACCTCCTATTTAGGGGTGGAGGGTGTTAGGAAGGAATATAAAATGATAAACAACATTACACTATATTACATTATAAACCCTTTACCCAAACAACATTTCACTATATTACATTATGAACCCTTCTATCCCTCCCAAGTAACAATTTTCGAATAGTACATCTACTTATATTTCATTCCATTATAAACCTTACATCTAACCAAACATGCCCTTGAGTTTTTTTATTAATTCTTAATTTATAGTTATTTTCAAGATATTTATTCATTTACAATATAATATTTTTGTTATATTACCAATCAATATATATAATTCCTATTATGTTGATAATGTTTACTTTATATTTATTAATCAATTTTATATTATTTACAGAAATTAAACGTACAAAAAAATCAAAACATTATTAACAAAAAACTAGGGTAGGCAGTGATAAATGTCGATTGAAATTTATCATAGCTATATTTCCTGATGGAATTACAATATTCTATTGGTAAAAATTTAACGAAAGATGATGTTGTTTTTAGGTAAATTTAGAGAAGGAATGTTATATGTCCATCGATAGATTTAACGACAGATATACAATTTACTATCGGTAAATTCATCGATGAAATATTAGGAATCCTTCGCAAATTTAGTGACGAGATATTGTAAGTCTGTTGGTAAATTTCCCTAATTTTACAAACAAAAAAAACAAATTCCATTGCTAAATTTACTATTCATTCGCAAACCAAGCTATTAGTTTTATGTCAAAAACAGAAGCATAGGATTCGTTACTTGTAGTTAAAAACAGATATCATCCCATAGAGATTGAAGTTAGACATCACTCAATTTAGGTTAAGCATTGTTTAAGAAACTGATTTCAAAAGATTAAAAGCTAGAAATTAAATAAAAATTAATTAAACTAGCAATGAACAACTAATTAAGGTAAAGTGCAGTAATTTGATGGCCAAGGATTAAAATTAGGAGTTACTTTATCCCTATTTTGCTTTCCTCTTGTGGTCTTGATCTAATTATGCTTGACCCAAGATTTTCTAATATTCAATAACCCTTTCTTAAGGTGTAATTAGCTGACGGTAATTGAAAGGATTAGAATTAGTTACGTTATCTCTAGACTTACCAACTTCTCTTAATCCTTCAACAAGGTTTTAAGCACTCCTATATGTGATTTTAAGCAAACAGCTAGGATCTCTCTTCAACTATTTGCAAAAACGTGAATATTTATTAGGTCCATTAGGAGCTAACTCTTGTTACACTACCCAACTCAAATACCCACACTCACCCTCTTGGTCTATTGTATGGTGTAAGCATAATAAATATCACAAAACATCTTTCATGGCATCCAAAATAAGAAGAGTTCCATAATGATAAATAACTTTACACTATATTACATTATAAACCCTTCATCCAAACAATATTTCACTACATTACACTATGAACCCTTCTATCCCTCCTAAATAACAATTTTCTAATATTACATCTACTTACATTCCATTCCATTAAAAACATTTCATTCCATTAAAAACCTTACATCTAACCAAACATGCCCTTGAGTTTTTTTATTAATTCTTAATTTATAGTTATTTTCAAGATATTTATTCGTGTACAATATAATATTTTTTGTTATATTACCAATCAATATATATAATTCCTATTATGTTGATAATGTTTACTTTATATTTATTAATCAATGTTATATTATTTACAGAAATTAAATGTACAAAAAATCAAAACATTATTAACAAAAAACTCGGGTGGGCAGTGATAAATGGCGATTGAAATTTATTATAGCTAGATTTCTCGATGGAATTACAATATTTTGTTGGTAAAAATTTAGTGACAGATGATGTTGTTTGTAGGTAAATTTAGTGAAGGAATGCTATATGTCCGTCGATAGATTTAACAACAAACATACAATTTACTATCGGTAAATTCATCGATGAAATATTATGAATCCTTCGCAAATTTAGTGACGAGATATTGTAAGTCTGTTGGTAAATTTCCCTAATTTTACTAACAAAAATAAATATTCCATCAATAAATTTACTATTCATTTGCAAACTAAACTATTAGTTTTTTGTGAAAAACACAAGTATAGGAGTCGTTACTTATAGTTAAAAATAGATATCGTCCCATAGAGATTGAAGTTAGACACCACTCAATTTAGGTTAAGCTTTGTTCAAGAAACTAATTTCGAAAGATTAAAAACTAGAAATTAAATAAAAATTAATTAAACTAGCAATGAACAACCAATTAAGGCAAAGTGTAGTAATTTGATGGCCAAGGTTTAAAATTAGGAGTTACTTTATCCCTATTTTGCTTTCCTCTTGTGTTCTTGATCTAATTATGCTTGACCCAAGATCTTTCGAATATTCAATAACCCTTTCTCAAGGTGTAATTAGTTGATCGTAATTGAATGGATTAGAAT
>JANVCL010000009.1:3169445-3181257 GCA_026546855.1 Erythroxylum incrassatum
GTTTGATTGTGTTTTGGATTCCGGACGGGAGGTCCAATGATTCTAAGCTTTGATTGGGAATTATAGAAGTGTGTTTATTTCTATTGCAGGTTTTTGGGTTTTAGAAAATGCAGCCGTTATGCTACCGAAATTTATATGGAAAAGAATAAGAATAAGAATAAGAATAAGCTTCGTTAAAGATGAGTTTGAGTTTAAGACGAATTTTATGAATTGACTTTTATTTGAGGATGAAATTTTCCATTAGGGAAATTGTATGGAATTGTTTGTTTTGAATAAGATTGAATAAAGAGAAAAAGGAATGCATAATGCTTTGTATAAGATTGAATCAAGATGAATAAGAGTGAAAAAGAAAAAAAATTATATCGAATTTCGGATTGGTTTAGTCCTAGGGAATCCAACGCAAAACGCGACATTTATATTCATTACCCGGATGTCGGAAATTTGTTTCGATTCGATTTGATCCGTTTTTTTTCTTCATTTTCGCTTATGATTTTGCTTCTGCATTTTGTTATCCGTTCTTCCACTTTCAAGTTCAGGATTTGTCCTTTGTTGCTTTTCCGGTTAGGGTCCGGTTCTGAGATCGGGTCCCAAACGCGGCACACGACGTTTTTCTTAAGTTTGGACATGTGTTTCGGTTCGATTGACCCGTTTGTTTGCTTCGTCTTCGCTTTGCTTCTGTTTTCATTTTGTATTTCGCTTGTGATTTTGCTTCCGCTTTTTTATTTTCGCTCCGTTCGTTCAATTTTGTTTTCATTTTTGTTTCCTATTTTTCGGTTGGGGTCCGATCCCGAGATATGGTCCCAACACTAAAGGCACTAAAGACTCTAATTCATAATGTAGTGATGGTGCATGAAGCTCTGAATACACTCTCGCCGGAGTTTGGTATGCTAATCACTTCTTATATTTCCCAGGATGAGACTTGGGATATCAATGCCTTGATTTCCCGATGTGTTGTAGAGGAGGAGAAACTGAAGGATACTCCTCATATTGCTTTATTTGCAGCCAAAAGGAAAGGGAAAGGTAAGCCCTAAAAGTTCAAAGGTAGGAAGTCTAAACTCTCTTTACATTTACAAACCGGTCAGTTTAGTATTGAAAAGGGTCCACGAGATTTAAAGAATATATAGTGCTTCTTCTGTAAGAACAAGGGTCTAGAAATATAAAGTCTGGAAAGTCAAACAAGAACTGTCAGGTAACTCCTTGGCTTATATGTTTCATGAATCCAATATTGCTACAGCCACATCTAGTTCTTGGTGGCTAGATAGTGGAGCATCTAATCATGTTGCTTTCATAATACAGGGGTTCAAATCTAGGAGAAAGCTAACTAAAGAGGAGGAGAAACTGATGGTTGGCAATAATGAAGAAGTTAACATTTTGTATGTAGGGGATGTATGTTTAAACCTCGATCCGAGTTTGTAATTGTATTAAACGACACATTTTATATATTGTCTTTTAGACAGAATCTGATCTTTGTATTAGTGTTAGACAAAGAATGTTATCATTTTGTCATTAATACTTCAGTTGTAAATTTTTCTTTCAAAGCAAAACATATTGGAACTGCCTTCTTGTTATATGGATTATATAAAATATGTCTTACCCCTCATGAAATGTATTCTTATTCATATATTACTAAACCTATTACTCGAATGAAATCTTTGATAAAGGAAAGATCATACATGATGTTGCATAAATGCTTAGGCCACATTTCTAGAGATAGGGTTGAGAAATTGATATAGGAAAACATTCTCCTAACTCTAGATTTTGATAATATGGAAACATGTGTTGACTGTTGTAAAGGTAAGTTGAACAAAATAAAGAAAAAACCTAAGCTTCTGGTTTAATGGACCTTATATTACGGTTATCAGTAGACCCTATATAGCTACACTGTGCAATTCTAGATTTTTCTAACATTTATTGATGATTACTCCCATTATAGTTATGTGTTCTTGCTCAAGGAAAAGTATGAAGTTCTTGATAAATTCAAGATCTTTAAGACTAAAAGTTAAGAACCAAATAGGAAAATCATTAAGATTGTCAGATCTAACCATGGAGGAGAATATTGTGGCAAACATGGTGTTTCAAGACAAGAAAAGGGTATGTTTGGTATATATGTAGAATCAGTTGGAATAGCGACTTAGTTTACTATGTTGGGTAATCTTGAGCAAAATGGTGTAGTTGGAAGGCGTAATCGCACCCTAAAAGACATGATGAGGTTAATAGAGAGCAGGACTAACCTACCTTTGGGGTGAATCCATAAAGATGACATTGTATATATTGAACAGATTCCCAAGTAAGTCAGTGCTAAAGATGCATTTTGAGATCTGGAAAGGGTAGAAGCCTAGCCTTTCACACATTTGTGTATGGGACTACCCTACTAAATTACGTTTGTATAATCCTTATGAAAGCAAATTGCACACTTGTTCTACTCATTGCTACTTAGTTAGATATCTCAACTATTTTAAAGGCCACAAATTTTATTTTAGAGAAGGGGGCTAGAATAGTTGAACCACAAATAACTAAGTTTCTAGAATATGATGCCTATGATGAGGGTGGCCCCTCTCACCCTTTAGATGATAATAGGACGGATACTACCATGCCTGTACAAGAATAGAAACCCATACATGAACAGATAAAGGTTCATGGGCCACAAGAACCAATACATTCGCGCAGATCCATTAGAATGAGACTACCTACTATCCCATCTGATTACATGGTCTATTTGGGTAAACAAGCCTATGATATTGGACACATTGTGGATCCAGTTACTCTTGTACAAGTTGTTTTTGGATCCCATTCAGATTTGTGGTAGGATGCCATAAAGGACGAGATGCAATCCATTAAGCATAACAAGGTATGAAAGCTAGTTGATTTGCCTCAATATTGTAAACCCTTCTATTGTAAATGGTTGTTTAAGACCAAGAAGAAAATTTAGGGTAACGTTGAGCGATTTAAGGCTTTAATGTTACCTTCTCTCCCGTATCCTCTAAGGATGCATTCAGAGTGATTATGACACTAGTAACTCATTACGATGTGGAGCTACATCAGATGGATGTCAAGACCACTTTCCTAAATAGGGACCTTTATGAAAAGGTCTATATGGATCAACCTGAAGGATTTCAGGATCAAGGAGCGACTGACATGGTTTGCAAATTGAGAAAATCAATATACAGTTTGAAATGAGCTTGCAGATAGTGGTATTTAAAGTTTGATGATTTTTTAACCTCTTTTGGTTTCGTGGACAACAAAGTTGAAAGGAGCTTGTCTTACAAGATTAGGGAAGCAAAGTTATCTTCCTATTGTTATAAGCAGATGATATCTTGCTGGCTTCTAATGACTTGACCATATTACATGAGGTTAAGCAACTTTTGGCCAAGCATTTTGACATGAAGGATCTTAGTGAAGCATCTTTTGTGCTAGGTATTCAGATTCATCGAGACAGATTTCAACACTCTTTAGACCTCTCATAGAGTACATACATTGAGCATGTGTTACAAAATTTTAATATGGCTACTTGTAAACCTATCGTAGCACCTATCTCTCATTGTGAGAGATTATTTTTGGCACAATATCCAAAGAATGAAGAAGAGAGAGAGGTTGTAAAGAATGTTCCATATTTTAGTGTTATTGGTAGCCTAATGTATTCCTAGGTATGTACTAGGTTGGACTGTTGGGTAAATATCTGGCTAACCCAGGTATAGACCATTTGAATGTAGTTAAATGAGTGTTGAGATACTTAAAGGAAATTAATGATTATATGTTGACATACAAAAGGGTTAACAATTTAGACCTCGTATGGTATACATATTCCAACTATGTGTGCGGATGATAGAAGTCCATTTCAAATTACATTTTCATATTAACAGATGGTGCAGTATCGTGGAAGCGTGTCAAACAGACATTTATGACTTCCTCAACAATGCATGTAGAGTTTGTAACATATTGTGGGGCTGCTACATAGGTAGTTTTGCTTAGAAACTTGATTTTTGAGTTATGTGGTGTTGACTCAGTGGCTAGACCCATTCGGTTATATTGTGATAATCTTGTTATTATGCTGTTTAGTTACAAAAATAAGAATATCACAGGGTCTAAGCATTTGAAGGTCAAATACTTGACCATAACAAAGTTGATACAAAAAGATAACATTGAGGTGGAGCTTTTAAGAACTAAGGAAATGTTAGTTGCTCCTTTAACTAAAGGGCTCCTTTAACTAAAGTACTTCTCCCACTTGTGTTTGAAAGACATATATTCAGCATGGGTGTATTAAACTCCTTAGATATTGTTAGTTAGGGATCATTATGTTTGCTCCTTGTATATTTATACATTTTGATGTATTAAGACAATATGGATGTTAATTAATAAAGATGATCATCTTTTTATCCTTAGTAATATTTGTTATTATACATTGTCATAATAAATGTGAAAGTCCTAAGGTTTGTGTCGATATTAAGCATTTTAAAGGTCATTAGGCATAAATTCATATTAACCTTGAGCCTATGTCATTAGGATGCATACAATTTAATAAAAATATCTATGAATTTTAACATGAAATAGGGGGATATAGGTGTTTAATCTCATAAAGGTTTTCTCTAATACAGTTTAGCATTCAGTGAGAGAAAACAAGATTGCTCTGGTGTAGTTTCACATATGCAATTTAGCATAAAGTTTAGAGAAATTGAGACCTACAACCAAAAAGATGATACATATCATATCATACATGTATCACCTGAGTTTGTCTCATTCTATTTTCTCATTCATGTTATTGAGATATTAAATATGCATGATTATATTGAACATGTGTCATACATGACGCATGTGTTCGATATCTTTCAGCATTTAAAGTGTAACGTTGGACTCTCTGAGCCCTTTTGTATTGTTCTGCACTTGGAGACACTACTGTATATTAATACATACATGGTTGTATATGAGTTCAAAGATGTATTTAAATCTTTTTGGGTATATATGTCAGTGATTTATAATTTTATATGCCCTTACATGAACTTAGAGTTCCTTGGTATGCGAAATCTTGGAGATTTCTGACATATAAGCTTCTAAGTGTGTAAAACCGAGTCCATTAGATGGACATGACCATGGTGGCTGAGTTAAATGTGTTCTAATTCCTTAGAGGTGATTAGACATGATTTATGGACTTATTGGACCCTTAGAAAGCTTAATTAAAGAAGTTGATGTACATAAGAGCTTATTTGCCAATTGTTAAAAGGTAAAGGACTTAATTGAAAATTTTCACATAAACTAAGGGCAAAAAGGTAATTTCACCATATTTGGTCGAAGAAGAGTCAATATTCTAGACCCTTATTCATGTATGGCCGTGCACCCCACCATTGAAGGCTAGAAACATTTTGTTTTAATTAAAAGAAAGGAGAAGAGAGGAGAAGAGAGGAGGAGAAAAACCCATTTTTGACCATCACTAAAGTTCTACCCTTTTTTGATTCTCCAACCCAAATCAAGTTGCTCTAGGTTAATTTGGGATCAAGGAACTCAAATCTATCATTAGATTTGAGAAATTCTTAAAGGATTTTAAGATATCACCAAAGGAAAGTTTAGTTAAAATTTGTCTCATCTCTCTTTACATTATGATTTTGAGTTTGGTATTAAGATATGTTGCTCTCTATGCTTGAATATGCATGAAACATGGTTTAGATGAATGAAATGAGTCATGGAGAAGTCCCTTTAAGCCAAAACCAAAATGTTCTCTTTTTGGTAAAAGTTTGTGAATTTTTAATATTTTTTGAAATTTATGGTTTAAATGAATTTTATGGTGTTAATTGTACATGTATAATGTGAATTGACGATGAAAAATGAAGAAGATGTATATTGGATAAGGCTTGGTCGAAATGATGGGAGAAGAAATGAATTAATGTAATGAGTTATATAATTATGATGAATATGGCTTAAATGATGGGAATTGGATTGAATGGAGTGGTGAAATATGTTATTGTTTGAAAGTGTTTGCTATATAACAAGATAGGAGCATGAATTACTATGATAAAGTCTTGAAAATATGACTTAAAAGTCATGCACATTAGGTGTTTGATAAAATGTCTAAGTGAACTTGGCTTAGCATTTACGGATTCGTAAAGATATGCATTGGAAAGCGAGTTTCATGTTTACTTAGAGTAAACTTGAATTTTTGCTTATATTGATGAGTAATGACCTAATGTGCTTGGATAAAAATGTGTTTAATTATGTTTTGAAAGGAGTGAGTATTGGATTAAAGGCATTAAATGCCTTAGAAAATGCAAAAGAAAAGCTAATGTGAATAGTAAGGTAAGTAAACATGTGAGAAGCTTAATGGCCGAATCCTATAGCTTAAAGATAGTGATATTGTGTTTTATAAACTTATATAATGATGTATAAATATGAGATACATGTTTAAGTAGTAAATACATTGTATTTTTTTATGTATAAAGGCTCGAAAGCTATGAATCAAGGAACTCGTACTGAGGATTGTTGAAGTCAAGGGAGTGTACACCTTCTTTTAAGGTGAGTTGGGGAAATCATATCTCTAAAATGGGATTAGGACATCCCAAGCATACATGATGACTTGTATATGAATTTTGAACCTAGGTAATGTATAGTAGAATTGAATCTCAAATAGATGCTAGTATACTTGTGTATTTAAGAAACGACATTGTTTTGAATAACACTTTGCACTTAGAGTGCAAAATATGACTTTTATTGCATGAAACAATGTTTTGGAATTTACATATGCATAATCAAGTCATGTATGCTCCGTGTATGTGTTCTATTTTGGCTTAAAGCCATGCCAAGTTTCCATTTTATTAGTTGGATCGATAAATAAAGACATGGTGTCTTACTTGTTGATTTTAGTACTTAATATTTATATATGATTTTTGTGATTGGTGAGGTAATGATTGGCCAATTATATGCTAAGCACAACAGATTAAGCGACCTCCGTACCCTTGACAATGGTATATAAAAGTTGAATCTCCGTATCGACACCTTTCTACGGGACTTGCAGGTGATTCTATATCTAGAGTCTGGACACCGATGAGGTCATCACCTAGGGTCATGACGCTCTTGTCGAATGTAATCCGGACTCATCACGAATGAAAGTCAAGCAAACACTGGGAATCAATGGGTGTGCACACTAGTTTGGCTGACTAATGGTGACATACATGATTGTTTTAGCTTATTATGAGATTTGTTTTCTAATGAGATTTGATTTATAGATGTGATGTTTTTCTGCTTCTATGTACTGAAACTGAAACCTATGTTCACTGGATGGGTGATTAATTGGCTAAGCCTATATAGTTCCTAACTAGTATACGTTAAGTCAATGGCTATGCCTATGTATTTCTATGCCATGAATGCTCACTTCATAGGTTATCTACACTGTTTTGGTGTCTATCGAGTTATATTTACGATATATCTTTTTCC
Source organism: Erythroxylum incrassatum (assembly GCA_026546855.1). Classification (NCBI taxonomy): domain Eukaryota; kingdom Viridiplantae; phylum Streptophyta; class Magnoliopsida; order Malpighiales; family Erythroxylaceae; genus Erythroxylum; species Erythroxylum incrassatum. The sequence goes on from JANVCL010000009.1 coordinate 3,176,862, forward strand.
TACTCACTGAGTACATAGTGTACTCACCCCCTCTGCTTTCCAACAATGCAGGTTAATTTAGTAGATTTGAAGCTCTGAATGGATCGTACGACCTTTTTCTATTTTCGGGACATTACTGCACGTGGGTAGTCTCTCTTTTGTACTTTTTTGCATAGTGGCTCATGACCTGTTTTTATTAGGTTGGTTATGTTGATATACTTTATAATTTTATAAATTAACTCTTGACTGTCTTGTTGTTTGTAAAACACCGTATGTATGAACTTTTGGCATTGTTGAGGGGACTTAAAAGTCCAGAAGTTGTGGTAGAATTTTAATGTAATATAGAAGTGCATTTAAAATTGATTTGTAGGTGTTTTGGTTGAGTTTTGAGATTTTTAGAATACAGTTGTTGAGCTGCCCAAATGTTTTCAAAAAAGATATTAAGTTAACCTTGCATAGTCGAATTAAGGGTACCGTGAGTGTCCTTAGCCTAGGTATGCAACGGTTGTTATGTGCTCAATGTGGTACTGGGTTGTGACAAAAAGTCTTGCAGGACGAAATGATGGACTTTTGTTATTTTTTGATCAAATGTTTTTGTTTTTGAACTTGGTTGACCATACAGTAACGAGGCTTAACCTTATTTTAAACTGGTTTTAAAAATTGAGTCAATAATAGAATTGATTATTGTTCAAGGGGAGAATGTTAGATATTTTTCCATTGGTGGACAGTAATTAATTGTATTTTAAGTTTTTCAATTACTTATTGGTTAAGTTACGTAATTTGATCTGGATAAAGGTAATAAAGTGACCTAATAAATGATCTAGATTAATGAGTTGAAATACTGAGGAATAATGGATCTTGATCAGTGCAGATTAGACCCATATCAGACATGTAATAGAGAAGCCCGATATAGAAGCTATATAAAGAGGTTAAGGTCTCCTTTAATTGCTCAATTCATTCTTAAACGTAAAGTTACTGTGACTCATTCAAAGGTTTACATTTTAAGAAAACTACTGAAAGACGTTGAATACGTCCCAGTAAGTAGATCCCGTAAAGGTGCCAGTAGATTCGAACTTTTTTCGGCCTCGGATAGCTCCTCCAAATATTATGGAATCGAGATTAGATATTTCCGCATCTCTTTGTTATCTTGCCCAAATATTATGGAATCGAGATTAGATATTTCTGCATCTCTTTGTTATCTCCCTTTCACATTTAATCTGAAACGCGTAACTAAGGCTTATATTATGTGTTATATTAACTTCTATAAAAGAACGTATAATAGTCATGTAAATATCAATTTCAATTTCTAATGGATATGTAAAACATGTAGAGCTTGTAATTTTCTAATGAATATGTAAAACATGTAGAGCTTTTACAAGTGCTTTCCTAATTGCTACTTGCAAGTGAAATTTAGAATTTAAGGAAATTTTTTATGTTGAATTGTTTTGTATAAATTAGGTATATTAATAAGACAAATAATTTGAATATGGTCTTATGTCATTTGAATATGATTGAAACGTTATTTATAAATTAATATAACATTTTTAATAATTAAATTAAATTAACATTGTGTAACAAATTTTGAATTATTAATATTTTCAAATTGATATTCACCTCAATTTTTAGACTTAAATTAAACTTAAAATTCAGTTAATATAAATTTAACTTATTAATTTTAAATCAAGCATATTTAAGAAAAAGAGAATTGTGATTCCTGACATAAATAAATTAGAGAAGACTCTTCCGTTCAACTCAATCAGGTCCTTTACTTAGGGGCCTACTGAGTTTAGGAAACAGCCGTCCCCACGACCAGAACCAGTCTCCTTGAAAGCACACATTCAATTATTTTTAACGGGTAGTCAACACCATCACTCACTCCCAACGCGTTTCGGTTTCCAATTGGCCAGTTCCTATAACGCTTAACAGGCTCTCCACCTATACTTTGACTCATGCTTCAGGAAACGAATTATATGCCAACAGCTAAGAAACTTGAAAAACCTTTAACCACGCAGGGAAAACCTGTCTAATCTTCAAATTTACCTGGGCATGGAATACTAAACAAATGGCTGCTTCCATTCAAGTACAAACGCTAATTAGAGACAAATGAATGTCTGCGCAGCGTCCATGTCTTTTAACTTGAGCAGGGCCATGTTCACATGTACCATTTTCAGTGTACATAATAAAATGGGAGATTCAAAGGTGACTCAGACTAGTAATAGTAGATGATAATATTAAAACCTTAAATCACAAACACACTCATCACTCACTTTGTCTACATCCGTTGTAGTTGGACCGCCACTCACAAGTACTGAGCAGCCAGAACCCCACCACGTTCCCGTTCTCGTCCCCTCCCTCTCATCTTGGAAGAAGAAAAGTATGTGGAGGGAGTTTTCTATTTAATGTTTGTTCTATTTTTCTGTTTAATTAATGTGATCGAGTTTCAACATTAAAAACTCTTCTAAAATTGGGGTCCCTAGCTGGTTGCTACTGCTTCGTGTTCGACCTCAAAGATTCTAAATTGCTACTGCTTCGTGTTCGACCTCAAAGAATCTAAGTAAACTAGCTCACGCAGACTTATTATTTTAATGTTTCATCTTAAAAGGTTTTAACTTTTCGTTCTTCAGTCACCGCCACTACCCTCATTTCCTTTTTGTGCCCAACAAGCCAAAAATTCATGACTTTGTTAATGTACAAAGTGGTGAAAGAGAGTGAGGATGAAAGTTTGTGGTCCTCGCCACTTTTCACTTTTCCTGCTCTACTACCATAATTCCCCCTTCCTTTTTATTTTTCATTTCTTCTATTAGCTTCTCCACCCTTTTAAGACCCCTCCAAGTTTCTAATCTCTTTTTTTATTTAATTTTCACTCTGGGGTTTTTGTATACCAAATAAATGGATGGCAAAGGGAAGCAAGGTATGGCCATTGGAAGGGTGATTAAGAAGGAAACTGATTATTGTGAGGAGTCATCTGATGATGATGGGTATGAGCAGCAGCAAATTGGGTCTCTAGAGGATGAGTTTGAGAGTTATAGGAAAAAGAGAGTCTTGAATAGTGGTGGTGGTGGTGGTACAAGGAAAGGTCCAGTGGGTGGTGTTGGGAATGGAGGATTGAGGTGTTGCCAAGCTGAGAGGTGTGCGGCTGATCTGAGTGAAGCAAAACCGTATCATAGGAGGCACAGGGTGTGCGAACCCCACTCCAAAGCTCAAGTTGTGGTTGTGGCTGGCATCAGGCAACGCTTTTGCCAGCAATGCAGCAGGTTTCAATTGTTCCTTCTCTTTCTTATTGTTTGCTCATATATGCAATTTGGCGTCTAAATAATCCATGATTCAATGTTTGATTTCTCCTTTCCTCTTGGACCAAATAGGTATGACTGTGTACTTGCCTTGTATAGTTTTGGGGATACTTGCTTTGTATAGTTTTGGGTAATTACTATTTTCTGTAATTCAAGGTTGTTCTCGGTGGAGCTGATTCTGTTAAAAGTTAATGTCTTTCACACTGTCTGATTATGCTCGATGGCAGAGTAGAATAATGGATGGATATTTAACAGTCGAACCAATCTTGACAGATTGAGTACAAGAGGCCTTGGTTGTCTTCGTTGATTGTTTTATTCGAAACTTTCCACCACCTGAATAATATTATGAACGCAGAACTGATGGCAAAGTTATGCTGAAGTAAGATATAGCCTGTCAGTTTCAATTTTATTGCTTGATTCTTCCTTCTTAATTTGGTGTCTTGCTGCTCTTGTATTTAAACCATTAGATTTTCTTGATTTATGCTGCAAACTTCACTGTCCATTCTAATTTTTTGAATTCCTGTTTCTGAGAAGGTTTGAACATCCTGTCTTGCCAAATTTGTATTTAGCTAATTCCAACTCAAATAAAAAATTATGCTAAGCAACATACACAGATTAACAGACTTTTCTCATCGTTGTCTTGTTGACGTAGGTTCCATGAACTCTCAGAGTTTGATGAAAATAAAAGAAGTTGTCGCAGGCGTTTGGCTGGACACAACGAGCGACGAAGGAAAACCTCTGCTGAATCTCATCAAGAAGGCTCAAACCGCAAAGGTACAGGCTCTGCGCTGAAAGATGTGGTCTGTGGGCAGGTGGATGATAGGGGAAGGATTAAGATAACTATCCAAGAAAATGCAACTTTCAAGCATTTTCAGATCAGATAAGGCCCATTGAACCTGAGCATGCTCGCTCTCTTCTGTCACCTGAAATAAATGTTATGACCTTGTCGTGTTTTATGTCTGTTTAAGAGTGCCACTAGTTTGCAGATACATCTTTCAGAGTAATCTTACAGGTGCATCTCTTGACCCTTGATCATGTGTTCTGTTGCTTTATCGAACTTGTAAAGATCAATGCAGAACTTATATTTAGCTTGTATCCTCCATTGTCTTTCCAAAAATAATTTGACA
>JANVCL010000009.1:3184070-3195148 GCA_026546855.1 Erythroxylum incrassatum
GCTTGATTGATTGCATGTCGTACATGTTTATCACTTGTCATTGGTTCTTGATTTTTAATGCTATTATTCAATTTTACGTATGATCGTATCTAGGTTATTGTTTAATAAGAATGTTAGGATATATGTTTCTAGTCATTATATTTAAGAGAAACTTCTCCCAATGAATGTTTATTAATAATTGCAATTTTATGTTGACGATCCATAATAGTATGATAACATCGGTGACCCGAAACCAAGGTATATTTCTTATTGAATTTTCATATTTAATTATTTCTTTTGATTTGTGATTTTCCCTTTTATTTTATATAACCCCTCTTTATTTTCATTATTTTTCCCGTTTGAACTAGCTAACCTTTACCGTTAAAAATTTCTCGTGAGAACGATATCCGCTTACCGCTACTACATTAATTTGTTTTAACGGAAGTAATTTCTTTTATATTTGGTTGCAGGTGACAACATCACCAGTATGACCAAATTACATCAATTTCACTCTCTGATTTAAAGTGAACAGTAGACCCGAAAGTGTGTGTTGGAAAAATCTGAAGGTAAGCCAATAAGAAATGGATTGTAATTTCAATGGTTTCAGTGAGTCATAATCTTAAGTATGAACTATACTTAGATGAGTTTTGATATGAGAATGATTTTGTGATGAAATTGATGGAAAGATACCCGGGATTATTATGAACATGAATTGTCCATATTTCATTTCATTTATGTTCATTATTAAATACTTATGATTGTATAAATTGTGATATATGTATATGTTGTTTGATATAGAGGAGCAACTGGATTGTCAACCTCCAGACATTGTCGAAACTTCCAGGCATTAGCTTCGGGAGTAATTTGTTAGTAACCTAGACAGCCTCACTTAATCACTTGTTTGCTTAGTTTTTGTTTTGAAATGATTGAATGAATGCAGATTGATTGTTAATTCCGGACAGAAGTTTCGATGACTGTGAAATGTGGAATGTATATTGAAGTGCTGCTTGAGTGTGAATGTGAAGAACTACGTGTTTCATAAAATGATTGATTATGATAGATGCAATCCATATATGAATGCACAATTAGATAATGACAGTTATGACCAAAGTAACCACCGATCAGAGCTTAAAGTTCAACGTATGAAAAGAGCCTCGAGCTCAGACAGTGATTAAGAGCCGAAGGCTCAATATGTAAAATGAGCCATGTATCCTCATCAGATAAGGGACAATTATTAATGAGCCCAGTATCCAAAATAGATACGGGACAGTTCAGGCACTTGGTCACAACAATGTAACAATTAGAAATGAGTCTCATGAAGATTTCATATGCATTTTGTTAAGTATGGTTGATTGATTGAAATGCATAATTTCCTATGCTTGAGTGAAATTATGATACATGATCAATTATGAGAAAATGTGATTATTTGTTACATGAAATGATGTGTGGCATGAATTGAGTGAACCATCGAAGATGGTTACCTCACTGAATTCGCAAAACTCACCCAAAATTTGCAAATATTTTTCAGGATTAAAAGAATACCCCGTTAGGCAACGAGAGTATACCTATTGAATTCAAGTGAGAGATAGAGGTCAGGATCAGTTCGCGTCTGCATTTATAATTTCCTATTTTTGTATAAATTTGTATATTCTGCAATTTTTGTGTCAAATTATGTATTCTGAAAAGCTTTGTACAATGTGCATACAAATGTATTTATGTTGTAATGTAAAGACACTATGACCAAAATGTTTTATATTTGTAATGGGCCCAAATGGCTATTGAAATTATGTTGATTGTATTGTTATGATTGAAAAAGTTTACGAACAAAATGGGCCCGATTTGAAATGTTGATTTCCGCAAAAATGTGTGTATGTTTGTTATTAAAAAAATATTTATACCGATTTTTGACGGACTAAGTGCTCTAGCATGTCACCCTCGCAGGGCTCAGACTCGGATATTACTGATGATGTCGGGTACATGTTTTGTAGGAGTGGGGTGTTATAATATGTCCTCTCCCTAGGTAGCACATATGTTCTTTTATGAAGCTGCCAAATGTCACAATTTTATTATCCATTTGTCACTCAACCAATGTTGACATATGTCAATGCATCAACTATGCCAAATGTCACTAACTCATAGGCTTAGTCATTCCAATTTTCATATACCAACTTATCTTACCACTTGACAATTTTCCTAGTCCAAATGTATATTTTAATAGCTCAATTCTCTATTGGTATCAATTAATTCCAATTCACTAAGTAGGATCCATTAAACCCAAGATTCAATTCATATGCAATTCTCAATCATATCATAATTTTTAACACCTATTATACATGTACTTTTATGAACATTTAACATTCCAACTAGGGTACAATTTGGGGCCTTACACAACTATTCTAGCTAATTTCAGCTTTTCCAGCATGCAACTCTTTTTGTAATTTTAACATTTTGGGGTTACTTTTGGAACAAAATTATGTGGATAAATGGTAGAAAGAACCCTAGAAGCTTTAAGAACTATTTAAGATCATAAAACACTAAAAAAAGAGCAGCCACTATCTTCCAAATTGAGAGAGCAAGGAGGAGCAAGAAGAGCAATGCTAAAATTCCAAATTTGAAGTTTGAGTTTAAATCAAGTTCTTTCTTTCTTTCCTTTGTTTATTTCATTAAACTGACGTGTAACTTGGATTTGAATATGTTATTCACGTTTAGGATGCTATAATTTTCAAATTTGGATTTGTTATTGAGTTATTTTGTGACTTAATTATTGTTGATTTCAATTCAATTTTTTGGTGTTGTAATGTTTGGATCTACTAATACTTCGATAATAAATCAAGAGAGTGAGTCCAAAGTAATCTGATTAGGTTGGGTAACAAGAGCTAGTGACCTAGGAAGTATCACAAATATCAAATTGGTAATCATACAAAGAGAGATCTTGTGTAAAAACCCAATTATTCGATAGATCACTTAAGAACTAGTTGTAAACATTAGGTAGATTTTGTAAATCGAGAGGCTGCAAAATCTGAAATTTCATAATCAATTAGGGTTAATCAATTAGGGATAAATGATTAGGTCTCAAGATAGAGTAACCAACCGTTTAAAAATCTAGAATTGACATCGAATTGAACCAATAGTAGTTAGGGAGCAAAATAATGATAGAATGAATCCTAAGCTTCATCCTTAATGTTCCTCACATATTTGTGGTAGCTCATTTTCTATTTGATTATTTTCTTAGTTTCATTTATTTGTTTTAAATTTTAGATATTTTATTTTCATTCAATTCATATCACTATGCCTTAGACAAAGTTAGGTTCACTTAGTTCTAACTTTTTCCTCGTGGGTTTGGCACCTTTAATACTACAAGTTTACGATCCGTATACTTATGGTATTGGGGGTTTTATCAAAAGTAAAACTTGCTGAGCAAGTTTTTTGGCATTGTTGATAGGAAATTAGTTTAGGAATTTTTGAATCCCTTTGTTTTAAGATATTATTACCCCTTTTGTGATTGTGGTACCTAATCATGAAAAATTAAAAAAAGAAAGAAGAGAAGGAAGTTTGGGCACAAAGTTATAGACACATGAATTTTGACATCATAACGCAATAATGAAGAATCTGAAAAGTTAAATGCCAAGAAGAGATAGAAACAAAGATGATGGAGGAAATACATCATAAGGACCATCCTTATTGGAACACTTATAATATAGGGTGGCAAAACCACCCAAATTTCTTTTTGTCTAATAATACAAGAACTCAAATGGGAATTTAAGTCCTGCCAGAATTTCAACAAAATGGGTCCAGTTCATGGGATTCTAAATTGGACCAGATCATGGACAATCTCATGAACATGGAAAGGGCCCAGAAGAGACTAGAAGGGAAGTTTGAGCAAGTAACAAAAGACCATGCCTCTTCCATTCATAACCTATAGGTTCAAATGAGCCAACTTTACAGGGAATTCTATAAGAGAAGTGTAGAAAACTTTACAAGCAATATGGAAGTAAATCCAAGAGAGTAATGTAAGGTTATCACACTTAGGAGTGGGAAAGAGCTAGAAGGACCAGTGGAAAGACAAGCTAAGACCCATTTTGTAGAAGACCAAGAGAAGAAGAAAAAGGATGAAGACAAGAATGAGGACCCTCTATAGATTCCTCCTCAGCCTTATCCGCCGAAAATACCATTTCCACAAAGACTTCAGAAGAATGAATGGGATGCATCATTCATAAAGTTCGTGGAAAAGCTAAAGAAATGGAAATTTACTTGTCTTTTATTGAAGTTTTGAAAACAATCCCAAGTATATGAAGTTCCTTAAAGACATATTATCAGCTAAGTGGACTTGGGATGATAATCAAATGGTAACCATGACGAAAACCTCTAGCTTCTTAATTACCAAACATTTGCCCTCTAGTTGAAAGATCTAGGAAGCTTTAGAATACCATTTGTAGTTGGTAATTTAAAGATTTCAAAATATTTATATGACTCAGGAATAAACATAAACCTTATGCCTTTGTCAATTTTTAGGAAACTGGGGTAAGAGATGTTAAGCCTCCATCTACATATATTCAGTTAGCAAATTAGTTGATAAAGAAATCGTTTGGCGTGGTAGAGGACGTACCTGTACAAGTGGACAAGTTTATCATTCCTATGGATTTTGTCATCCTAGACTTTGAAAAGGATCAAAACTGTTTGCTAATTCTTGGTATATCATTTTTGACTATCGGAAAAGCTTTAGTGGATGCCCATGAAAACAAGCTCATCCTTTAAATTAGAAATGAACAAGTGAAATTCAACATGAATAAGGTATTAAAGAATCAGAGGGAGGGTAGCTCATTTACGAGAATTGATGAACTCGAATATTTAAAGGAGCAAGAGGAAGAAGAATAGAAGACAACGAAGATTAAGTTTAAAGCATACAAGGAAGTCTCCATTCTAGACGCTAATGAAGAAGAAAACGAAGAATAGAATATACATGACATGGAGGTTTAAAAAGATACGAAAATGTTTATTCATGAAATGCAAGAAGAAGAGCAGACGGGGGTGATTGAGGAAGATAAGAACAACTCACCCCCTTATAGGACAAACTGCTAGATTCAAGGGAAGAGTCAAGGAGTTCTGTTATTCCCTATTTTATTGAGAGTTTGTTAGTAAAAAGAACATTACTGAACTTAATTGGATTTCTTAATTTTATTAATATTTTCCTTTTGATTATCTTCCAACATGTAGCTTATTTATAAGTTATAAAGCTAAAATTGGCTAACAAGGGTGGAAGCAAGCCACTCATAATTGATCCTGACTGAATTTCGAATGATGCAAGGTCAAGCTAATGACCATAACTTAACACGTTTGATTGTTAAATTGAAATTGTTATGTAGATAGATTTTTTTTAAATTCTAAAAATAATTTTTTAATGATATAGAATGGTTTGGATTGCTAACTATTTTATTCCTTTAAAAGCAATTTTAAGAAAGGTCAATAATCTTGGGCATCAAGTGCAGTTGGTTTCAGACTACAACGTTATCACCACCTCAATTGCCATGACGGGTTCTTATGCTCTAACCTTTGTCTTTTTATTTTATTTTATTTTATGTTTTTCCTATCATTTTTTTATTCGCTCCTTATGTATTATTTGTTTTTCTCATATTGAGGACCATATGTTGTCCAAATGTGAGGAGAGTTATGTGCATTGTATGTTTTTGATTTGATTTTGAATTTTGTATACCATATGCTAGTTTTGTTTAGGATTTCATGATGTGACTCGTGTAAATGTGTTAATGGCTAGGACTTAATGGAATCAATTTAGCTTTGAACATAGTCTTCTAGGTCGTAAAGACTTATTAACTTATGAAATTGGTGTCCTAGGTCATTTTAGTTAAATATGCATGTTAATTAGGATTTGATGTTAGTTCATTCATGATAATGGTAGGTTGCATAATGTTTTAGTGAGTAGTTTAGTATCTATTTAGTTTTTAAATTAAATTATTAGCGCATGTTTAGGATATGATTGTGTTATTTAATTAAATGTTTGTGTTTTGAGTGTTATATAGGTTAAAGCATGATTTGTGCTTAAATTTGTGCATTTGAGGTGCCTCAATGTATTTGATAGTGTTTGAGAACAGATATGGAAGAACGTAGGAGAATCGGAGGAAGCTCGAAGCCAGACTCAAGCCAAGGCCACGATCGTGATAAAAGCAGTTGGGGGGGCCACAATCGTGGCCTGGTATGCCATGATCATGATAGAGAGTTAAATGAAGTGCCACGATCATGGCACTATGGGCCACGAATGTGGCTTGGATTATATACAGAACGGACATTCTCCTAAACGTGACTTGTTGAGGGACTTTCTAGACCCAGGAAAACCATATGGTTTACCTAAAATAGAAAAAAACATATAAAGAAAGAGAAAGAACCCTAGAGGGAGCTCCAATTTCTGCCACTTTAGGAAAAATCCAAGATGAAAAAAGAAGAAGGGAGAGAAGAGGAAGAAGAGGAGAGAGGAACGAGCTACTGCTGTTGTTGCTTTCCCGAGCCATCCCGATCCCATCCAAGTGACATTTTCTTTTCATCTTGTTATTTTTCTTCTTTGAATGTGTAGGATGGATATGATGATGTTGATGGGATTGATGATAATGTTCTAACTTTTCTTTAGGGATTTAAACTTGATTGAATGTTAATATAGTTGTTTTTATGTTAATTCATTTGGGTGTTGTGATTATATGTTGTAACTTCATACTTTGGTAATAAATCGAGAGAGTGAACTGAATGCAAAATGATTGTGTTGGGTAATGAGAGTCAAACGACCCAATAGACCATACAAATAATCAAATTAGTAATTATACGAAGAGAGATCTTGTGTGAGATCCAGTTGTTTATTAGAATGCTTAAGAACTGATTAGGTTGTGCGATGATTGTTAATCGAGAGATGATATTTTCGATAACTCAACTTAATTAGAGTTTGTTAATTATGGCTTAGTGAATATAACTCGAGAGAGAGTAACCCATCCTTCGATAGTGATTAGATTAGCATTGGTGATAGGATAAATCTCTTTCTCATTATTTGGTAATTTTTCTCGTGTGATTCCCTATAGTGAATCTAGTGGTGCTCAATATTCGATTTCTTTTGTGTTAATTTTACAAATTAATTTTCTATCAATGATTTCATGTGTTTACTTTTCTGTGAAATTTTATTTTCATTTTAACAATTCTTTAGGCCTTAGGTAACTTAGAACTAAATTAGTTCGACAACTCCTTGAGGGATTGACACCTCACATACTACACCCACAACTTGTGCGCTTGCAGTATATTTTGTGTGCTTGCAGTATATTTTGTGTGCTTGCTGTATATTAAAGGTTTTAAATAGATTAAAACTTGCATCAACAATTCACCCTAGGAATTTGCCACATACATTTATAATTTTAGGTCAATTGAATAAGTAGCATCGTTAGTATCTTTTAATGAGAATGATTAGCTAAAGAAATAAGGTAGGCAAGAATATATATATAAGCATGTGTTTTTCTTTAATAAATAACTATTCCACTAGCCCATTTTGAAACAAATTGGGTTATGAATAGAGCTAGTAGCCAGTTGAGAATATGATATAGTTGAGTAATCGGGGGATATTCATCACAAATGTTTGCCTTCGCCTCAAAATGCTATAATGACATTCCAACCAAACGACTTAATAAAAACATGACCTAGTTGAGTAACTGAGGGACATTCATCACAAATGTTTGCCTTCACGTCAATAGACTAGGTTCATCTTAATGAAAATTAACAAAAATAGTGTATTATTTAATAAATCCTATCGATATTTGTGAATAGCATGACTTCTTACTAAAAGCTACTTAAGGATAGTTGCAATTTTGATTGAATTACTAATTATCAATGTGTGTGTGTGAGTGATAGGACTAAATGAATTTGACATCAATTCTTGATTAGTATGTATATTTAGTTTGAGATACTTAGACACATATTTCATAAGTTATTAAGTTAGAACAATTTGAAGGATTATTTTTGTAGTTAAATTTGTTTCATAAATTTCAATGCCATTGCAACATTATTGCATAAGTGTTTGTTATTGTTTGGTGTGTTGATAGTTTGGATATGTTGATAGTTGTAGGTTACATGATATTTAATTAGGCATTTTAATATGTTTTTAGTTGTTAACTAATTGATTCATGTATGTTTAGGTTTATAATTGTGTTAGCTGGTTAGATATTTGCATTTTGAGTATTATGTGTGTTATAGCATACTACTGATCTTTAATTTTGTGTTTTTGAGGTGCTTTGAAGTGTTTATTAGTGTTTGAGATCAGATATCGAAGAGTGGAGAAGATTTGGAGGAAGCCCGATGGAGGAGTTAAGATTGCGACAGAGACCATCAAACTATGATCATAACCTGGGGGCCCATGATCATGACAGAGACCATTTCAGCTAGTCAAGGCCATGATTGTAGCCTGCGCACAGATAGATGTAGATTGGCCTCATGAACTTAGTTTTTCACAGGTTATTTCAGACTTTTGGGCCCATTTAAAACCTAGTTTTTATCCTAATTAGAAAATACTACATATAAGAAGAGAAATGGCCTAGAAAAAGAGCCTCCATTTGCCACTTTGGGAAAGAACATAAGGAAGACAGAAGAAGGAAAGAAGGGAAAAGGAGCATCTACAGCTATTGTCTAACTACTCCAACCCAGCACTTAGGCAAAAAAGGACTTAGGCAAAGGAAGGAAAGAAGGGAAAAGGAGCATCTACAGCTATTGTCCAACCACTCCAACCCAACACTTAGGTAAAAGGTCCCTTACCTATTCCTTATTTGCATAGAGGTCCTCACCCTTATGATGAAACACAACATCTCCTCTTATTTCAATTTCAGATACCAGTCTAAATGTAAGAAGCTTTCACTAACTAGTTTATGTTTTGCAAATGATCTTATACTTCTATGTAAGGCAAGCGTTCCTCCAGTTTCCCTATTGATGAGCACTCTCTATAGTTTTAAGGAGCTGTTAAGATTGAGTATCAATTTCCACAAAAGCTTGTTCTTAATCTCTAAAGTGTTGATCACCTAACACTTTCCTTGTCACAAGCAACCAAAATGACAAAGCAAGAACCTCCTTTATTGTATTTGTGCATTCATATTTCTTCCAAGAGACTAAGATTCAGTGAAAGTCTCCCTCTAATGGATAAAATTTAGAAAAGGTTGGGGTCTTGGACTAATAAAACTTTGTCCTATGGAGGTAAGCTTTAGCTTTTAAAGTCGATAATAATGTCTATGCAAGTTTACTTGTAGTAGCCCATTCTTATACTTAGGAATTTAACTATTCAATTGAGTCATCATACATCATATTTGCACATACACGTGAATCATGATCTAGGGACATTGTAAAAATAGTTCATGCCCTCACACTGATATATCCCAGGGAATGAAAGATCTTAAATGATTATGATGTGATTGTGTGTTGATTATGTCTTTAATTTTGTTTGATAAATTATAATTAATAAATTGGGAATTTATTGTTTTAATTGAGTGATTGATAAAGTGATATGTGCATTTAGTCTAAAAAAAGTGTTTAAAAGGCAAGATAAAATGATACACGAGAATTTAGGATGAATGAGCCTATGAGATGGTGACATGTGGCATCAATAATAGAGTGACAATTGAATTGAATAAAAGAGTGACAAATGGAGGTATAGTTGAGTGACATATGGTCTAGAGATTAAATGAAAAATGGACTAATAAGGGAGTGACAATTAGGAGTGTAGAATAAAAACACATTGCATGGCTCTTAGTTTGACACTTGGCATGACATATGTCTATCTTCTTCACCACACACCTTACCCACGTTTCTTGCTATTGCAAGATCATCATTTTTCAATTTTTGGTCTATTATTTCTCCTTCTTTCCTCCCACCTACGACACTTTTACATAATCCCTAAAACCCTTAAAGTTTTTCTAAAATTTCATAACCCTCATCTTATAAATTGAAACCCTTTAATCCCATCTTGTTCTTAATGTATGTTTGATGCTTGGGGAACTTGCTTAGCTTGTTGATTGAGGAAATCTTGAGACAAACAAGTAAGTATTTGATTACCTTATTAAGTTATATGTAAGCATAACATCCATAAAGATTGGTTAAGGATGAATTGAGATGAATTGCATGTAAGTTTGATGATGAGATGTGCTTGAAAAGTGATGAATGAATTGGTTTTGTTTTGATGTATGGAAACCCTAGGTTATAGATTATATGAGAATGAATTACGTTAAGAGTAAAGGTATGTTGAAGATGAATTTATGCTAAAGAAATAAGCTAATGTAATGTTCTTGGAATGGAAAAGAACTAGGGCGTAACATGTAAGATAGTAAATGAAAGCATTTTTTGATTAATGATGCATAAGAGATATTGTATATGAATTGTCAATTGAATGATTTTGGCTTGGAGTTTGGGATGAAATGATGAGAAATTGGAGTATCCTTGAAGTATATGTGAGGTATAGTTGAAGAACTATTATAAAGGAGTTAGAGTTTGGAAGAAAATTTGAAGAAAAAGGAAGGTGGGTCTTAGATCACATATTCCATGATCGTGGGAATTGTATGGTTCCTTCCCATGATTATGGAAATGCTTGGCAGAAAGGAGAGTTTGTGTTCTATGTTCTGGTTGAGTCATATAAGGATAAAACAATATACATTGATACTTTTAGACTTGATTAGAGCTTAAAATGAGCTTAGTTTGATGTTGAATCAATTGACGAGTTTAGGTACTTAAATGATGTTATAATTTAAGAAATAAGTTGTTTGATATCAATGCATATGAATTTGGAAAGTATAAGATGTCAATAGTATAAGGATGTTCTTATAAACACAAGCTAAGATGAATTAGTGAGTAAGATTTGTGTATAATGTTACATACTCAGTGTAACACCCCACTCCCGCGTGACCTGAACCCGACATCGTTGGTGATATCCAAGTCCGTGCCCCGCGAGGGTAGCGTACTACATTAGTCGGTCAGACAAATCTCAGTATAAATATCTTTTTTGGAACATTCATTTGCGCGGAACAAACAGTAATCATTTGAGCCCACGTTCAGAAATAAAAAGTTTCAGTTTCAGAAATAAA
>JANVCL010000009.1:3202701-3214828 GCA_026546855.1 Erythroxylum incrassatum
TGCAAAGGTCCATTTATGGACTTAAGCAAGCATCTAGGTCTTGGAACATTAGGTTTGATAAGTCTATCAAAACCTATAGGTTCATACAAAAGCTAGATGAACCTTATATCTATAAAAGGATACAAGAAGGCAAGGTTATTTTCCTAATTCTGTATGTCGATGACATTTTTCTTATTGGGAATGATGTAGAAATGTTATCTATGGTCAAAGGATGGCTGCACGAACAGTTCTCAATGAAGGATTTAGGAGAGGCTAACTATGTTATAGGGATCAAGCTTATAAGGGATTGCAAGAACAAACTGATAGCTTTGTCTCAAATATACTATATTAAGAACATGTTCAATAAGTTTTCCATGCAGGATTCCAAGAGGGGTTTCACACCTACTAGACATAGAATCAAACTTTTAAAGAAGCAAGCACCTAAGACCCAAGAGGAGGTCGAATGCATGCACAACATTCCTTATGCTTTGGCAGCTGGAATTTTAATGTATGTTATGCTTTGCACTAGACTGGATATCTATTACATAATGGAATTGGTAAGTAGATTCTAGTCCAATCCAGGAATGGAGCATTGGACTGTGGTTAAGCGCATAATGAAGTATCTTCGTAGGATGAAGAAATTAATGCTTGTTTACTTCGGAAGTGACCTTATTCTGACAGGATATACAGATTTCGATTTCCAATCAGATGTTGATTCAAGGAAATCAGATTCTAGATCAATATTTATTTTAGGAGGTGGAGCCACAGTCTAGAGGAATGTCAAGCAATCTTATGTTGCTGATTTGACTATGGAGGCTAAGTATATTGCAGCTTGTGAAGCATCAAAAGAAGCAGTCTGGCTCTGCAAGTTCCTAAATGATTTGGCAATAGCTCCTGAGGCATAATAGGTCATTACACTTTATTGTGATAATAGTGGGGCAATGGCTAATTCTAAAGAACCTCAAAAACATAAAGCTACCAAACACATTAAGAGAAAGTATCATCTCATAAGGGAGATAATACAACGTGGTGAAGTGAATGTGGTAAAGATTCCACAGAATAAAACCTTACTGATCCATTTATGAAGATGATGTCCCGAAAGAGTTTTGAGGGTCACTTAGAAGGGATGGGAATGAGGGATACGTCAAACTTGCTTTAGGGCAAGTGAGAGATTGTTGGGGTTATATAAATATAATGCCCTGGATAGCAAGTGTATTTACATATAACTTAATCTTTTTCCAGTTATTTTTGTAATGAAAATATTTATTATTAATAAAAAAAGTTTGGTTTTATTTGTATGAGTATTATATAACTAGTCATAAGGTACCAAGATTCTTTTATAAGTAATATACATATATATGGAGATGTATAGGAAACATGTTTATTATTATAATCTAAATTAGTTGATTTATAGTTAAATAATCAAGTTGGTCGCTTGATTATGGTTTAGACTGTAGTGTTGCGATTTATCTTCGTATAAGTAAAGGAGTTTACTTCAAGGGAATGATAAGTTTCATATCATTATAGTAGTTGACTATCGATAATGACGCTATTAAATTAATCTGAAATCACATATGTTTTTAAAGATTAAAGTAGGTCGTTTCTTTAATCTTAAAACATACACTTTAGCATTCTTTTATTACGAACCACAATCTTGATGAGTGGTGAACTCATGTGTGTTTCATTATAATTCTTAATATGATCATAATGAATTTTTACAAAGTATCAATCTAGTTTCTGCATGTTGGAATTATTAATTGAAATGTATATCGGGGAACATTCACTCAAATAAAGAGTTTATCGTGATATCATCACTTTTAGATGTTTTATAGAGAATGGTGATTAAACTGGCGCTAGTAGTTTGATGGACTAGCTACCCATCAAGTCTTAACACCAAGATGAGATCTTGTATGTTAATCACCATATATAGTGAAGTGGGAGATCTAGAAGGAAAAACCAATTAAGGGTAAAATTACCCTTTATTGTATAGATGGCTATAATATGGTTCATAATAGAGTTTGCAATTGGACATCTAATTTGAAACCTGTGTTCTGATAATATTTAGTAATTCAAGAGTTCAACTAATTGTCTTTAGTGGAATGACATTTGGTTGATAAGTTAGATTTAATTCTAATGAGATTAAATTAATTTCGGGCTTATTGGAACTTGAATTACATAAGTCCAATTAGATTCTCCACTTGGCTTCTAGGAAAGGTTATCAAGCAAAGTAAGAAAAATAAATAGAGGTTAGCGAAAAGAAAATAAAAAAGAAAGGACTGAATTAGATTTGGAATAATAAGATTGGAACAATTTAATTAAAAGTTAATTAAATTGGGTTTTAAGCCTATGATTAAATGTTGGGCGTACACTAATTAATTGTTAATTAGATGCCCAAAATGAACATTTAATATTGGGTTGGATTTTGGTTTGGTTTGATTAATTAGATTAATTAAATTGAAACAATATTTGTAAAGACTAAATCTACATAATCTACAATGATGTAGATTTCGGTTTTATATGGATAAATGGACAATTGCACATTTAGCATTGAATTGCTAAATATAAGGTGGGTTTTTATCATGCGTAATCATCATTAAATAGTTTGATGATGTCCTCATTAAATGATTTAATGTTTGTCATTTAATGTTGGCATGTAGAAAAACAAATAAACCTTTTAGCATTCATTTGATTAAAGAAGGAAGTAATGCATTTATTGCTCTCTCACACTTCTTTCATCATATATCGAAAATGAGAGTGCCTTGTTTTTGTTTTTTGTCTGAAACCATATTAAACAAATGAGAATGTCTCATCGATTGCCCTCTCTTTCATTTTGATTAAAAGAATGAAGTGGTGTATTAGTTGTTTAGACTTCCTCCTCCTTTCTTTCATGAGCTAGTCAAAATTAGGAATGAGAGGGTCTCATTTTGGTTCTTTTAACTAGTTGATCATAAAAGGAAAACCTCTACAATATATCTTCTCCTTTCCCACTAAAGGATCTTCTTAACCATTTTGTCCAAGGAGAACAAGTGGTAGATTGAATTGGTTGAGGATACAATAACAAGGAGAGGATACAATAGCGAGGAGTCAAAGAAGCAAAGGAGTCGGTAAAATTTCGAACTTGTTCTTATGTTATTTATTTTTCTAATACCGTATCATGTATAGATTAAACACATGTTGTTTTGGTTATCATGCTTCCACTGAGTTTTGATTTCGGAAAAAGTATTTGAAATCTATTGTTTAGCCAAATCTAGTATGATATTGTTTTCGATCCAACAAAGGATATATAGTGTAAAATTATTTATCATTTTACATTCTATCCTAAACTCTCAAAATCGAAGGTTTTTCATTTTTACTGTTTATGATGGAATGAGATGTAATATGAAACCCTCATATTCTATCTCATTCCATTTTATTCAATAAAACCTCCTCCTAAATGATGGAATAATTTTACATTTCATTTCATTTCATTGTAAATCTCCATCCAAAGGGAGCCTAAGAATAATAAATATTTATTTAAATAAAGTAATCATGTAGAGCAACTCATGTATTGATCATATGCTAACAAAAGAAATCTCCTTATCACCTCTTGCAAAACTTGATTTAACAAACGTATGTATTGTTTTCAAGTGTCTTTTCACTCTGTTATAGGTTTTATGGGAGAACCCATAAGCCTATAAACTCTACATCAATCTCTTTTATTACTGATGTGGGATAATTAGATTGTAACATCCCACCACACTTCGAAGCTTAGGCACCAATGGGCTAACTGTGCACTAGACCTTTTCTAGCCTCAAGCGAACACTGCTATACCAGTGTCACCACTCCGTACCCACAGGCTGGCTGTGCGCTAGATCTATTTTAGCCCCATGCAAATACTGCAATGCTGACATCACCACCCATTGACGTGGCACGAGGACTTGAAAGAGTGGTGTTAGCTCTGATACTAATTAGTATGTCTCAAACAAAGCTTAAATAAAACGAGTTCTGCTTAGGTGAGAATGACCTAATTTTTTTAAAATTTTTGCTTGCTTCATTTATTCACTAAAGAACTTTAAATAGAAAGTAGACGTAACAACTCATACTAATAATCCTCACAACACATCCCTGAGAATTAAGACTAAACAACTATTTGAAAATAGTGACAAACATAGTAATAAATGATCAAAACCAATAACTACTAGACCTATTCAAAAGCAAGCATGGTGACACTTTAGCAAGCATACTGACACGTTCCTTTGACTGAGTCCAAGTATGTTCTTCCAACTCTGTAAATCCAATAGCATTGCATGCAATGAAAGGCTTGGCCAATAATATGGACACGTAGCAACCAAAGGCTTAGGTTAATAATGTTGACACGCCCACTGTATTAGAAATATATGGGAATTTGGCTTTGAGATTCTAGTGAACTTCTTAATCTCAACACACTCCTATAATCTTGTTATTTATCATGCTATAGTTGCCAGTATAATTCTATGGAGTATTTGTAACACTTGATATAAATCAAACAATTTACATTGTCAGTTTTTGTAAGATGAAATTATGTTGCAATCAAGAATTTCCAGACAGTTATATCTGAAAATTGGAATAAAATCAAGATCACAGCGTAAATGTAAAATAATACAAAATAGATAAAGAAAGAAATGAAAGGAAGAAAGAATTAAAGAAAATATTATAAATTGCTTGGTTCTTTAATTGATCTACATTCATAAGAAAAGAGTCAAATATGTAGTACAAGAGTGTATGAAGGAAATGGTTCAAAAGTCTTGAACGAGATTGGGCCTTATCACCTCATGCTAGAAGCAGGGCTGGAAACGGCATTCATTGTCATGTTTCGTCTTGACTTCCTTCGCAGCACTTCTAAGTTGGGCGACTTCGCTTTTGTGGCTTCCTTGGAAGACCTTTACGTAGTTAAAACCAGTGTTACTTTCTATTATAATACAAGTGCGTTAGTTTCTCTAGTATAGCATTAGTTCCAAAGTTCCTTACTTTAAAGGGAAGAAAGGTTTGTTGAAATTCGGAACTGGTCTTGCGTGAGGAACCATTGTTCTTCTCAATTGTTTTAGTGCCTTCTCTTCCTCGATCTGGAATATTTGTTACATATATGAGTTTATCATCAACGACAAAACACCAAGCAGGAGTGACTGAAAACATACCATTTTTGCAGCTTCACTCTCCTCTCTATATCTCTTGTATAACACTTCCTTCTCCTTTACCTGGTAAAGAATCACACGGCTCGTAAGTCTACATCTTTTGTGTCTTGTATTTTTCTGACAGTAAAATACAATAACTTGCCTTTTGATTAAATTCTCCTCTATCTACTGCCCTATGATCTACATGAAGATTAAATTGTTGAACTTGAGTCAGAGGCTTCCGCGCTTTCTCTGGCACAGGAATTGGATCTCTACATGGAAATGGATAATAATGAGATAGGACTTGGAAAATTCTTAGGGCGAAAAATAATTGATTGATATGCTTCACTCACTCTTTGAGAATTGGCTGTGCTTTAAATACCCTCATCTGAGATTCTTGTTTTTCCATTCTCTGTCTTTCTTCAGTTTCTCTTTGCATTTCCTCCTCATGTCTCACTAAACTCTCCAGTTGGAAAGGTTCCGGTTTTGTGCATGGTTTTGGTACTGGTTTTGGCGGAATCTGCATACAGAAAACGTACTTTATAATTACTACTTATCACACACACACACACACACACACAATTCAAAATTACTTGCTTCTGAATCAGTTACATACCACAGGATAGTCTGTGGTATAAGGGTATGGATGAGCCTTCGGAATCCTAACGCTTTCCTCTTCGACCTGCTTTTCCATGAGGTCCATCAAAAGTCTTCTCTCCTTTTCAGCTCCTCTTTCCTGAAAACATGCAAGCAGAAACTTAAGCCACTAGGCAAATAAGCAGCATGACCGTAGAATATTCCAGAAACTGACCTCTGTGTGGAGCAAGAATGGATTGGGAACCGTGTTTCTTGGGATGGGATTAGTGCGCTGAGGCTCTGATTTCAAGGACAGCTGAAAATATATAGTGTCATGATAAAGGTGCTTGCTGCAGGTTCATTGTATCTTGTTTATCTATAACAAGAGCCGAAATGCACATTACCTTGTCAAACAAATCAGCTACAGAAGCTGCTGGTGGAATCCTATCGTCTGTGGCAAAGCGAAATTCTTGAGGTATTGTGACATGCTTCTTCGCATTGTAGAATATTCCCAGTTCTCCTTTACTTTCAAATATCTGCACAGAAACCAGAAGTTGTACTTAGAGAGCCAAGGTAGGAATAACCTCAATAACTATAAAGATGAATGAAATATACCTTCTTATTCAAAGGTCTAGCCTTAAACTTGGGCATCTTTGCAAGTTCCTCCTCAACTTCAAACGAACTTTTTACCCTTGGTGGACGAGCCCTCAAAGATGTATGCAGAACAGGTGTTTTAGGTTCAGTAAGTGATTGGGGCTTCCAATAACTACTCTGTATCAAGATAGAAAAATAGTCAGTAAATCTTGAGTCAATATTATGAGGATAATTTACCGCATATGATAAAGTTCTCTAAACCTGATGAGATACTTCTGTAGAAGCAACTGAAGATGTTTCAATATTCTGATTCGCCCTTGCTGTTGTCTGAAAATGAAATTCCTGCATATGTTTGAAAAACATTAGCCCAATAAATTGAAGAATCTTAAATTATTTGGTTTATGAAAATTTCCAAGAGACGGCCAACCTGAAATTCAGGTGGTTGTGGTTTACTTCTTGATAAAGATGGCAATGTTGGACCGTCGAGAATCTATGACAAACCGAAAAACCATGTAAATGGACATGTCAATAACTTAAATATTGAAAATGAAGTTTCTCTTCAAGCAAATGGACTTTGATGACGCAAATCATAGAACAAAACAAGCAAAAGCTGTACCTTCTTGTTTAACGGTCTAGCTTTAAATTTAGGAATTTTGGCCATCATTTCCTCTTCAAGCTCAACGGTACTCTTTACTCTGACAGGGCGAACCCGCTGAGTTGTTTCAAGTTCGGGCTCCTTAGGCCTGGTTAATGCGAGTTTATTCTGCATAAGACAAGCAGCAGCATCCTGAATATTAAACGGACGGAATTTTCAAGAAAAAAGCAGATGGACCAAAAGGGTTTAATTCAAAAGAAAGAAGGCAAGAACTTCCGGACTTTACTTGGGAAATAGATCCATTAACATTGGGAATTGAAAGATCTCTAGTACTTGATTGAAACTTTTTTATCATCTCTGCCGTTGAAATGAATGGAGCTGCAGCTGCTTTCTCTCGTACGTAAATCTTCAATGCAGAAGGAACACGTGTTCGATAAGTCTTACGGCAATCACAGTGATACAAGTCATATACATTTAAGAAGGTTCGGCAGAGCAACAAACCTTCCTTTCCTCTTTTGACATGTTATTTGCAACATTAGAGTATGTACTGTAGCTGATGCTGGCAAGTCCCAGTTTGGACTTATGTATCAATTGTTGCGGCGGTTTGAAATTAAGAATCTGAAAAAATTTTAAAGAAAGGAAAAAATCAGTTTGGACAGTAGAATTAAATCAAATGACCATAGTAAACCGGATAAATAAAGCCTGCAGTACTCATTTACCTGCCTAGATTTCCCTCCTTCCAACTTCTGCCTTTTGATGGCCTGGTTCTCTTGGGCTAAACTAGGAGTTCCAGCAATACTTTTGACGTTGTTGCTTCTACAATAAAACATGCCCATCGGTAATCATACATATTTAGGAACGACTTTGAATTAATATAACAATATTAGAAATGTCTACTAACTTTTTGGCACTTGCAGGTTTCATGCCTTCAACTATTGAGGACTGAGATTGACTCTTTGCTGATTTGTTCCTGGCCAAATTGGATATACGTTTAGAGGATTGTTGCTTCTTGGAACAAGTTAATAAGCTTCCATTTGTAGAAGACACTGGTGGCTTAGGGGTGCAACAAGCTTCAGTCCGACCTTTATCCTTGTCACTCTCTTGATCAGGCTGCTTGACCAAAGAAGCAGTTCTGCTTGGAGAACTGAAGTCAGAAAAGTGAAGACACACAACATGGAAATATATTTTGACTTGCATCAAAATTGAAATTAATTTTTTTCAATAATCATGTCACACAACTGAAATCCGTCAATTTTACATGATTATTAAATTAAATTAATGGCAGATAACATCTGGCAAAGAAAGAGCAAACCTTTCATCACTCTCAGTGCATACAGTCTCTTTATTTTCAACGAATTTGCCTTCACCAACAGAAATCTGAATAGTGATCAAGTTTATGAGAGAACAATCAAAAAAGCACAACACTTAACTCAAGGTGGAGTTTACTATTTGGTTTGTTTACCTCTTCGGGAGTTGTTTCCTCCTTCACAGTGGTTATTAGGACCTCAGATTGAGATCTATTCTCTGATGAACTGTTTGTAGCTGTTGAATGTGAAATTTCCGCGACCTGCAGTTGAACATCGATAAATCAGACACTCATCTCAATCAACACATATTTTGGAAGTGAATGATACAACAACTTCCATCACCTTCAGTATGGGTTCTGCTCCACTAAAATCACAGAGGCTCTCAACCTTAAACGATCGACCAGTCTTAATTTTAGGCATGAAAGCTGCAAGATTGAAGGAAAAAGAACATTAACCTCGATGTATTAACGTTGTAATTGCCAAAGTTTAATTATCATGTACATTCCACATTCAGGACTTCGAAGAATCTTCATCATTTCATAAATTGTTTATTCTACAATATCCTTATGTGATGGAAAACTTATCATCTGATTATCGTATTTTTTTTACACAATTTTGACAACCAAATAAATTACTCATCACTTGATAACCTAAAACGACTAATCCTTCGAATGTGGTGTACAACAATTTCAGAATCAACTAGTCAAGAAAATATTGTGAATAGGAAACGAAAATCTTGGAAGATAAAGAGTTCACATACGGGAAGGAGCGTAGGACAGAGAATTGTCAAACCAGAGCTCTGCATTTCGTACATCTTCCTCCGACTCTGCCTTGATGAAATCGAAGAATCGGGGCGCTGAGAACTCGTACATGTCGTCTATCATGATTGCGACTGTGGCCTTCTCAAGATTACAACGTTCATTCTCCGCCATGAAAGAAGTTCTGGAAGTTTCTTCTTCTTCTTCTTCTTCTTCTTCTTCTTGAATCAGAGGTCTTATCTAACAAATTTTATGACAGAAGAGAGAGAGAGAGAGAGAGAGAGAGAGAGAGAGAGTCTGTCGGCAGTAGGGTTGGGTGTGAGAGAGGGAGAGAAGATTGTATACCATTGTTTAGAGAGGCTCTCACAAAGGATCTCCAACGGTCGAATCCATTTTAAAATTGTCTAACCCAACGGCCTTATGCATCCCTACACAAGAAATCTCTCCCCAACTCCAACGGCTACATAGCACACACACATTGAGCGCCCTCAATACGCTGTCGTTTGACAGCTTGACTTCTTTTTGCCTTTCTTACAAATAACAGTATCTAGGGTAACTTGTGAAAAGGAGATTCCATTATAACCTATTTATCAGTTATAAGTTATGTATCAGTTAATTTTATAGAAACCTCAATGAAGTCAGATTAATCTTTGAAATTTTATATCTTTCATTTAAAATTACCAAAGTTGAGTTACAAGTTTTATTCTATACCAAATATATATTAATACAACTTCATAATATTGACTTACTTTATTCCAATATCTAAACTTCTTTTTGAAAAATAAAATAATATTAAATGGAGCAATCTCCATTTAATATTATTTTATATTTTGATGATAATAAAATATAAACACTATTAATATTTATGTTTGATGATTAAAAGAAAGAAAATAAAAATTTTCGAAAGGAAGGAATTAAATCAATCATTAGCTTAAAGACTTTTCAAATGGAAGAAGGAAGCTATATGGACAAACATTAAGAAAGATTCAAGATTTTCAATATATAAAAATTAATATAATTTTTATTAATTATATTAATAAAAATTATATTAAGTAGCCAAACCTTATGTTTAAAGTTCATACAACAATAATAATTCAACGAAAGCCTCGATGATATGTGGAGTCTGGTGAGGTTTAGTAGTGCGCATTAATATTGACTAGAGGTTTTACAATTTATACAATTTGTGTTTTGGAGTTGAATATTGACTAGAGGTTTGACTAGTTGATGCGCCATAAGTTAACTGAAGAGTTTTTTATTAGCTAACCAAACCTAGTTTCAAGAATTAGAAAATTTGGACATAATAGGTGAGTGCTAAAGTTTAGTGTATGGCTTGTGGTTTCATTAATTGATATCCTAATTGAATGAATACTAACTTGCTAAAGGGTATGCATCTATTAACCTATTGTAGCTAGAAATTGTTTGTTGTATAACTAGTTTGTGTGTTTAACAAACATTCAAAAGTTTATTAACTATAAATAATTAGATTTTTGGTTATTGAACATCTTTATGACATTTATTTGTTCTAAAGTAATATTTGAGAGATTTATTAAGTATTCAAATAAATTGAGAATTTGCTTTGATTTAAAATTAAGCCTTATTATGATTTGAAGTTAAGCCAGAGAGTATTAAAATGAGAAAGTAAGGACCACTTGTCTTGTAATCTTAATTGGTGGCTATTCTTATTTCAAGTTTCAAGGAAAGCTTATAGTTCCTCTTTACTATAAATAAAGATTTATAAAAGGATTACTCTTCACACGAGGCAAAGAAAGATATTTTAGAAAGGTTTCTCATCACATAGTAAGAAAATGATAGCAAAATTCCAAATGAGATTTTTGGGAAGTGGATGTATATAAGATTTGTTTACTAAAATATTATAAAAATTAGTATGCAATGTCTCTTGCCTACTCTTTCCTTTATGTTTTTATGATTGATATATTCCAAATTATGCTCATTTAGATAAATATTTTAAGAAAACAAGTTATTCATTTAGTATATTGATTAGACACCAAGGTAAGAAGGCTACTTGCTCAAATAAACTTATAATAATTTAGTATTGATATAATTCATTATCTCTAGTTCAACATCATGTTGTGATGATTGTTCTATTTTTGGTTAAAAATTTTCAACTCGCAAACTAATTGATAAAAAGTTTTTAAAATTCGCAAGCACTCATTTTAGGTTATATTAGGAACCTATAAGTGGTTTTAGAGTGGGTCTCTCTCTTTTTTTGAAACGAGAGAATAGCTATTATCTCGAGGAATAATGATCCAAGATACAGTCAGGCATATCAACCCACACTGAAAGCAACTATGTAGAACAGACTCCCGAGCAAGAGAGTGGGTTCCCTTATTCCCCAAACGCCTAATCCAAGATACAGAGATATTGTCTTTAGTGCATAAAATATCTTTACAGTCCGAAATAATAAGATCAGAATAGGAAAAATCCAAAGACCTGGAGTTCAAAGCATGGATAAGGAGTTGACTATCAGTAAAAATAGAACCTACTTGTAGCATGCCATCACGAGCAAATAACAAGCACTGTCGAAGAGCAAGCGGCTCTGCCATCGCAGGACCTCCATTGCCTTCCTCGTAGCCAGAAAGTGCTAATGAAAAGGAACCTTCTCCATCTTCAAATAGAATGCCAAACCCAAGAAGGCTAGCATCTGCAAAGATCGAGCCATCAATGAAAGCCAACCAACTAAAGGACAGCGTCATGACGACTGCTGTCTGAAAACACAACGGTAGCCTGAGAGCAACAGCCAAGGGAGTGCCGGCGGGCATCAGCTCCTTGATGTTTGAAAAGTAAGAATTAGCTTGAGTATGAATATGGTGTGGTGTAACTCGTTTATCATGCCATAGTTTTTCATTCGGTGCCAACCATAGCTTCCATTCCTGAACGCCGATTCTAGCGGTACGATCGCTTCTTGCCGTCTCAAGGATATAGGCAAAAAAATCCTAAAAAAGATGACAAAGAGGATGTTAGAACCAAGCCCGCTAACCTCCACAACTCCTTAGCCATAGGACATTCAAGGAACACATGCTTCATAGATTCATGTTCATGGCAAAATAAGCAATGCAAGTCAATGTTCACTCCTCGGTGTTGCAAATTATCTTTAGTTGGTAACACGTCACGACAACGCTGCCATAGGAAGTCGCGTACTTTGGGAGATACATCAAGGGACCAGATTTG
>JANVCL010000009.1:3292578-3313245 GCA_026546855.1 Erythroxylum incrassatum
AAAGCTTTGGAGGATTTCCTTGAAGTCATTTAATATATTGACATAAAGAGAAGTGGTTTCTGAGATAAGAAGATTGCGTGAAAGAGGAAAAGAAGAGAGCTTGCAGAGAGGAAAGAAGAGTGAATAGTAGGATGGCCCAATATATTAATTTGTCAAATCAGTGAATGGTGAGTGGAGAACAAAGAGTTGTGTGGAAGAGGAAAAGAAGAGAGCTTGCAGAGAGGAAAGAAGACTAAATAGTAGGGTGGTCTAATATATTAATTTGTCAAATTAGTGAATAGTGAGGGGAGAACAAACAGTGGCAGCAAAGGGAAGCTTGCGGTAGTGAAAAGAGTCGAAGTGGGGCTGTTAGCTTGACCATCATGCATATATTATGAATTTGCTTAAATTTACATCTTTATTGTTATGCTATAGAATCAAATTTACACCTTTATTTTTGTTCAATCATTTCCATGCACTTTATGCAATTTGGTGTTTAATATGGTTGTCTCATGTTTATTTTGAACTGTGTTTACCATTTAATGCTTTGTAAAAATTGTTATGATTCATGTCACTTATATGTGGTTACATTTAGTGATGGAAGGTTTGAGCAATATGAACGATTCCAATGACTGTGTGGAAATAAATGAAAAAGTTGGGGCATGGAATGATACCATAGAGATGTATTTAATCTCCTTGGTGGTTGATGAAGTGAATAAGGAAAATCAAACGACTACTACCTTTTTCAAATCTGGATGGAAAAATATTAAGGCAATACTTCAAACAAAATTCAATAAGGAATATATTGATATTTAATTGAAGAATAAGTATAATAGATTAAGGACTAGGATGAAGAATTTTAAGAACTTATTAAACGAAATAGGAATAGGCTACAACTCCCTTACTGGTGAATGTTGAGAAAATCAATTTAAGGTAAAATATATCTTTTATTAATATATTATATTATATAATATTTATTCTCATTTTCATTTTTCATCATTATCGGTGCATAAAATGGCTCACAGATTCAAGAAAAAATGATGTAAGGAATTTTCAAACTTTTGTCATATTTTTGGAGATAATACTGCAACTGGTGTGCATGCACATTCATCAAGTAAATCTCCATTGAATAGTATAGAAGAGCAACATGAAAATGATGTTGATGAAGATTACTCGTATAATGAAAAAGAAGATCAAGATACAAGTTTTATATATAAAAGAAAGAAATCTCCTAATAATAAGAAGGAAAAGAAGACACATTCTAACATTGTAGAAAAGATCTTGGTAGTACTTGGTGAACAATAAAAAAGGAAGAGTGATTTACTTGCAAAAAAGTTAAGTGAAACATCATTCACCGTAGAGAGTAGATCTCAAGAGTGTAACATAATGGTGGAATGTCTGAAGTCTTTAAATGAATTGGGTGCTGACGATGTACAATATGGAAAAGCTACAAAGGCTTGACACGATTCCCCACTTTATAGAGATATTTTTATGAAGATGACAGATATAAGGAAGCTGCATTGGATTATGTCGCTTTAGTTATATTTTCATATTATTACATATCGAATTCTTATTAATTTGACGCTTCTATTTTAAACATTATCCATAGTTTGAACATTTTAAGTTTGTAATTTATATGAATATTTGACTTAATGTATGAATATTTTGTCTACATTTGGTTAAACTTTTTGATTGAATGTTTTATTAATTATTTAATGTTGTCGTTATAGATACACAAATTTCTTATTAGATTTCAAATCAGATTATGATGATGAACGGAAGAAGGTAATCATTATTTCTCTAGATGGGGGAGACAACAAATACAATTTTCTTGATGACTATAGCGCATAGTGAGACAACAATAGTTAATGCAAAACACTTTCAACATTTGACCTGGAAAATTTCGAAGTACTTTTGTAAAGTCTCATATGCAGTTAATCGCCTTGCCAAAAAAGTCATTACTTAACCTTCGTTTACTAATAGACCTCCTAAGATTCAACATAATTCAAAATTCTTTCCATATTTTCAGGTACCTTCATATATTTAATTACTATTTTAATTATGTCTTTATGATTGTATAGGAGCAGTAGATTGTACACATATTGATGCACATGTTCTGACCGATAAACAAATGCCATACAGGGGCAAAAGAATTAATCCAACCCAAAATATTATATGTTGTTGCTCATTTGACTTGAGTTTTACATATGTAATGGCTAGATGGGAAGGTACTGTAAATGACTCTCGAATTCTTTTAGAAATAGTGACAAATGCAGCGAATCAATTCCTATGCTTTCATAAGGTATTATATTATTTTAAATAAACGTAGTAATTATGATTCATTTATAATATCTATTTGTTGATATTATGATCTTTATATGTTACTTAAGTAATATTTGGTTGATTTAGGCTATATCTAAGGCCCCAAATTGTACCAAAGTTGGAATGTTACATGTTCATGAAAGTACATATATGATAGGTGTTAAAAATTGTGAGATGATTGAGAATTGCATATGACTTGAATTTTGGTTTAATGGATCATACTTAGTGATTTGGAATTAATTGATACTATTAGAGAATTGAGGTATTAAAATGTACATTTGGACTAAGAAAATTGTCAAATGGAAAAATAAGTTGGTACATGAAAATTGAAATGACTAAGCCTATGAGTTAGTAACATTTAGTATAGTTAATGCATTGACAAATAGCATAGTTAGTAAACTGACAAGTGGCAACAATAAGTGAGAGACAAATGGCCTAATATATTGGTGGCAATTGGCAGCTCCAATATGGGACAAACGAAGGACATGCATAGTGACATATGTTGTTACAACTTGATGACACCTAGCATTGGATGAGGCAAGTTTCTGCTGGAGAAATTTATGTTTTACTCATTCTTCACTGTCTTGCACTCTCTCCATCAAAACTCTCTCATTTCCTCTCAACTTCTAGAGTTTTTGCTTGATTTGGGTCATCAATGCTTAAGAATCTTTGTGAGTTACTGCATCAAGAAAGCTACTTTATACTACCTTGTATACTGTTATCATCTTGGTGTTAAGATCATCTTACATTTGTCTTGATTTTGGAAGTGTGTTGGTTGCATGAAGGGTTGGATTACTTGGTTCTTTAAAAAAGGAACTTGAAGTTAATCATGTAAGGGAATTCTAAACTTGATAGCATGTTGTGTTATGAATTATATGATGTTTGAAATGAATAGCATAGTTACTAAATTGATGGTGAATTGAGGTTTAGAAAATGATAGATGTTGATAGCTTTTTCTTTGAATTTTCATGCATGAAAGTTCATAGATTGTGAGATTTTTAATGAATGATTTTTGAATTGGTTTGGACATGAATTTGATATAGAATTGAGGCGTGAATAAGGTGGAATTGAAGTGGAATTGATGAACTATGGTGAAGGGGTGTTAAAGGTGTATGAAGGAGTTAAGTTTTGGAAGTAATTTGAAGGTTGTGGTTGGTTTTGTGCAGTTGTTGACATATATAAGGTTAGGGCTCTTAATAATGGTTTAATTGAACTTAATTAAAGTTGAAAATGAACCTAAATGATGTTAGATTAATTGAGTAATAGTTCATTTAGTTATGAAATGTTAATTGAGGTAATTACTTAAGGAATGTGTGTTTAGTGAATAATGTGTATTTATGGTGTGTTCAAGGATGAATGAGTCTTTACGAATACAAATGTGTTTTCAAAAGAGTTATATGACGTGAATCGATTATGATTATTTGTGAATTTAGAATTTGTGTAATTATATGAAATGTGTAAATACATAAGGTATTTAATGGTACATTATTACATATGTTTATGCTCATAAGGTATGTTAATTTTGTTTGGATGTGCATGTATATATTCAATTTGAGGAAAAAGGGAATGAAGACATATGTTGCACAACATCTTTTAAGATTCTGAAATCTGAAATGGTTTGTTTTAAAACTGCTAAGTCCTAGTCGTGGGTAAATAGGCATGCCTAGAAGGGTCTGCAGCTACTCCTAACTAGACACTTCGGTGTCTTCTGTGTCAGACACTTCGGTGTCTTCTGATTTTAGACACTTATATGCCTTTTGTTTCAGAGACTTAAGTCTCTTCTACTTTAGATACCAATCAGGGTATCTTATATTTTGGTTCCGTTACCCACTTCTGTAAAAAGGATTAGCAGTCTAACTTGTTTTGTATTCTGATACATGTTCAATTTTGATATAAGTAAATTCTGTTTTGATACAATGTTCTGTTCTGACATAAGTCATACTTTGATATGAAAGGATTATATCCTATTCTGATATTCAATTCTGATACTTGTACATTCTGTTTTGATATTTATGAGTTTTGTTCTGATGTGAGAATGCTCTAAATTTATATCCATCAAATTATGTTTTGAAGTATAATGTTTGGATTACTCTGTAATTTGAACAATTAAAGTTTGTATGTAAATTGACATGATACAGTGCATGTGAATGCTAGATGACTGTTAGAAATAGTAGCTAGTTTATATCTTGTTTAGTTATTCCCCACTAAGCTATATGCTTAACACAGTGGTTTTGCCTCTATGTAGGTTCTGATAAAAAGGTTAAAGACAAGGATAAGGACTATCACAGTGGCCAATAAAGAATGTGTTCTATTTTGGAATTTGATTTGTTTTAAAAGATGTATATTTGAGTTTTTGAGTTGTATCTGACATTATGAGATAGTTTGTATTTTGTTTAATCATTTATAATAACCTTATTACAAGATGGATTATGTTTAAGGCGTGTATTTTGATGTTCATTATATATGATGTTTAATATGTTCTGTTTAAAAACAACTTTTAATGAAAGGTAATGTATGTTTGCTTGAGTTTCTGGGAATGCATGTAATGAATATTTAATATGTATTAGATTATTTTGGTTCTGTTTTGTGTAGTATCTGCATATTCTCCTAGAGGGGGTGTGGGTGTTACATTGTTTGGTATCAGAGCATGGTTTAGGTGATTCTGGCTTAACTAGCATTTAAATATTACTTGTACTTGGATATAAGAATTATGTTTGGCCTAATGCGGGTTGTCCCATGTTTCGGTTTTAGATTTAAGTATGGAAAGATCTCATGAGGTTGATGATGAGGTTGTTAAGAGTAATAATCCTATGTAATCTTCTTCGTCTATATCTAGACCCTCTAGGGTAAATCAAAATGAATGATGATCTGTCAGAGTGTGAGAAAATGAAAGTTTGTTGATATCCTGATATAGGAGATCCTACATGGTTATGTTGGACATATAGTCAGTATATTTGTATTCGTGGTTATATTAAAGAAGATGAGATTAGTATTATGCTGTGGTTGTATAGCTTTAAATTGATTTGGAAGTGAATATATTTTCGTGGATTAGACGGAGAAAAGAATAGAGATGTAAGTAAAAGTGATGGGATTTAAAGTGTACAAGCAAAGTTAAAAGAAAACCAAAATTTCTATTACCTTGAGAGGTTAAACTTGGAACTAGAATGGTTGTTTAGGTATCATGTTGAACGTTTATGATTCAGTATAAGGATATAACATTTGGTTTGATATTAGAATTTGATGATGGTTACGTATCTTGTATTTCTGAATTGTTTAAGAACATACTTAAGTAAGATGAAATGAATGATAGTGATATATGTGGAAGTCCTCAAGATTAACTTGACCAGTTATTATGAGTGTAGATCTGATAATGTGGTTGCTTTGGCGAATGATGTTACGGTGTCTATATGTATTATATGATTGGATATGATAGTAATTAAGGTCAAGGTATCGCCAGCTTAAGATATTAATTGGTGACCTTTTGAAAATAAATCTCTAGATAAGATGCAATGATCTTGATGGTATATACCAAGGCATAAGAGTAAAAAAAGCATGTCTATCGCTTTACCGAGCTTAAGCATATAGAACATTCTAATTATGTGAGATATGTTAGTAAATGATCTTATTAAAATATTATGAATAGTTGAAGAGCAATGATGAACATATTTGACTAATAAGGATTTTGTGAATAATACAGATAATTGAGAAAAGAATTCTCTTGTATGAGAACTTTCACTAAATTGTATCATATAGATCAAATGTTCCATTTCTAGGAATGAATGAGTATTGAACGAATTAGATGTGAATATTGGAATCGGATAAGTATGAGACTTAGGTATGAGAAGTTGAATATACTATAGAGAGTGCATGTACTTTGTTTGTTGTAAAGTATCCAAACTATGTTATTGGCTTCTTGAATATGAGATGACAATATTGCTATTGTTAGAAGGACTTAGATCCACAAGGTATTCTATGCTAAAATGTTCAAGAGTAGAAGTCAGATTCAATGTATGTGTACAATAGTTATCAGACTAGTATGATAACTTATCAATTAGCTCTTCCTGAAGAATTGGTTGAGTTGCATGATGTGTTTCATGATTCTATGTTGAGAAGATATCGGTTTGATGATATACATAAGATTCCTGTGCAAGAAATTCAAGTAGAACTGAAATCAACTATGAGGACTCAGTATCCTCAACTATTCTTATCAGGTATGAATTTTGAGGAAGAAATTCTATTAAGGGGGAGAGAATTGTAAGGTCCTAAATTATACCCTAGTTGGAATGTTACATGTTCATGAAAGTACATGTATGATAGATATTAAAAATTGTGAGACGATTGGGAATTGCATGACTTGAATTTTGGTTTAATGGATCATACTTAGTGATTTGGAATTAATTGATACCATTAGAGAATTGAAGTATTAAAATTTACATTTGGACTAAAAAATTGTCATGTGGCAAGATAAGTTGGTACATGAAAATTGGAATGACTAAGGCTATGAGTTAGTGACATTTGGCATAGTTGATGCATTGACAAATGACATAGTTAGTAAACACATTGTTGAGAATGGAGAAAGGGCTTGGTTATAGCATAATTATTAGCATCCCATTGGTCCTTTGCATTTACTTTGAAATGTTTTTAACCTCATGCTCAGAATCCTTACTTCCTCCAAAGTTAAATTGATTGTCAACAATAATGCTTTGTCTTGGCCATAAGCTCATTTAGGAATGTTTTCCTTCCTTGAAAATGCAATCCTTAACTATCTTTCTCATATTAAGAAGGAGGATAGATCATGTTTTGGCATCTTTGAAGAAGTTATATCTAAAGTTCCATAGTCATACCTAATTTGGTCTTCCATAAATATTCCTAAAGCTTTCTTAGTACGTTGGTTAGCAATTAAAGATAGGCTTACCACCAGAGAAAATTTTTTCTTTGCCTTTATCAATATCCAAATGTGTCTCCTTTACAACATCTTTTTAGAGAACTTGGATCATACCTTCTTCAGTTGTAACTTTGCCAAGGATACCTAGAAGAAAGTTCTCAATCTCTAATCTCTACAATGCAATGTTGTTTCTTGGAGACGACTTATAAATTAGGCTTGTATGATAAAACATAGATCCAATGAGGAAGCAAGAATCTTTAGTATTGCTTTAAGTTGCATAGTTTACTCGATCTACAGGGAAATGAATTGCAAGATCTTCTCCAACTTAGCAAAGGACGCACAATCATTTATGTTAGACATAATAATATGGATCAAAGAAATTATCCTTTCAAGAAAAAGTTTTACACATTTTACATCTTTATTATTTTTTATTACAAGGGAGAAAAGCCAAAATACAAAATCATAATAAAAATAACACGCGGCTAACGCGTGACTCGGCGGTGCAAAGTGCCTAGCTTGTCTTGGTGAAGACTATGAAGAACAAGTAAAGTAAATGAACGCTGGGAGTGGCCAATCCTGTGAGATGCACCAGAGTATCTGCGCATTGGTTCCCTTCGCGATATACATGCTGAAGTTGCACCTCCCAAGCTCTGTGAAGTAACTCGTGGGTACTTGTCAACAACAAAAAATTATTGTTGTCAAACGTTGTATAGGAAGAGGATAGAAGATTAATGACCTCTAAAGAATCCACTTCAAAAATGATACGGCAGTATCCCATTGACCATGCCAGTGTGAGGCCCAAGTGGACTCCCCATAGCTTTATTGTAAGGGGCGAACCTCTTCCAATGTGATGTAAAAACCCTCCACACCACCTTCCGTTCCAATCACAAAGTAATCTGCCAACCGACGCTTCAGAAGAAACTAGCTTAACTGCTTCGTCGGTGATAAGTTTAAGTTATTCCTCCGGTGGTTTAGACCATCCCACCAAACTACCCGCCGGTAAATCCTGCATGGAGAAGACATAACTTTCCACCGTCCTTGCCTTCACTATCCAGCCTACAAACTCCCTCACTACTCTGTGACCATGCTCAGGCCACTCAAAACCAGCTTCAAAAATGCTTTTATTGTGTCATAACCATAGCATCCAACAGGCTATGCTAAAAATAGTAGCCCAATCCTCGTGCATTGCCAGAGAGTGGGTCCTGAGATTGGAGTGAACCCACCTCTCCATTTCCTTATGAAAGAAATCCATAGTGATCACCTCTGGGGGAAATTGTTTCTAGAAGGTGGTCACCTGCGGACAATCTCGCATGAAGTGGAGATTGGACTCTTCCTGACCACAGAATGGGCACCTGCTATCGTTAGTGACATGTCGCGCTTCTCTCTGTTAATTCGTCATAAGCTTGTTTTTGGTTAGGAGCCAGAGGAAAGAGCGGATTCTTTGGGGTCCCGCCTACTTCCAAATGGACTCCTAGAGATTCGCCTAGCGATCCGTGAACTGTCCTTCGATGAACTCATATGCAGAAGCTACTGTAAAACGCCCATGTTCTGTAGGAGCCCATCGAATGGTGTATGCTGTTAGGGCTTCGGTAGCTATGGCTAAGGTAGTAATATTCATACAAATCGCATCAGGGAGGTATTATGAGAACGTATGCCATTCCCAGTGACCATCCTCAGACCAGTAATCTGCTACTTTGTTGTAGAGGATATCATCCGGGATTGGGGAGTTGGCCACTGCTAGGAGAGGGCCCCACTCGTTCACCCACTTATCCAGCTAGAAAGAGATATGCCTATCATTGCCCAGGTGCCAGTGGATACCCTGGCGGACAATTAGCCAAGTCGCCGCGATACCCCACCAAAAATTCGAGGACCCGTGGCGATCTATCGTCTGAGGGATGTCATATGGAGCTAGTCGGTACTTAGCCAGCAAAATATGGACCCATAACGCATCTAGTTTTGTAAGCAATGCCCATCCCAACTTCGTAAGCAAGGCGTTGTTGGTAGAACGAATGTTCTTGATGCTTAGACTCCCTGCACGTTTAGGCTTACACGCCGATTCCTAGTTCACTAAGGACATTTTCCTGTGATCATTAGTGGAACCCCATATAAAGTTACACATGATGCGTTCCAAATCGTCACATAGTCCTCTCGGGAGCCTAACTGTTTGCATCACGAAAAGAGGAAGGGCTGACATCACTGACTGGGTTAAGGTGACTCGACCTGCTAAGGATAAATTTTTGGCCCGCTAGCCTGCAAGTTTCTATTAAGTGTTATCTAGAATATGTTGATACATCTTACGCATGGACCGCTCATGCAGTAACGACACACTGAGGTATTTCCCTAGATTATTAGTGCTAGAAATGGATAAATTGTGACTGAGGCGCCTTGCCGTTTTCAGGGGAACATTATTGGAGAAAAAAATCTTCGTTTTGGCCTTGTTGACCTTTTGGCCCGAAGCCTTGTAGAACACCTCAAGAGTCTGAGCTACCACGCAAGTCTGTGAGTCAGTAGCTTCTGCGAACAGGACCAGGTCATCAACAAAGAACAAGTGAGATAAGGGTGGACCTGTAGTACTTAATTTAAGCGGATACTAGCGACCTTGGTCCACCTCTCGAGAAATGAGGTGACCGAGCCTTTTCATGCATAGAATAAACAAATACGGCAATAGAGGGTCGCCTTGTCTGATCCTACAAGTAGGGGTGAAAGGTTCCAATAAAATGTCCTTCCAAGCCACCTACATGGATACAGTCGTCACATATTTCATAATGACCCCGATCAGTTGATCCGGAAGCCCGATATCTGCTAAAGTACTCTGAATAAAGTCCCATCGGATCTGATCATAGGCTTTCTCCAAGTCTACCTTGATCGCAAAATACCCAGTCTGGTTGGTCTTCTTTCTCATCGAGTAGATGGCTTCCTGAGCGATGATAATATTATCAGTAATGTGGCGACTCGGGATAAAACTACACTAATTTTCCTTAACTAAAAAGTTGAGGTGATTCTTTAAATGATTCACTATGACTTTGGAGAGAATTTTGTAGGTCACTTTACAAAGACTAATCGGTCGGAACTGGGTAATATTAGCCGGGGAGGGATTTTTGGGGATAAGGACCAGCATGGTCTGATTGAGCTCTTATTCCCATTTTTCTTGTCGAAAGACTGCCTAGATAAACTCGGTCACTCGGGGGCCTACCCGCCCCTATTGCTTTTGATAGAAAAGGACATTGTACCCATCAATCCCAGGGGCTTTATTCGGGTTTATGCCAAAAATGGCATTTTTGATTTCAGTGGGGTGGATCGGATGATTTAGATCACGAGTACTGTCCAAAGAAAGGGCGGGGAAGGTACTAGAAAGTGGGAACCCATCTCTAGACTCTAGTGCTTAAGTGTAGAGAAGTGCAAAATACGCTATGGCTAACTGGCTTAAGTGACCTAGGTTCGTAACCACATTCCCCTGAGTGGCCTTGAGACTCACGATCCTCAGCTTCTTGTGTTTGGATTTGGTCAGAATGTGATCATATTTGGTATTCCGATCGCCCTTTGAAATCCACTCACACGTGCCTTCTGATGCCAATATATTTCCTCTTCGCTTAGCACCTGCAGAAGTTCCCTGCTTAACTTGTCCTCTAACACTAACAAGTCCTCCCTAGTATCACTGATCATTCCTCGTTGGATGCCCTGTAATCTAGTTAACAGGCGTTTTTTCCGATAGAAGATATTCCCAAAGTCCAAATAATTCCATTGTTGAAGATGAATGGACAGATTAGCAAGATTCTTACAGATTGACTCCTCATCCGGATTCCAATGTGCAGCTATGACCTTGTCAAAATCGGGGTGAGTGAGGCAAGCGTTGTAAAACCGAAAGGTAGGGGAGGTTATAGGGGTAGAGCTCCTTTGAGGGATTTAAATGCACATAGGTCGATGGCCCGAACCTAGGAAAGGTAAATGAAGATTGATCATGTGCGAAAGGTGTGAATCCACTCTGTCGACCCAATAACTCGGTCTAACTGCGCTTGGACCGATCCCCTTTTCCACGTAAATTTGGATCCAACGTATCCTAGGTCATACAGACTACAGTCCTGAACCTAGTTTTGAAAGTGTTGATTAACAATCCTTGTTGATCTGGATCCTCCCCATTTATCATTTAGCTCCAGTTTGGCATTGAAGTCACCTCCTATTAGCCAAGGAACTCGGACGGATCTCCCTAGCCACTCGAACACTGGTCAGAGGTGCCGTTGGGTAGCTACCTGGGGACTGGCGTACACAACTGTGAAAGCGAAAGAAGTTTGGCCAGTTTCGATAATGGTATGATTAAATTGTCGATGGGTGAATTTTATAGATATATGGCACTCAGCCTGCCATAAGATCTATATCCCCCCGGAAAAGCCTAGGGCTTCTACTTTGAACAAGTAATTGGAACCCAAAGCCCAAATGATGGTCTGGGCTTGGGTTATACTAATTCGCGTTTCCAACAAAATGAGAATCCCTGGTTTATAACTACGCAAGTAATTACGCAGTATCATAAGTAAACAGGTTCCCCCCGCTCTTTGGCAATTCCAAATAATAATCGACATAATCGAAAAAGCTAAAAATTTAGGTACCTCCCATAGGAGCATCCGATATCTCATCATCTGACGATGGCTGGGCCTGCATCTCATTTGGGCCATTCTGATCCTGGGTTTTGAGTATTGTGGGTCTTTGGGGTATATCGGGGGGTTCGTATGAGCTAGGAGACCCCCCAACTGTTCTGTAGCCCCTGGGCCCTCCACTCCGTCTATTATTTGCATGTTTTCCTCACCGGCAACTTCGTGGGCAGCCAGAATTAGGCTTTCGCATACCATTTCTGTATGCGTGGGAATCTCAATAGCCACGTGTTTTTCTGCCCGTGTAGGTTGCAATTGGATCTAGGGGGAAGGGTCCAAAAGTTGTTCCTGATGGGAGCTGGCCCGGGGACTTTCGCCCCGGGTAAACTAGACTGGGTCGGCATTGGAGCCCCTAGGCCCCTTCTTTTTATTTTGTGAATGGCCTTGGGCTATGAAGAGAAGTCCATTGCCGTGGGCTTGCGTGGGTCCAAGCACCTGGTCCATTTTCAGCTTGTGGCCTTAACCTGTCATCGTAGCCCGTTGAAGATCCACGTCCATTGGAGCTGGCCCTATCTCCATCACCTCCGATCCTTCCAGAGCAATAAAGCACGAGCATGCCAGTTGAGAGGACGTCGGTTTGCGGCTCGATGGAACGGTCTTCTGCTGGAAACGTTGTGGTTGGGGAGGGAGCCGTTATGCAGCTGGGCGCGAGCACCGTTGGACCTGCACCCATGGTCCGTATCTGGTAGGCATGACGACTGGTGATGGGGCTGGCACGGTGCTGCATACGTCGGCCGCCAAGTTCTGCTCTGCCTCCGCTCGTGTTTGCTGTTCAAAGGTCTAAGAATCAGGTGCGACAGGGCGGTGACGCTACGGACAGGCGAGGAGTTCGTGCCACAGATGCCACAGTGGTAGCAAAGTTGGGGGAGGCCTTCATATACAACCTGTAAAACTTCTTTGTCAAGGTCGACCGTAGTCTTTAAGGGTTGCTGCAAGTCGACTTCTACCGCAATGCGGGCGTAGCGTCTCCGATAAGCTAGCAGCGTAGATTCGTCTATCTTCATTATCTTTCCAACTACATTTCCAAGAGCTTTGAGTATGTCTGGGTGATACCGTGCTATGGGAAGCTTCAGTATACGTAACGACGTGACTGCATGGGTAATCTAGCCATGCTTCTCGCAAAATGTGGACTCCCAGCGTTGCACCGATAGTGCTTGACCGAAAATCATCCATGGCCCATCTGCTAAGGCGTGCGTGAAGATAGTCGGTCTCCTCCTTGAATCGAACCAGGTAAAACTCGTGTTCTAGGTCCACCACTTTGAGCGGTCCAGCAGGTTTCCAGAGGGTGTGCAGTCGCGATCTCAACGCTTGGAAGCCAATCCTTCTTCCCAGAAGCTTGACAACTACCATGAGACTCCATTGTTGATGCAGTTTCTCCTTGAATGAAGGGGACAACGTTAGGCCCCCATCGAGTTCACTGGAGATCGGGGTGATGTCACCCTCCTTGAGTTCAATGCGTTGGTCTGCTGGCCATTGGGTGGTGGTGTCGGTGGTATCTTCGGTCGGTCCCCCAACGACTGCTGTGCTATAGGACATTGGCAAGTTGATCAGCGCTTTGTCCTCCCGTTTCCGCGTCCGTCCTCTTTTAGCCATGGGCGTGCCAAACTAAGAATGTGGAAACTATGCAATAGCTAAAAACAAACGAAATATACTGAAACTGAAACGAAAACTAGGTCGAGAGCCTTATTAATGGCTATGGTATCTTGACTTGAGGGTTGAAGAAGCAATCTACGGAGTGCACATGTTCAATTCTAATCGTGCCTTTTGTGAAGAACCCGCTTTAGGCTTCCCCTAATGAAATCCGTAACATTAAAAAGTCAGGCAACCACTTTTTACGTTTTTATTTTTCTTTAAAAGCTATTGACTTTTATTAATACACTGAAAGCATAATTAACTTCAATTTAATTTAATCGATGCATCATAAGTGAAATTTTTTTTAAAAAAAAACCAGATAAAAGTGGCAATAACATTTTTGGGGTTTAGGGGTTTGGTGCCGACAGGTGGAGAGCTTCTCTTTTTCTCTCGCGTAGTTCTCTTTGTCTCTCAAGTCAGACGGCAGTTCGTCACGTCCAACCACTTCTTCTCTCTTGTTTCGCGGTAGTGATTTTTATTTTTACTCAAACATTAGACTTGAACTGTTGCAGGCCAACATTTTTGCGAAGATGAATTTCAAAAATGTCAAAGTTCCTAAGATGCCTGGTGGTGGTGCGGCTTCTGCTCTGATTAAGACCGGGGTTATTGGTGCGCTTGGCCTGTATGCAGCTTCAATTAGTCTCTATAATGTTGAGGGAGGTCATCGAGCCATAGTTTTTAACCGCCTCGTTGGTGTCAAAGACAAGGTTTGTGTTTTATTTTAATTTTATGTATGCTATTTTCTTCCTTGGATGATATAATTTAAGCCCAGAATCTTTTCCCTGAAGTTTACTTTGGATTAGTTAACTGAAACATTTTGTCTTCATGTTTCATATATATGTGCATCTTCTGTGTTGCTAATAATACGTCCCAGTTTCATGATGCCATGTTCACTTTCACAATACACTCAACCATCCCAAGGCTCTCCCAACTAGAAAAAGTCTAAATTGAGTGAT
Organism: Erythroxylum incrassatum; assembly: GCA_026546855.1. Lineage (NCBI taxonomy): Eukaryota > Viridiplantae > Streptophyta > Magnoliopsida > Malpighiales > Erythroxylaceae > Erythroxylum > Erythroxylum incrassatum. The sequence goes on from JANVCL010000009.1 coordinate 3,306,996, forward strand.
TGTAATTGAGTTGGTTATTGGGGAATGATGAGGTTGATGCTTTTTTTTTAATTATTTTTCATTTCAATGAGCTGGTTTGAAAGAACTTTTTTTTCTTTTGATGTTTTCTCCTTTTTGTCTTTTTTTTTTCACTATGCAGAGGCTACAGTAAATCTGGGTTGCCTGCAATATATGGATTTGCAGACATAAATGAAGAACCTCTTTCCTATTCCAAATTTGTTGTGCCCTATAGTTTGCAGATTTCCTGATATTTTTACATTGTGCAGCCTTTAGGATCAGTTTTAGATCTTATTCCTGTACCCGTTTTCTGAGTTTGAAGTTCTTGAGCCTGCAGAATATCTTCCATATCAGTCTTAATGTATGGTAGTTGTTCAATTGGCGCTTTGATAGGATCAAGAGAGTACTAATCCATGAAGAACTAGTACCTTGTTAGTTTATTTGAACATAGGCAGTGTGATTCCACTTTCTTTTCAGGACTTTAATGAAATGGTAGTGGTGAAGTTGTGGAAATAGAAGATTGGCATTATCAACCAAGGTTTTTCACATGAATTCTGCATAATGCTATGTCCTTATAGCTGCAACACTGCCGTAAGAATACTTGATTTTCTATGTATATGTTCTCTGAATTTATTCAAATACTTCAAGCTTCTTGCTATTATAATATTTTGGATATTCTTTGATTTTGTTTCATTGAACTTACTGCTACACAGCAAAGTTGTCATTGTTGAGCTTTTCTGAGTATGTTACTTTGTGGTTTATTTTATCAGTAACGATAATAACAAAGTGTGATGCTCCTTTGGATGGTTTTCCAATTTCATTTAAAGTAAACTGTTCTTGTTAACTTTGCAGGTTTATCCTGAAGGGACTCATCTTATGATTCCATGGTTTGAACGACCAGTAATCTATGATGTCCGTGCACGGCCTCATCTGGTAGAAAGTACTTCAGGAAGCCATGACCTCCAAACAGTAATGCATTCTATGCTTTGTTACTACACTTTTTGCGGGGCTACTAAAACTGATTTGCAGGGTTGATTATGCACTTTAAAATGTTAAAAGAATTAGCAGTTCTACAAGCTTCATCTATGAGATGTTGTATTGATTAGTAGTGCCATTTGTTCTTGAAATTACTTAGAACATCCATTTATTTGTAACCGCTTTGTATCATTATTCTATTAATGATCTTTTAGCATATATATCTTCCTTTGGCTTGGCTAGAACTTTCATTTGTCTCCTTATGTATGATGCATGAATAGATGATATTTTGTTAGCTGAATGAAGGACTTGGAATCCTGATTGGTGCATACAAGTTTATGTATGTATATTGTGTATTTCTTTTTCTTCTCTTGCATCTTACTAAGTTCTTGTTGCTTATAGTTGGGTATGCTGCAATTACCATGTAAGTTACTTCATGGGTTGTTCGTCCAGGCTTCTGTTAGATGCATGTACTTTTGTGAGACTTACAACTCTTGATCTATCTGTTTGCATCATTCTGATACTAATACACATTCTTGTAGGTAAAAATTGGGCTTCGGGTTCTTACTCGTCCTGTCACAGACCAATTACCAAGAATATATCGCAATCTTGGAGAGAATTATAATGAAAGAGTCTTGCCTTCTATCATTCATGAAACATTAAAAGCGGTGGTTGCCCAGTACAATGCCAGCCAACTGATTACACAGAGAGAAGTAAGAATTCGTTAGGGTATTCCTGCAAAACAATGTTTGTGATTTAGTTAGCATCCTTGAGTACTGGGAAGCATTTATTTGAAGAACTATTTGGTAATGACATTGCTTCTTTATTCTTTTCTATAGTTGTCACAGCATTATGCATTAACTTTGGGTATCCTGCAGGCTGTGAGTAGAGAAATAAGAAAGATTTTGACAGAAAGGGCTGCCAAATTTGACATTTCACTTGATGATGTATCAATTACCAGCCTGACTTTTGGGAAAGAATTTACTGTTGCAATTGAAGCAAAACAGGTTGCTGCACAGGATGCAGAAAGGGCTAAATTTCTTGTGGAGAAAGCTGAACAAGACAAAAGGAGTACTGTTATCAGAGCACAGGTCAGAAAGAAACTATTTATTGTAGATGCCACGGTGTATCCTATTTAAGATGCATAATCTTTATTTGTTTCTAGAAGGTTTTCTTGGCATCTGCTAGGATTTGTGGTTGATAACGTTCATAGAGAAAAAGTAGTAGAGAATAAGCAAGGATTTTTTTAATATTCAATAAATTGCTAGCAAAATATACTGCTTTCTACTAGATACTATTTCACAAAAAAACTAGTAATTTTCTCATTACTGCCCCGGTGTTCTTATCCCTCTAATTATTTCCTGCTTATTGGCTTGTAGGGTGAGGCAAAGAGTGCTGAGATGATTGGTCAAGCAATTGCCAAGAATCCTGCATTCATCACTTTAAGGAAAATTGAAGCTGCCAGAGAAATTTCACAAACTATTTCGAATTCAGCCAACAAGGTTTTTCTGCACTCCAATGACTTGCTTCTGAATCTTAGTGAGATGGAGTTGGAAGCAAATGGAAACAAATAGGTGCATTTGATTGCACGATTCCCACTTTTTGTTGGTTTTCTTCTGTCAAATTGCTTAGTTTGATGGATGACTAGCAACATGGATCGCATCGGGTCTGGAACTTTTCTGCTGATGGTAACAACTTTCACATATTTACACTTAATTGAAATACAAGAAAATCAGTTGGATAAAGAGTTATGCCCTTGGTTGTTCTCGTCAGATATTTTGTTCATTTGTCTAGACAGTTTGATAAACATGATTGTGCTATGGGGTTGATAAAACGGTTGAGGATAATAGAATACCTTTGAACTAACTCTTTTGATGAAAGCTATGTTGATCTATACTACTCTTCCCTTGATAGAAGTTCCTGGTTCACATACGAGCACTTTATATTATCAACAAAATAATAGTGAATTATTGCTTATCAATCTGGTTATTACTTTTGTTTTATGTTCATTTTGAAATTGACCAGAGGCTTCTCTTGTAAGCCATTATTATAAATTTCTTCTTTCCCTTTCTTACAATTTGCTGGTTTGGAGACTGGATCTGCCAATGCCACATCTTTATTTTCAATTTATTATCTCCCTTTACTTTACATTTAAAAAGACGAAGTTATTACTGTTATATGCAATGTTTTAAAGAATTTCGTAAAAAATTAAACTGAAAAGATAAAAGATTTAAGACTTGAAAAGTTGAGATCATCATAGAATTGATTTTGAATAAGATTGAAAGATATTGCTTTTGTCTTAAGTTTAATTATAAAAAGATTGTTAAATAAAAGTAAATTGTTTTATTTGATTTATAAGAATTTATTTACAAAAATTAACTGATTAATTAATAAATTAATTTTTTTAGAGGTCAATTGAACTAAAAAGCTGAAAATTAATTGAAAAGTTTGTTGATTTAAGATTTTTACGGTTGAGTTTTTCAATTTAGACAGGCTATTACAAATATTGTACCTCATTTGATATTAGATTTAGTTTTGGTATAGTACAGTATTGATACCAATAAATATTGGGTCCTATTTTAGATAATTTTTTAAAATTATAAAATAATTTTTGAATTTTATAAAATTAAAAAATCTTCCTTTTTAATTTATCATTATAAATTATGAAATAAAAGTTTAAATTAATATGTAAAATATTTTTGTAATTGATTTTTCTAAACTCCCATATTTTGTTTTAAGCAATGTTATTAATAATGTACCGACATTGATATTGGATTTGATTATGTTACGGTGTTGTACATGTATCGATTAATACTTAGTACTGTTTTGAATATTTTTTAAAATTTATAAAGTAGTCTTTGAATTTTTTTAAATTGCAAAATAGTCCTTCAATATATTGCGCTATATAATATATTATTTTCCAACAAACTTATCTCCAAAAATTATGATAATAGAAAATTTTAAAATAAAAACAATCTATTTGTTTTATTAATAATACTTTTCACATATTTCAAATATAAATACTAACCACAATTAATATAAAAAAAGGATTATTTAATCTTCATACAAATATAAAATTAATGACAATACAAAGTATTTAAAATGTTATAATTTTATCATATAATAAATAATAATTATGTTAAAATATCAAATTAAAATAATAATAAATATTAATGACTAACCATTACAATTTACAACAATAGTTTGTGCTGAAGAACCAACTAGAAATAAAAGATGAAATAAAAATATTTACAATTATATTACATATACTGAATTTAACATGTACATCAAAGATAAGTGAAATTAAAAAAGAAAAAAAAACTAAAAACTAAAAGTCTATTCAATTGAATACTCGTTCAAATCACATTGACCACATTTTTTATTTGGTATAAAATCTTCATCAATGAGAGGAGTCTCATCATCACCATCATTTAAATTCACTTCACCAAATGACATGTAACTATTTTTTCATCTAAGATTATCTTCCAAGTTATTCTCATCTATCAAACTTGATTTCTCATAAACTCAATCCTCTAAAAAATCGATATGATCAAGAAAAATTAGATATAAATAACTACTTATTCTATTAAGAATCTTTGTAAGCAATAAAATTAAATTATTAAGAAATTAAAAGAAATTATATCTAATTTAATAATGATAATAACATACACTTTTCGAAGCTTTAATTGTATGAACAAAGACCAAGTTGTGTTCATCATTTGTGCTCTAATTTATTCTTTTTCTTCGAATGGATGAATTCAAATATACTCCTATTCTTTTCACACCTTGTTGTACTCATATATTGACTTAAAATTTGAATTGCAAACCTTTGCGATTATGAGAACTACTTTTGATTGGTCCTACCAAGCGACTGTAAATCATAAGACAACAAAAGTAACATTATAAACCAAATAAAGTGACGACTAATTTTCAACAAGTAATAAAAATGAAAAAATACACATAGATTAAGTTTGATTGTTTGGTGAATAGCAAGTCATATCTTAAAATCAACATAAGCGTCCTTATAAATCTCCATTTGTGAACTTAGTAGATCTTGCATCATCTCATGAGCAACAATTATTGTAATAGTTAATAGCATTCTACTATTAACTTCATCTTTCTTTGTAAAACTTAGTTTAAAATAGACATTAGGATTCAAAAATGCCCCAGATGCCAAAAAAAAAGTAAAGTTGTCTTTCCTCACTCTCATTGATGACTGTAAGAGAAAATGTATATAAAAAGGGCTTATTTTTTAGATTAACCTTAAGTGCTTCCTTCACCCTATTTATGACTTCAAAAAATAACTCATTGTTGCCTTCTCATCACTATCATTCAAATGAAGAACCCTCACTAAATACTCTCAAAATCAAATGAAAAATTCACATTGGGACCAAAATTTATTATCTTCAAGTATGTTGGACCCCGTTTCCGGAGCCCAACATCCGACGTAAAACAAACGTGATCTTCATTACTCCATATTTTTGGACAGATTTTGGGAAATCTCAAATTGAAATTTCAATTTGACTTCTTTAGAAAATTTGATCCCCATTGTCTTAAGTTTCTAATGACACCAAAATCATTCAATTTGGTTCAAAAATCTGAAAGTTATAGCCCAAAAATTTTCAGACTATTATTAAACTGAAACAATACACTATACTCAATTTCCATCCAGAAATTGATAGTCTTAGAGGCTGAATTAAAAATCGATTTTTTCAGATAATTTGTAGCTCTATATCTCTAGTTTGTTTAGAAATAAGAATCATCTTATTTAGAGGTTGGATAATGAAGTTATGGCCAAAATAATCAAACATGTTTATGTCCTCAAACATATTAAACCTGTTTCGGGACAATTGACATAAAGTTCATTAGAGATATCGGATTAAGGTCATTCTTAGACGATTTAAAAGAGCACTTCTAGATATACAACTTTCGTGAAGAACATGAAGAGAGATTTTGCAATCTCGAATTTCGAAAAGTATAGATGGATCAGATGAAGTGATTTAGTCTAAGATGAATCAGACGAAGGGATTCAGTCTAAGATGAATCAGACGAAGGGGTTCAGTCTAAGATGGATCAAAAGAAGGTTCAGTCTAAGATGAACCAGAAGAAGGTTCAGTTTAAGATGAAACAGACGAAGGTTTAGTCTAAGATGAAGTAGATGAAGGTTCAATCTAAGATCGACCAGAGGAAGTTTCAGTCTGAGATGGACCAAACGAAGGTTTAGTCTCAAATGGAGCAGATGAAGGTTCAGTTTAAGATGGAGTAGACGAAGGGTCAG
>JANVCL010000009.1:3313345-3327067 GCA_026546855.1 Erythroxylum incrassatum
CCATGATGTGACCTTTAGTAAACCCCCTTTGAGCTTAATATGAAAACTTTTCTTTCTTTAAACCTAAAATATGAGCCTTGATCTTATTATTTATCCTCTTCCTTGTACCCACCAAAAGGCAAGTTGAGCATTTGAATGTGTATGATTGGGTTTAGGGAATAATTATTTGAACAAGTGTGGGGGAATCATAGTATATAGTTGACTTTTGAGTTAGGAATGGGTAGGGTTATAATAATGTGTATCTCTCCTCTACATTTTTTCTCTTCTAAACTTGATCTTGTTCTAAATAAATAAATTAAAAATATAGAAAAAGAGAGAAAATCAAGAAGAATAAAATAAGAGAGAAAAGAGAAAAACAAAAGAAAAGAAATAGAAATAGAAAATAAAAGAAAGGAAGAGAAGATGACTAGAAAATGAAAAGAAGAGGAGAGAAGTAAAAATAGGGAGTGTTAATTTTGTTAAGTGAGAGGAAAGAATTGAGTGTTTTATGGTTCATTGTTTTGTATTATTTTAAATTCTCAATTTGTGTTATGGTTTTAAACTGCGATTTTCCTTTTTCCTACTCTTAGCCTGACCCCATTACAATCGAAATAAAGACCTTTAGATTGATGTTTGTGTTTGATATGAGTGGTGGAGATTGGATTAGTAAGCAAACTTATGGTAAATGCCTTACATGAAATAAATGATGAGTGAATATACCCTACCTTTGAATGCTTGAGAGGATGGAGAGTAGAGTCATGTCTATCACACATGTTGATAGTTATTTTAATTGAAGTGCTTGTTGATTTTGGCTAAACATGCGAAGGATAGCTTGTTCATAGAGTATTATAAGTTTCAATTTCTTAGGATGTGTTTATTGAAATGATCGTTGATATCTTTGACTATTATTTAGGAAAATTGTTGTTGCCATTGTTTGTTCTTTTATAGTCTAGTGTTCTTTAATATGCTTAAGGACAAGCATAGTTTAAGTGTGGGGGAATTGTAATGTCTAGTTTCTACTGCTTTTAATTGCCTTCATATCATAATTTTGGTTACAAATTCTTGGAAGTTGATCCAAATGAGAGATAAATTGAATGAAAATGGGGTAAATATTGCATGCATGTTAATTGGATTATTTTGTCAATTTTGCATGAAGGTTGAAGGGAAAGTCACGAAATTTTGCATGAAAAGAGAAATAAAAAGGAAGAAACATTGTGTTAGTCATGGTGGTGACTCAACCTGTTACCACAGTGACAAGTGCCCTCACAGGGTGACTAGACTTGTCACCCCTATGACTACTCCATTGCATTCATTTAATTCTTACACGTGCAGGTTGACGTCGTAACAACCCTACAACCGTAAACCTAGGCTTGTGCTTAAATGGAAAAGGAACGAGAAGTTGGGGTGGGGAGTTAAATCGAGAGGGTTAGTGACACACTCATTCAATTGGGATGAAAAGGAGATAGAGAGAAGTGTGGAGACGAAGAAGGAGAGAGCTCCAGCTGAGAAGAAGTAAGGAGAAGAATAGTAGAATGAGGTATGCAATATGAGTAGTCAGTCGATTTTGTTGAACATCAACTAGAAGCAGTGGGCGAGAGCTAATGTGGAAAGCTTGAGAGTGGCAGGGGCAACTCCCTAACCCGCTATTGTTTGCTCTTTCTGTTTACTACTTCTTGTTGTTTTGCTACATTTACTTCTTTGTTATATAGAATCATGCCCTGTTATGCTTAATAGACCCACATTTTGTAGATTTTAATAGTTTATTTGGATTATTTACTCAGTTTGTTGCTTTAATACTTCTTTTATAATGATTAAGATGAGATTGAAGTGTTTAAAGATGATGAATTTTGTAGTTTTTGTGATGGTCTAATTCCTTTTTCTGGAGAATTAATGTAGCTATTTTAGTTAAATATTCATGATTGAGAGATTTTGTTGTTGTCTTATGTTTGCTATAGTTTCTGAACTGAATGGATGTAATAGCATAATCAAACTTTGCACTATTTTGGTATTAAACAAAGGACTGAGAGGAGACGTTTAATATGGAACAAGAAACTATAGACGCTTAGGTTAAGAACTAGAAATAAATTAACCTAAATGGTAAGTAGTAGTAGGATTTCCAAAATTAACTCGGGTGATAACTTGTCGAATATGAAAGTTAGATTAGTTAATTATTCGAGTTGATCTTAGAGCCAAACTGTTAATTTCGACAAGACAATTGTCTAATCATTGCCCCTTAATCATGCATAAAAGATTAAATTAGTGAAATTAATTCTCAAGAGTTATCCACTTCGATTTCTATTCCTTTTTTGCTTCCGGTGAATTCAATTTACTTTTTAGTTCAATTGTGCGATTGATTTAAAGTCTTTTACTCAACAATTGTGGATAGAGTGTTTAGGATTGCATTATTTTTATTTTCAATTCAGAATTAATTTTAGTTAACCAATTTCACCTCTATAGGAGACGAGGCTGGGTAATCACTACAACTACCTTGTATACTTGCGAGTCGCATAGCCTAGGTCGTTTTTTAAACTTTTTTTGGCGCAACAGTACGATACCCACTAAATACATACACTAATGATCATTACTTTCTTGGATTATTTAACTAAACAAAATATTATTGTCTTATTAAACTATGTCGAATGTTTCATTTTAGTCAAAGCGAGGCTTCACTCATCATCCATCATAAGTAGTGAAGTCCACAATTAGTGCCTACATACAGGCGTAATATTTGATTTATCGATGTTCTTGATTAATCTACGTAAACTGTACATCTTCATACTCTATATGCTAGCTGTTACAAAGACTTTGCAAAGAACTCCAAGTTCTCTCACAAAATACACCAAAGTCTAAGTACGGTAGTTAAACTCTCGCAATTCAACTCATCCTTACCAAATCCCTTATCTTTAATGTGTTTCCCACAAAGGCAAAGTAAACCTATGAAATTCACTTAGCCAACACAATATATTGGAAAACAATAAAAAGAGAAAGATGCACACAACTTTACAACAAAATTGCCAACTTTTATATTACTCACAGTTGATACAAAGGATACAAAGTTCCGACTTTGTCTAATGAATGAAGCCTTGATCAAATGAGCTATTTATAGGCTATGGGAGACTTGTTGGGTAAGAATACAAGAAAGTGGTCTTAAAACCACTAAAACACTAACTTAGTTGGTAGTTGACATCCCAACCACTTTAGGCATTACTTTGGTGGATGGTTTACATAACTTACCACTATCCCACTCCTAAGTCAAAGCAACATGTGTAAAATGCTTAAAAGATACCTCATCCATGTTCTTTGCCATGTCATCCCACTTTCTTGATGATTCATCTCACCAACTTTGCCACATCACCCATGATCTTCATCCAAAGGTAAAGGTTAGCCAAGTTTCGGGCCAATTCGCGCATGGTTAGACCAATGCGCACCCTAGGGTTTTCGGGGTCCGAAAGGTCCAAAAAATCTCTTGAAACTTGACATTTTAAGTGTTTATGTGTCTGCCTGTCGCAGGCCATGGGTTTTGGCCTGAATGTCTCGAAAACTTCTTTATTCTTCGATGTTGACCCTAAAACACTAGCAAATACATCAAAGTACCTTAAAAACATAATATTTAAGCTCAAAGACTTATATTAACCCATAAAAACACTTAAACATCAATAATTAACAAACTAACACAATTTTAACCTAAACACATACTAAACTATTAAATTAACAATTAAATAATATCAAAATAAGCCCTAAAATATGATGCAATTTACACTTATTAGGTAGCTTCGTTAATAGAGACATTAACATCAGGTTATATTTGAGAAAAATTAAAAGTTTAGGTATTTAATTACCAATTTTTAAAGTTCGGGCTATAGTTGCAAAATTGTGTAAAGTTTATGATTTTTTTAGTAATTAATCCTATAAAAAATAATATTTTACTCATATAATCATGAGAAGCAAATAAGTCAATCAGTATATAGAAAATAACTTTGAACAAAAGGCATTGGATATGAAGACATTTTCCAGCAAGTTTATAGAAAATAAAGCCTTTAAATAGTAATGTTGCATATTGGATTGCTTAACAATGCAAATTTTAAATTTGAGAATAAGGATTTTGATATGAGAGAAGAGGAACCTACGATCAAAAGATTTCATAACATAGAGAGTAAGTTACCAACTCTTGCTTAAATACTTGTAGGTCCTATGTAGTTTGCTTGTTCCATATGTTGTAATAAGACCTTCAATAGGTACAATAACATGCAAGTTAGTCAATTTCATGGTTTTGTTTGTTTTGTTTTTCACATACAAGAAGAGTTATCACTAAATCATATTTCATTGAGAGAATCTATGTTTTTCTTATGTCCACACCCTAATCATAGCTTTTTATACATTTAACACAAAAAGTGAAAATAGTATTGGTTTATTTGTCTTTCTTTTAGCATATTGACTATTTATAAAAGTGGACATATGCAGAGAAAACTAATAGTAAGGTATACCTTTGTAGGGACAAGAACCTACGTACTAAGCTTAATCCAATGCCAATGTTGTCCCTCGTATTCCCTTATCCCCTTACTCCCTTGCACTCTCAAATATAACAATTGGTTGAACATTGATCACCATTTTTGAAAAGAAAATCGATGGATGAAACTGTAAAATTTATAATAGATTTGTTGACTTCTTTCAGAACTCCTTATTATATACAACTACAACACTTTGGAAAAGAGTAATTGCATAGAACTTGAGTCAAGACTATTTTGTATGCAATATCTATCCCTTTTCCATCCTTAGAGCATTAGGAACATATCTCCTCCAAGATAGGCAAGATTTATGACATGAAAATTATTTGAAGGGAAAAACATATTGTAATAGGACTTCCTTCCAAATGGTCATTTATTCCATTTGGAGAGAAAGGAGCATGAGCAAATTGTGAACTCGATCAAAGTTGTTATTATTGTCAATGATAAGCAAAGCAGAGTCCATCAAGAACTTATAGTAAACTGCCTGCTTTGATGTAAATTTTTGTTTTTTAATAAGTATCATGTTTAGTTTAGCTTTACTTGATTCAAGGTGCATGATTCTTGTTTAGGATTATGTAATAGCTTTTTCTATAATTAAATACAATTTTTACTTAAAAAAACAGTAGAAAAGTTCAGATAATAAATGCGAAGTGTCATTCAACTAAAATTTTCTTATAGTAACTATTTAATTGGGGATTTATGAGATAAACTCGATTATGCATGTTAGTAATTGTCAAAACAAAATAGATAAGTCCAGAACAAGAGGAAGAGATGGCAATAGACTGGCCCGACTATTGTCAAAACATAATAGACATATGCGAAACAGTAAGTGCTTGGCCCTAATTACTATTTTTAAAAAAATTAAAACGACATTATTTTGTCATTACCTATCGGGGATTGAGCTAGGCCTATGGTTCAATCAAACTAGACTTGACTTGTTGACCACATGTTAGGTAAGGCGGCCAGACTAAATCTGTCATCCCTAACAAGAGGGACTAGTTGTAAAGAGTAAAGGAAGTAGAATCTATTTTCTTGGAATTTTTAGACCATCTCCTACTTTTGATCAATCTGATGTTATTGTTTTAATGTTAAAATAAATAAACTAAATAGAAACATATGAAGAAGAAAGTCGTAACATCTAAAGTAACACAATACATAGCTGGCGAATGGAAATTGGGATGTTAGAGACGTTTCAAAGAGAAAATACACTGATTTCCCACATGGGTTCTTGCGAAGATTAAGGAAAGCAACTTAATTATAAGTGCTTTCCTATTATATTGTTTACGAAATTAATTAATTAAATACTAGAGAGCACTGTGGGGAAGAATAAACGAAACGAATAGTCAAATGTGGAAAACAGGAAACACGGTAGCAGCAGTTGTTATCTGACCCGAGACCGCTGTACGTAGAAGCGAAGATTCTAAGCTTTCAAATTACCGAAATACCCGCACTCCTTTGGTAGCGAGCACGGCCCAAATTCTTACCAACTATGGCTACTTTGGACAAACATCGAAGACACGTAGGGCAGAGCAGTTATATTCCGCGTTGCATTGAAGTCGTGAAAGGGTTCCCAAGCCGCATATAACACGTTAACTTCCAATCTTGTTATGAGCATTTCAAGACGTTGAGAGGAAGTGCAAGAAAATGGAAGATTGCAGGCCGCTTGGGTTTCTACTGGGACTCCCATTTGCATTGATCGCTTTGATATTATCTCTAGTTGGTGCCGTTGTTTGGGTTATTGGGTGAGTATTAATTCCACCACTTTTTCTCCCGATTCTTCATTTCCATTTTAGTCTGTCATATTGTTTGATTCATCGCTATAGATTCAAGATTCAACAAAACATACTCTCTATGCTTAGATCGCATGTCTGTTGCTTTATTTGAAATAGATTCTGTTATTTAAAGTAAACCTAATACCTTGCCTTTCAACACAGACAAGAAAACTGTTGGTAGTATTAGTCTTTCAATTTTCTGCTTTCTCTTCTGTCTTTTTACTCAGGGTGTTTACTTTGTATTTTTGTAATGACAGTACGGTGTTGAGTTGCTTGTGCCCCTGTTTCGTATGCTGTGCGGGCCTCGCCAATTTAGCCGTGGGCCTTGTGAAGATGCCGATCAAAGTGCTTAGATGGTTCACTAAACAGATTCCGTGTTAACAAACTATTCTTTTAGCGTCATTGTAATTCCCTTTTTTTTTAATAAACAATTATCACTTTTGTGTTTTCTTTTTTCTTCCATTCCCTCCTTTGGGATAGATTTATATTATTTAGTTGAGATTTGTAATAAAAAATTAGTTTTATCTTGTTTTTATTTTTTAATTATATTGTTAGATGATAATATTAAATTTTAATTTAATCACCTTTAATATATTAAGTTTTTTTCTTAAATCAATTAATTCTCGTTATGATTAAAAATAAAATGTATGAATATTTATATTGTAACATACCATTTACATAGAGCATATGTCCGAACATACTATAGGATATTTGAAAACATACTCTATGAAAATGGTACATTAGGAAAATTAACTAACTCATTAAAGGCATCAAACATAAAATAAGCATTCTAACTGTTCAATTCTTCCCATTTCATTCACAAACATAAAAGTAACATGTATCATTACAATTCAGATTCCACATATACATTATACAACTTTATTATGAGCCCAATCTCAGTACAAAATATGAAACATGAAAATGGGATGCTAATACTAAAGACATCAATTTGGACTCCTCATATTCAACTAATCAGACATTTGAGTCATTCTTGTCCGCAAAATGCAAGTACTAGACTTCTACTGTATAACCTCAGTAGCTAGAAACTCCCTTTAACCTAAAAAATAACGTTGCAATTTTTGATGAATTTGTGAACTCAATGAGTGAATCATCATTGATGTATTCTAATGATGATTCACTCAAGTTATATCACAAAAACAAGTTATAACTTAATTCAACAAGTATGTTATACCATCCAGTATTGAATACCACATCACATTTCATCATACCTCAACAAGTAAATCATGTGCTAGCATTGCATATCAAAACACATCATCCATTAACTTCAATTGTAATTCATTATTTCAAACAATTCAATAATACATTCCAATTCAATCATTTGATACATGTAAAGATGTATATGCAAATGCACATGTGATTCTATTTTCATTTTTACTTTATTGTGACCAAGTGCTTATCAACCTAATTTACCATCCCATATCTGTTTGTGGACACCGAGATCATATTTGGCCCATATCCATTGTATATATCGAGTCCATGTCATCTGAGATTAAGGCTCCTTTTTCACAATCCTGAGCTCAAAACTTTTTTCTCACTTTGGTCACAACTCAGTTATTTGTGTAAGGTTTCGATCATACATCTCATACATAATATATATCAAATATACACAGCGAAAAATAAAACGAAATCTTAAAGACCAGATCTACTCTTGCATATAGATATAGAAAACAAAAACATGAAATGTAAGATGTTTATATACCTTTCTGACAATCTCCTTCATTATTTAATCTTCTCTACGTTGAGTTGTCGTAAACCACAACGATCAATGTAGACCATCTTTAATGAAAGTCTACACTAAGATAGAAGGATGAAACCTCACTAGGAGATAGCTAGAATTCTTTTTTGTGCTAGCGAAGACAAGAACTCTCGTGAGAGTTAGAGAGTAAAATAGTGTGCTTGTTAGAAATAATCTTTCTTTCACTTATATCTTACATAAGTGCACAAAAATTATCTCTATTTTCTGCACTAGTTGGCCTTCCATAACCCCCATCACCAATAAAGAGTTATGGGAAGTTAATGGTCATGAATCGCATGCATTAATAAAAGTTTTAGGAAGTTAATAATCATGAATAACATGCATTAATGAAAGTTATAGGAAGTGAATGACCATGATTAGCATGCATTAATGGAAGTTTTGGAAGTTAATGACCAAATTGGCAGCCAACAATATTTGTTTCTAATTCATTCCACGCAACGTTTTCTATTACGATCACATCGCGATACAATCCCTGAACATTCTCTCATATTTTGAATCACCATTTAAGGTCATTTTACTCATCCTTCGGGTCTCCTATGTGTGTGACCCTTTAGGTTTCTGGTTATGTTGCCACTTGAATTAACACTTAATTCAAGTAAGTCAAGAGTGGTATCTAGCGACACGTCATGATCCCCAATTGACCAAAAAGTTAGTGGTTTGACAACGAAGCCTTTTTATATGCAATGTTGCCATGCAAGTTGTCCTTTCACCACCTATA
Source organism: Erythroxylum incrassatum (assembly GCA_026546855.1). Taxonomy (NCBI): domain Eukaryota; kingdom Viridiplantae; phylum Streptophyta; class Magnoliopsida; order Malpighiales; family Erythroxylaceae; genus Erythroxylum; species Erythroxylum incrassatum. Next base: position 3,322,097 of record JANVCL010000009.1, read on the forward strand.
CCCCACTTGGTTCAGAGTACGATCAAAGTGTCAACTCCCACTAGCCTGACTATGTTACAACTAGTCCAAATGATATTAGATCTTGTCCTGAGGATCTCGTTACTCTATGTATCATTGAAGACTTTCTTCATGACACATACCTACTCTAGCCACAGACTCTCGAGTAATGACCACAATAAGAGGCCGTGAGTATCATCTCCTTCTATCAGAAGTGGTAAATCCTTTATTGGTTACTCAATTACCTCTAAATACCTTAAGCTGTACCCAGTCACTACCTTATGAGTAACCCCTGAAAGGCACCAATCAATAGAGTCAAAACACATGATCAGTATCTGAGATATCCTTGAGCACTTCAAGTAAAAAGATAATTGCACCATTGCTATGATGAGAATATCATTAACACTGGAATAGAATATCCATATGATTGTCTCATAATAGGTCAATCCAATGTACTTACTATCCTTAGTAAGCATCCATATGTTAACTCTAAACAACTAATGTCTACAGCTTATAAGATCTACTGCTTGATCTAATTAAGGAGTATAACATGTGCTAGTCTATCCTAATTAATGATATCCCATTTCATTAATCCTGTGACTAGGGAAAGTTTAGATACTAACATAATTACACATGATAGAAATGATCTCATCTTGATTTCTTCCATGTTATGTTTTGTATCAAGGACTTCATTAAATCAATTTAAGATCAACATCAAATCCAAAAATGAATGAACATCGAAATAATGAAAAATGCCTTTATTAATCATAAAATAATTTGTACAATAAGTGCTAAACGTGATTGCCTTTAGAACACTTCTCTAACAATCTGTTCATGCATTTCTATGTGATGAGATGCATCTTTTCATATGGTATGCATTCAGTTCAATATACCTATGCCTTATATCAAGCTCCTCAGATCTAAGAGCGATGTTTATCAATCAATTATACACACATTTCAGATTAAACATTCAATTCGGACAGAAACACATATAATTAAGTTTACACATCTAAGTTAACTCATAGTACGCTTCAGAAAGTTATTGTCTTGATATTCCGGCAATGTTTGGATACTGATGATCACCTTGCGCGTCTATCGTCATGCAATACACACATAGTTCACAAATTACTAATTTGTTTGATCATATGAATATACAATCATGCACATGTATATGTATATATATCATGTTTCCATGCATGCTTAATTGACTTTCTAGGTATGTATTCTTAAACAAAATTTTTAACCATTCAAGCATTATAACTTGTATATAACTAGTTTGCAATCAAGTTTTTACCTTAAGTAAGCTTGATTTACTCTAAATTTGTAACAGTTGATTTCCAAACCTACTAAGGGATTAAAGTGATAGATTACTTAGTCGCATGAATTATAGTATATTAGAATGAATTTGGTGCATTTAGAATATGATTTTTATGATTTCATTCACATGCATAATATGGGAACACACACATAAATTTGATTTTAAAAAAATTATACTCAATTGACATATTCCGGTGTATGAGAGATTCTAAATAATTGTGACATGATTGTGTATTTCTAATGTCTTGTATTTTGATTTGTCGATAAAAAGAATTAAGGGATTACAATTATTAATTTGGAGTTATTTGTCACAATTGGAAGATTGATGGATTAAAATGTACATTTAGACTAGAAAAAATTCTAGTAATAAGACAATTGACATGTAAGAATTTAGGATAACTAAGCCTATAAAATGAGTTACATATGGCAGTAGACTTGAGTGACAAATGACCTAGAAAATTGAGTGACAAATGACAGAGGAACTAAGTGACATTTGGCAGCTTAAAGAGTGGACATATGTCTTGTATATTTTCTTGTCAAGTGTCCTTTTACTAATCTTACACCTATACCAACATAGACACTTCCAACACCATCTTCATGTTTATGTTGTACTCTCTCCTTCTTCTCCCTCTCACTATCGAAATTTACTTCTCCTTCATATCTCTGTGTTTTGCCTAAAGTCTGTTTGATTTCCACACCAAAATCTATGCAAAAATCCTTCATAAAGATAGTTATAGAAGCACAACATTGTTGTATTTGTTGTTATCTTCTTGTTTTTGCTAAAACCATCCTACTCCCGCCTTGTTCTTGAGATGATCTTGCATGCATGTGAGACAAAGCAGGTTTGATACTTTGAGGTGACATTTGAGCTAAACAAGTAAGTGAAATATTGATCTTTGTGGCATGTGATATGCTGAACGATTAGGGATAGATTGAATGTGGTATTGGTGTTGACATTATACTGGAAAGTGATGAATAAAAAGGAGCATCTTCTGTTATATATGAAAACAGTAGTTTATAGGCTATTATATGTACTATCTAAGCTAGGATTCGAAGTGTAATTCATAAGAAATTCATGATAAAGATAGGTGTTATTAGGATGTTTTCGAATCTTGAAAGTTAGAGATGTAAATGAGTTTACAAAAAGGAAATTTTTAATGATTTAAGTAAGCAAAATTTGGGAGCCATAATGTTATCAATATGGATGCTAAATTAACCTGAAATGAAATAGCTTTAAGGACCATGAAATTTGGAAAAATTCAAGTGACAGTGATGTCTATAAGTATTTGAAATTCGTGGAGAATTGAGGAGGAAAGACTGTGTACGATCGTGGCCCTCAGAGCACAATCGTGGCCTAATTATTTACCTTCTGTCACGATCGTCACGATCGTGGCAAGGTCCCCACGATCGTGGGCCTAGTTTTGGATTGAACTTTTTTTTTGTGTACATGTTGATTTAGTTGAGAAAAATCACTCTAAATTAGTGTATTTGGTCTTAATTAAGGCTTATAATGAACCTAGATTGCTGCTTGATTAATTTGTTAAAGAGCTTGGTAAGTTTAAGTTATTAATTGATGTCATAACTTAAAGAATTTATTATTCTGGTATCAATGTAACCTAATCTATAAATTATGATGTGTTGAAGGAATAAAGATATTCTTATGAATGTAAACACGATCTTTAGGATTTGAGTAATGTGTTTTAGATAAGAATAAATGAGAATTGGAAAATTTTATGATGATACATTGCTAGAAAAGTTTGGTGAACGTATGATTGATGAATTTGGAGTTAATCAAGCTTACTTAAAGTATAAACCTGATTGCAAACTAATTGTATACAAGTTATAATGTTGGAATGATCAAGAAATTTGTGTAAGAATACATACTTTAAAAGTCAATTTAGAATGCATTGAAACATGACACATATACATGTGCACAATTTTATATTCATATGATCAAACAAATTAGTAATTTGTGAACTATGTGTTTATTGCATGACGATAGATGCGCAAGATGATCGTAAATATCCAAACATTGCAGGAACATCGAGGCAATAATTTTTCTAAAACACACTGTGAGTTAACTTAGATGTATAAACTAAATTATATGTGCTTTTGTATGAATTGAATGCTTAATTAGAAATATGTGTGCAATTGATTGATAAATGTCAGACTTAGATTCGAGGAGCTTAATATAAGGCATGGGTATACTGAAATGAAAGCATGGCATATGAAAAGATGCATCTCATCATATTGAAATGCATGATCAGATAAAGACAAGTAAAAATTAATCTTCGAAAAATGACCAAAATATAAAGCTTTGACTCACTTTAACTTCTTTGTTTCTGAATTGTACCTAAAATTAGAACAGTTAAAGTGAGTATCTTAAGTAATTTCATGTAAATAATCACTAAGTATTATGGAATAATTTCATAATAAAAAAATCTCTCGAAACATGAAGTTCATGAGCATCTATGAGTCTGCCCGATGCAGGCCATAATCATGGCCTACATCTAAGTCTTCTGTCACGATCGTGACATGTAAGCCACGATCGTAGCCAAATCTGGTGCTTCTGTCACGATCGTGGAGCCGTTGTTTTAGCCTGAATGTCTTCCAAAACTCCTTCGTTATTTGATATTAACCTTGAAACGCTAGCAAACACATCAAGGTACCTAAAAAACATAATATTTAAGCTCAAAAGCTTGTACTAATCCTTAAAATACAAATAATTAACAAACTAATATAATTCTAACCTAAACATTTACTAAATGATCGAATTAACAGCTAAACACATATCAAACTATGGCCTAAAATACAATGCAATTTACACTTGTCAAAGCTTCAACGTATTAAATATGTGCTCAATACATTACATATTTACTAGAGTTCACACATTTTTCTTTTTAAGAATATTATCAAGTTAGTTGAGAGACTATTTAAAAACTTTCTTATAGAATCACTCGAATGGTACAAAAAGGTGTTGCTAAAGTCAAGTGGTCTTATTTGTGTTTCCCCAAAGAGGAGGGTGGATTAAACATCTCATTAGTCAAATTAACCAACCAAGTTCTCGTCCTTAAAAGAATATGGTGGATACTCGAGATCAGGAACTCCATATGGATTAGATGGTTACATTCTTACTTTCTCAAAGGCAGATGCATATAGGAAATAACTTCCTTAATCAGCTACTTCATTTGAAGAATTTAGTACAAGAGGATGTGTCTTGTAAAATTGGTAATAGAAAACAAATATTTCTTTGGTTTGACAATTGGTTTGGTCAGTCTAAGGTCCACTTATTTACTCCCAATGTATTCCAAGGAACAATCTCATTTCCCCCCTCTAGACTAAGCTTAACTCTTTCATCAATGAAAACACTTGGCAGTTTCCTAGAAGTCTAAGCCATCTACAACCTCATTAACCTCCTGATCCATTCAGTCCGGGTATTTTTTATTGGTCATAAATTTTCAAACAAACTCACAAAGGATCTACTTAGATTAAACAATCCAGTAGTTGGTTGGCATAAGATTATCTGGAATAAGAATGTACCTCCCAAGGTTTCATTTTTTATTTGGCTCACAATTAAAAATAGACTTAATACTGCAGACAGAATCATGTATCTTGATATCAATATGGTAAAACCAGGACAACTCAGCAATGAATTTA
>JANVCL010000009.1:3343004-3361613 GCA_026546855.1 Erythroxylum incrassatum
ATGTCATGTATGCATGTACAGTTATTTCATGTGCACAGAATCCACTGTTCACTAGTACCAGTATGCATGGACAATACTAATAAATTCCTATCAATCTCATCTTATGCCAATTTACTATTTTATCCTTCCTGTCGAGGGTGGGATGTTACACCTTCACTTTTGAGGATAGAATCTAGCATTACTAATCCAAGCATATAGGCTAATAATTTTGAGATCAGGCCTAACATGTTTTCATATGGTTCAATAAATTATGTAGTTAGATGGTTTGTCTAATGAGGATCAAAATTCACAAGTTGCCAACATTTTGGAGATTTATGACTCTTTCAAAATTAATAGATCTTCAAAGGATATTATTTGCTCGGGAATATTACCTTTCACATTGAGGGACATAGATAAATCCTAGTTAAATTCTTTTCCCCTTAGATCTATTACCATTTGAACTAGTCTTGCTTACAAGTTTTTATCCATGTATTTTCCTCTATCATAAACCAAAAAAAAAAGCTCAGGAACTACATCGTTTTCTTTCACAATTAAAAGTGAAACCTTATATAATACTTGGAAGAAGTGGAAGGAGTTATTGAGAAAGTCCCCATAACATAGACTTGAATTGCGATTACAAATAAAAATATTTCGTAATGGATTAAGCTATTCATCCAAGTAGTTGATTAATGTATCTTAAAATAAGACACCAGATTTGAAATTGCTAAGAATTGTAAGAACTATGTTGAACCAAGGGAGGTTCCAATCAATATTTTTATGAAAATAAAGACTAAGTATTATTAATGAGTTTTAATCTTGAAAGGTTGAAGTTTGCATCATTTGAAGTGAAGTTCATGGTGAAGAAAAAGAAGATCAAGGCATATCAAGGTTATAAATAATTTGTGATGCATATTTTACTTTCACTTAGTCACTTTGATAATCTTAAAGGCACACCATACATATATACATCACCATTATAAGTAATTGCATGTGTATGTTTATTTATCAATAGAGATTAAAGTTTTGACTTTAAAGAAAATTCTCTTAAACTTCAAAACATTGTTTGGGCAACATTTTAAAAATTATGTAACACAAATTTGCATTAAGAAAATGAATTTTTAGCATTTGAAGTTGTTAGAATCATGATTCTGGAGGATTGGTTGAACTATATGTCATAATAGATATATTATGATATATTGTTTGAATTATTGGTCAAATAATATGACCCATTATGTGACCAATACTCAATGCATTTAATGCATGTTGGTCTATCTATATGCTATACTAGTAAACCAGTATCCTACGATTAATCATTTTAATGACTAATTTTTGGATCTAACAAACAATTTGATTCCTGAAACCCTATAAATACATGTTTTCTCATTAGTTATTGCATAAAAAAATTCATGTCTTTATAAACATATTTCAAATATTTCTAAGCATTTGAACATTGTTGATCACAAAAACAAACTATTTGTTTTACACTAAAAACTGCAAGTATATAGGAGGTTACTTGTAGTAAAAAACAAATATCGTCCCATAGAGATTATGCTTAGGCACTACTTAATTCATGTTATCATTTGTTTAAGACTCAAATTCAAATAATAAACTAAAAAGTAAACTAAATTAAACAAACTAGCAATAAACAAATAATGTAACAATGGGAATCTATTAAAAGATTTAATCAAGTTATGAAAGAGGGGATTTTATTTATTATTAATTCTAATTTAGCCATTTATGTGTTTATAAGGTGATGATTCTAGATGATCATAAGGTTGATTACTCTCTCTCGAGTTACAACCATTCCCTAAATTGTAAAACCTTATCGAATTATGGACTTGCAATCTCTCAATTCACAAATTACCCATAATTCTAATTAGTTCTAAAGCTCTCTACTAAACAATTGGGTCTTGCACGAGATCTCTCTCCATAAAATTATCAATTAAATTGATTAAGTGATCAATTAGATCGCCTAATTCTCATTAATATGATCCAATCACTTTATTTGGCTCACCCTCTCGATTTGTTACCAAAATATGCAAATACATTAATCAATCACAACACCCAAACCAAATAAACACAATTTAACTAGATTCATATTAATAATAAGCAAAATCCCGAAGGAAAAGTTAGAACATCGTTAACAACTCAAAATCTATAACCATACAAACTTCCTAACTTACACATTAAATGAATAAAAAGGGAAATGGGGAGGAAATAAAACTCAGTTTGGATGATTCAAGAAAGCAGTGGCATTGGGAGATCGCCTAATCTGGGAAGCTTCGACATCAAAACCCTCTTCTTCTTCTTCTCTCTCTCTCCTCTTTCTCTCTCTATTTTGGGTTTCCAAATGTAGACTGAATGTAGACTTCCTCTAGGGTTACATCATAATACTTTTATAGTCTTTTCCAATTAATGTAACCATTTCTGGGGTCCGAAATGTCCCCTAAAAACACGAATCTAAAAGTGACTCCGCATCTGTCTGGTCACAAACCACGATTGTGAAAGCTCTCTATCACAATCGTGGCAGATTCCCCATGATTGTGGTCTTATGCTCAAGCTTCTGCCATGATCGTGGACCTATGTTGGTGCTTCTGTATCGTGGGACTATGTTTTTGTTCAGGTATCCTCTGAAACTCTTTCGAATGCCTTATAACACTAACAAACTCATCACGACACCTTATATATATAATTAAAGCTCAAAAACATGTTCTCACCCAAAGAACACTTAAAACACAACTATTTATGAACTAACACAATTCTTAACCTAAACAAACACTAAACAATCAAATTAACCACTAAACACATATCAAATTACATATAAAAATACAATGCAATCTACAACTATCAACATCCCCACGCTTAAAATTTTGCTTGTTCTTAAGAAGAAATCAAATACAATCAATAAAATTCTATCACTTCATTTTCGCAAAGATTAAAGCATGCAATCCCTTAAACTTTGGCCAACTCAAGTGTTAAACTACTACGCACAACATGACTAATTTTCATTGGTGCACATAAGCAAACTCAACTCATGAATCCATCACTCAAAGATAAGTATAAATTCAAAATGGACCTTTCTTATGGATTTCACTCATTTCTCTCAAGTGTTTGATGGTTATTTTTCGTTCAAACTTCCCATAGGAAACCACACTAGCATAGGCTTACTAATACACCAATTCTTCTCCATAATGATTACATGCTAGGATAGATCGAAAGGGCTTTGTTTCAGGTTGTAATGTGGCTAGGGTTAAGGTGGTTAAACAGGTTATAGGGGTTTATCACAAGCATTTATAAACTACTAAGTGTATAAAGGGATGAAAAGATAAACTTCTAAGATATGCATATGGATAGGACTACTACTCCGTACTTATTGAAGCTACTACATGTTATTCCTTTTTCTTTTCTTTTCTTTTCTTTTCTTCCTTTTTTATTTGAATTTGGTCTCTTTTTTCATAATAATGATAAAGAAACAATGAACAAAAAACAAAAATTATATGCAACGTGCTCTTAAGAATAAAAGTACTAAAATCTACTTAAATCATCTTAGAAAAGAAAAAAATATTAGAGCTAAAAGATTCCAAACTAAAGTGTCACTTAGCACTTTATTAACTTATGATTGGGTAAGCTAATGGGGTTTTGGGTTTTAAAATTAGGTGATTTCAAGGAACAAAAGTTAAAGGCTCGATGGGGCTAGCAAGGGATAACAAAAGGGTATGCCATTTAAGCCAAATGTTAAAGCAAGAAGGCCTTAATCATTTCTATCTATCATGCATCCAGTAGATTTAAATCGATTTAAAGCAAGTTCTAAAGGTAATTACCTAAGGAAGCATCACACAAACAAGGAAATGAAATGACTATAAAATGAAGTGATAAAGGCTCAATTCCTCACATGGGCTCAAATGAAAATCCATTATGCTTCTATACATTACCTCATTGTTTAAGTGTCAAGTTTTTGAGCAAGCTTATGCAGCCAACTACTTTCATCACTCCACATGGTTCACTCTCCACTCAAGTAGCCTAATTTAAGTTCATGCATTTAATCTTATTCCAACTAACATGACACAGAATCTCATGGCAACACATTCATCATAAAGATGCAAATGTAAGGGAAATGATACTCCTACTACTAACAACCTAACTTGCATCCTAAATGACATGAAAAATGCAAACATAAATGCAAAGACTACCTCTCCACACTTGAACAACACATTGACCTCAATACGAAAAGGAGAACACCCAAAACCAATAAACAACACAATGAAAAACAAAACATAAAGCATAAAACACAAATCATAAATCACAAAAAGAATCATCATCAAACACAAAAGGCACATCTTTAACTAGCAACTTAGTTAAGGTTCTAGCAATAAGAGAAAAGTCCTTGATGAACCGTCTGTAGAACCCTACATAACCAAGAAACGCTCAAATGCGCTTGATGTTGGTAGGAGGTGGGAGCTTTTCAATCACTTCAGTCATAGCTTGATCTACCTCAATCCCTCTGCATTAGAACTTATGGCCCAAAACAATTCCCTCTTGGACCAAGAAATGATACTTCCCCAATTCAAGATTAAATGAGACTCCTCACATCTTTGTAACACTCTATCCAAATTAAAAAAGCAATGATCAAAAGAGTCTCCAAAAATAGAGAAGCCATCCATAAATACCTCTATTAAGCCTTTATTCATATCCACAAAGATGGTCATCATGCACCTTTAGAACATGGCTGGTACATTGTGTAGACCAAAAGGCATCCTTCTGTATGCAAAAGTCCCATAAGGATAAGTGAAAGTAGTTTTCTCTTGGTCTTATAGGTATACGAACACTTGATTGTATCCTGAATATCCATCAAGAAAATAATAAAAAGCACTCCCAGTAACCCCCTCAATCATTTGGTCCATAAAAGGTAATAGGAAATGGTCTTTCTTGGTGGACAAATTAAGCTTCCTATAGTCAATGCACACTCTCCATCCTGTGATGGTCTTAGTGGAAATCTATTCACCTTTTTCATTCTCCATCACCATCATGCCTCCCTTCTTAGGTAAACATTACATCGGACTCACCCATCCACTATCTGAAATTAGGTATATAATACCTGCATCTAAAAGCTTCACCACTTTCTTTTTTACAGCCTCTTGCATGTTCAGATTTAACCTTCTTTGCCTCTCACTCACTATCTTACATCCTTTTTCAAGGTTAATCCTATGCATCCCCACATTGGGGCTAATCCCCCTAATATCATAAATTTGCCATCCCATGGCACTCGTCCTCTTCTTAATGGTTTCTACCACTTTCTTTTCTTACTCAAAATCCTGTTGGTTGGAAATGATGATGGGTAGAGTGTAATCCTTGCCTAGAAATGTGTACCTCAGGTGAGAAGGTAAGGGTTTTAGTTCTACAGTAGGAGGCTCTATAATGGAGGGTGGTGTGGGTGCATCTGCTCTCTATAACTTCTTTTGCTCACCTTCCTCACACAATTCCTTTGCACTCACACTCTCATCCCTATGCACTTCAACAACTTCCTTTTTCATTTCCTTCTCAACTTCCTTCACACAATCATCCACAACATCAATTTTCATGCAAACACTTCCATCCACCAACTTCTTCAGAGATTTAGTCATATTGAATTCAACCTATTCATCACCAATTCTCAAAACCAGTTTTCCTTCATGCATATCAACTAATGCCTTACCAATATTCATAAAAGTCATACCCAAAATCAATGAACAATTCCTATCTTCTTCAAAATCCAAAACTATAAAATCAATAAGAATTATAAATTTATCCACTTTTACCAGAACGTCTTTTACTACCCCAAATGGTTTTTTTGATGGATTGATCAGCAAGTTGGATAAGCATGGATGTTGGCTTGATATCTCCTAGCCCTAACTTCCCTGAAAATAGACAAAGACATCAAGTTAATAATTATGCCTAAATCACATAAGCCATTTATAATATTCAAAATCACCAACAACACATGGAATGGTAAAACTCAAAACTACTTAGATCTTGTAGTTTTCAAGGCATTGTGCTCATGATAATCGAACTACAGTTCTCCGTCAAGGTCACTATTTGATTGTCCTCCCAAATGCATTTATGTGTCAATATGTCCTTGAGAAACTTCGCATACTTAGGCATACAGACCAATGCTTCCGCCAAAGACAAATTAATCTGAAGTTTCTACAACTTCTCCAAGAATTTGGAGAATTGAGTGTCAACTTGATGTTGTTTCACCCTCTACGGATATGGAATCTTAGGCTTGTAGGGTGTTGGTGGTATATATGGCTTCTTTTCTTCTTTGTCTTATACCTTTTCCTTTTTTTGGCTATCTTTTTGCACACTTGGCTCCTTCAATTGTTTGCCACTCCTAAGTGTGATCGCCTTAAGTTGTTCCTTTTGGATTGGTCTCAGTATTGCTTGGTAAGCTTCCTACATTCCTAAAAGACAAAGCATTAGCAAGTTAACCTACCTACACCTCCAAGTTGTGGATAGATGAAGCATGGTTCTTTATAATCTAGTCAAACTTTTCTCTATTCTTTTCTGACTCTCTTCTAGTCTTCTTTGACCTTCCTCTTGGCTTGAGAACTTTGAACTCAATACGCCCATTAACTTGTCCATTTTGTTCTCTAAAGACCTAAGACGGGCTTGTTGAAATTTAGGAGGTCTTTGTGCTCTCACTTAGCCACTTGCATTGTTAGTACTCCATGAAAAATTTGGTTGATTTTTCCACCCAAGTTGTAAGTATTAAAGTGTGGATTGTTGTTATCTCTTTGCGGCTAACCCAAGTAATTTACTTGTTCTGTACCACTAACTCCTAGCAAGAAGCATACAGTTGTTCCGTGGTTATCTTGCCCACATAACTCACATTGTAATTGCATGGTCTTGACCGTAGATGAAGAAGCTCCTTGCATGTTGCTCAACTACTTAGTGAGGGCAGTAATATATGCTTGCAAGGATGTCACTGAGTCAAGTGGAATCATTCTGTTTTGCTCCTTGGACCCTTGTCTACTCCTTTTATTCACCCACATACAATTGTTACTTACTGACTCTTTCAAAAGATTATGAGCTGCATTAATGGTTTTCCTCATCAAAGACCCTCCTGCAGCTACATCTATTGTTCCCCTTGTGCTCTAAGTTACACCATTGTAGAATCTTTGCAAAAGACATTCCCTCGGAAGGTAGTGGTGGGCATAACTCCTTTGTAATTCCTTAAATCTCTCCCAGGCTTCATACAAATACTCCCCATCACTTTATTTATGATCTCTTTGATGATTCTTGTTGTCTTAGTCAAGGGAAAGCAGTTAGCTAGGAAAGTTTGGGCTAGCTACTCCTAAGTAGTGATTTGGCTTGCACTAAGTGAATTATACCATACCTTTGCCCGATCCCTAAAAGTAACAGAAAACAATTTTAACCTCACAGCATCATCATACATCCCATTAAACTTGAACGTATCACAGATCATTAAGAAATTTGCAAGATGAGCATTGGAATCTTCATTGGACAGTCTATAAAATTACACAATGATTTGAAGTATGTTATGGAGTGCTAGTTTGATCTCGAAATTATTAGCTTGAATCCCTGGACTTGTAACTCCTTGAGGACTGAAACCTAGCCTTATAAAGTCCATCAATGTCCTCTCAGCTCCTCCTTCTTCTACCATATACCTTTGTATTTGGTCTTGGCGTCTAGCTCTTCTTAGCTCTCTTTTGTGCCTTGTAATATTTGAAAAATCTTCTTCACTAAGCTCGTTAGACCTCCTCTTGTTCCTTGTGTTCTTAAACTTGCAAAATCACAAGGAAAAGTATTAAACACTCTTAAATCAAAGTCACCTAAACTAAACAAGATGCTAAACAAAATAATCCCCGGTAACAATACCAAAAACTTGTTGATTTCAAAAACAAACTACTTGTTTTATGCTAAAAATTGCAAGTATACGAGCCATTACTTATAGTAAAAAGCAGATATCGTCCCACAGAGATTGTGCTTGGGCACCACTTAGTTCAAGTTGTGCTTTGTTTAAGACTCAAATTCGAATAATAAACTGAAAAATAAACTAAATTAAACAAACTAATAATGAAAAAATAATGTAATAATGGAAATCTATCAAGAGATTTAATCAAGTTATGAAATAGGGGATTTTTCTTATTATTAATGTTAATCTAGCCATTTATGTATTTATGGGGTGTCGATTCTAGACAATCGTATGGTTGATCACTCTCTCTCGAGTTATAACCATTCCCTAAATTTTAAACCCTAATCGAATTATGGACTTGCAGTCTCTCAATTCTCAAATTACCCATAATTCTAATTAGTTCTAAAGCTCTCTATTAAACAATCAGGTCTCATATGGGATCTTTCTCCATAAAATTATTGATTAGATTGATTAAGTGGTCAATAGATTGCCTAATTCTCATCAATCTGATCCAATCATTTTTATCCGACTCACCCTTTAGGTTTGTTACAGAAATATGCAAATACATTAATCAATCACAAAACCCAAACTAAATAAACACAATTTAACTAGATTCATATTAACAATAAGCAAAATCTAGAAGGGACAATTAGAACATCATTAACAACTCGAAATCTATAACCATACAACTTATCCCAGTCTTATACATTAAATGAATAAAAAAGGAAATGGGGAGGAAATAAAACTCAGGCTGGACGATTCAGGAGAGTAGCGATATCGGGAGATCGCTTAATATAGGAAGCTTCAGCGTCGGAATGCTCCTCCTCCTCCTCCTCCTCCTCCTCCTCCTCCTCCTCCTCTTCTTCATCTCTCTTTCCTATTTCTCTCTCTAATTTGGGTTTTAAAATGTAGGCTGAATGTATATTTGCTCTAGGGTTACATCATAATAATTTTATAGTATTTTCCAATTAAAGTAATCCTAGTGTCTTTTCGGGGTCTGAAATGTCCCTCGAAAACTCGAATCTGAAAGTGACTTCACATCTGTCTATGTGCAAACCACGGTCATGAGAGCTCTCTATCACGATTATGGTAGATTCCCTACGATTGTGACCCTTTGTTTGAGCTTCTATCATAATCATGGCATATTTAACATGATCGTGGGCCTATATTGGTGCTTCTGTATCGTGGTTTTTGTTCAGGTCTCCTCCGAAACTCTTTTGAATGCCCTGAAACACTGACAAACTCATCACGATACCTCATATATATAAAATTGAAGCTCAAAAACATGTTGTCACCCAAAGAACACTTAAAACACAACTATTTATTAACTAACACAATTCTTAACCTAAACACACACTAAACAATCAAATTAACCACTAACACATATCAAATTACCTAAAATCCAATGCAATCTACACCTATCAAATATTCAATATCTCTTTTTTCTAATGACTAAGCAATTTAACTTTATCAAAGTGATCAAGGATATATTTTGTTTGTAAATTTTTTATGATTAGGGTTACTCTTCACTTTAGAAAAAGATCGTAAGAAGAGTTGCTCTTTACTCTTGAAAAATAATATTATTGTAAAAAGGTCCCACTTTGCATTGTTGAAAGAAGATACTTAGCGAAAATTCCAAAATGGGTCTTGTAGAGAGGCAAATTTTGCTTATAGAACCACTATAAATTAGTTTCACTCCACACACTCTTTAAATTACTTTGCAATTGTGTGATTAATTTATATTGAATTATCTTTTCATATCATCATATGCCATTACTTGTCAATTTGCATATATTAGTTACGAAATAATTATTTAAATTCAGCAACACCTAATTCACCCCCTTTTAATTGCCATTAGAGACTAAATAATTAATTGAAAATATAGTGATGAATAATTATTAGTAGGGGAATCCGAGGCCAAAAACAAAATTAAGTGGTATTTATTATGTATATGTGGTGACACCATTCGAGGCAAAGTTGGAAGCTTTGAGTAAGAAGCTTAATGGTATGAATTTGGTAGCTCAATCAACATACTTGATGAGTTATGATATTTATGGTGGTGGACTCCCAATCATGAATTTTAAGTATATAACAACATGGTATAATTGATTAAGCAAATTGATTGTGTAAGGAACTAACCTCAAATAATTATTAAGCAAGTTTTATACCTAATAAAACTCTCAATACATATCAAGTATATAAATCGTGTCTTATAGTATAAGAGGTTATCATTACTACTAGATTATGCAATAGTTACAAATCAAACATAACATTCTCTAAGGTATTCAAAAAATGATTTGAATTAAATTTAAATAACAAAAAATTAAACAAATGATAAAAATTAATAATTAAGTAAATAAACAATGAGCGGCTAATAGAATTTAGGGTTTTGATCAAGATGGAATACTTAGGAGTTATTCTTTCCTTATTTTGTTTTTTTAATTTTGTTGATCTAATTATATGTTTGGTCTTAGATTTCCTAAGGTATTAATTATTCTCTATCAAGATCTAAGCAAAGAAATTTCCTAATTTGCAACCTCTAGATTCACAAAGCTTTCCTTAACTTATTTAATTAGATCTTAAGCTATATAATAGATAATTAATTTCTCAAACAAGATCTCTCTTTGAATGATTATTAACTTGATAATTGCGAGTCTATCAAATTGTCAACTCTCGTTGTACAATCTAACACTAATTACTTTTGACTCACTCCTTCGAATTATTTTCAAGTTTAAGTATGAACAATTATCATAACATCCAATATGTATTGAAATCAATAATAATCAAAGTCACAAAATAAATCCAAAATCTATCCTAATATGAAATTTAGAACTCCATAAACATGTTTGACATCTTAGAATTCATATTACACATCAAAGATAATGATATAACTAAAGGAAAAGAAGAAAAACTCCAATTGCTCTTTGATCTGGAAAACTAGAATTCCTGGATGTTCTTCTTAATCTCCCACTTTTGATCCACATTTTGATGATGGCTACTGCCCTTTTTAGTGAGTTTCACGTTTTTAAATAGTGTATTAAGGTCTTGAGGGTGTAACTAGGGTTTTCCCACTTTTTTTATTCCAAAAATACCCCAAACCCTAAAACAAACGAAAAAAGTTGCATATGGACACTCTCTATCATGATCGTGAGATAGGAGTCAAGATCGTGCTTTTGGGACTTTCCTCTTTATCACAATTATGCTCCTTAAGGCAAGATTGTGATAGAGCCCATGTAGCCCTATGCATGTCTATCACAATCACGCTCCTCGTTGACGATCGTGATAACCTTCATGTCATTTCCATCTTCCTTATTCTTTAATTACCTGATTTCCAACACTCACAAACACATCAAACACCTCATGAAACATAAAATTAAGATTGAAATCAAGCTTTAAACTAGGCAAACACTTATAATACGAAAAAAACTTACAATAACACAATTCTAAGCTATACATATGATAATCATCTAATAAAGACCTAAAAACAAATTAAAACATCTAGGAAAACATAGTATGAACTATACCTATCAAAAATCCTTATAGTAGTACTTAAAATTTAAGATAGAGAAATTATCCAAACTTTTTATGGAATAATCAAGGATAAAGATGACAAGGACCTCCACTCAAATTTCAATAATAATAGTAGTAAGAAAGGAAGCCAAGTCTTTAGGAGTTCGTGATGAACTTCCTTACTATATATGATGCTTACTTCTAAAGTACTGAAGCATCTCTTCAAAATCAACAAGCCTCCATCCACGATTAAGTTAGAAATGAATTTTATTTAAGCATTTTAATATCCCATGAAAAATTGTATGAATAACTATGCATAAAATAAATTTACTTCACTAACCTCAAACAAAGTAAAAAGGTTATAGTTAAAGAGTGGTGTGAGTAGCCATTTAAAATGGTGATTTATTAAGTAAGTGGGAGTATTCATAACAAGGTGTTTATTTTTACATCAAAAGATTTTGTAACTTTTCAAATAAACCTCTAAATGCTCTTTCTTTAATTTAAAGCTAGTATTTTGTTTTTCTTTCAATAAAAGGTATCAAAATGTTTACAAGTTGAAACAAGCCTCTAAATGCTCTTACTTTAATTTAAAGTTAGTATTTTATTTTTCTTTCAACAAAGGGTGTCAAGATGGTTAAAGTTGAAATTTTTTTCATATATGTGTTCACTTTCTACATTAGGTTGAATTTTATGGATTAAGTTAAAGTTTCAAAGATTATGGAGTCAAACTGAACTAATTCATAACTTAATGCAAGTAGTTAAATGCATAGAAAATATGATGAACTTTTCAATTGAAAGAATAATGAAAAGTTTCAATTGACGCAATTGATCTATTAAATTATTTCCTAGAGTTAATGTATGTTTAACTTAAGAATGACTAAACTAATTTGAATTAGGGAAATAAAATGCTTAAGTATGGGGGAATTGGATTAATACTAAGGGAGTGCTTGGTTAAAGAATATGAGAATAAATCAATGGGAAATAAATGAATGGTAATAGTTGGTTATTTATTATGATTAATTGAATAATGTTTTCTTACCCAAGTTTTAGGTAATAGTACATACCTTCCATATATGGGAGGAATGGTTTTGATTCCTACCAACACTAATATTTTTTTAAAATTTTTAATTAAATATAATTAAATTGTAATTAATTAAAATATAAAATATAATTAATTAATTAAATTGAATAAGATAAAATATAATTAATTAATTAAAATAATTAATCAAGATAAAATCCAATTAATTTAAATATAATTAAAAAGTAATTAATTAAAATATGATTAATTAACTAGTTAATTATATTGTAATTAATTAAAATATTATTCATTAATTACTTAAAATATAACATCATTTGCATTATCAGATGAACATAAATTGTATTAAACTATGTTAATTTTATTATAGAAATGGAATGGTGAATATTATGGTTGCGTTGATGAATTGTACAATATTTTGGATGATTAAACTATATTTAAGGATATTATGTAACTAATGATATGTTGATGCAAGAAAAATTAGAGTATTTGTTTTCTTCAAGAGCTATTGGAAAGGAAAAACTACAATATACTTGATTCTAAATATTTTGTCATTATAAATAGGGTGCATAAATTAAAAATAATCAATTAAAATATATTTAAATTTTGATATAAAATAAAATTTTAACAAATTTTTATGTCTTAATATTTTTAACAAACTAACTACCATCAATGGTAATAATAATCATTTCTTCATCTTAACTAAGTATCATAATTATAATGATTATATCCATTCTCATTTTTCAATATATTCATTCTCATTCTCATTGCCCTTTGTGAACCAAGCGCCCCCTAAATAGATTATATTTTTAGCATAATTTTGAGATTATCTTGCTTATGTTTGGATTATTCCTATAGGATTTATTACTAAATGTCACTTATATTTTGTGTGTATACCTTTTTTTAGCTTCGTAATAAAGAAGAAATGAATTTGGGTAAGCTAGAGAAGTTTTAGCATGACTTTCTAGAAATGTAGATCCAATATAAGGCACCAAAATGGCACCCTATTGAGGTTATACTGGATGTCAAAAAACACAGGGCTAAGATAGGTTTTTACTCTAGTTTTTTCTAATTATAGTTTTTTTTACAAGAAAGAAAACAGGTTTAACACTGGTCCATATTGGACCAATTTTTATTGAGTTATTTTAAAATTCAAATATAAAAAAATTTAGATAAACAAAAGAGATAGGGATGAGATGGCTACACATCATTCAAGACAAACATTAAAGCATATTAAGACAAGAAAGGAGCAAATTTAGAGAGAAAAGAAGGGATTCTTCGTCAAGATTCAAATGAAAAACTTTAACATTTCAAGATCAATAAGAATGAGTTCATTTATTTTGTATCCTTTCTTAACTTTTGTTGGTTTTCCTTATCTTAGCATGAGCTAAATTGGGATAGATTTAGATATGATGAATCCTATAACTATTGTTTTAGATTGATTCTTTAATTTAACGAAAGGCTCAAGTTTTACTATTAATTACGCAAAAGGTCATTTTTGAGCTTAAGGTTTATAACAATCAATAACTTTAGTTCTTAAGGTAATTAGGCAAAAGGTCATATTTGACCTTAAGGTTTATAACAATCAACAACTTTAGTTCTTAAGGTTTCAGAGTGTACAAGTAAAACCTTAACATTTAGAAAATATTTAAATATAACTTTAAATTAACAGAAAAGTTGATAATAATATGATATTGATCCGATCGTTTTTAATAAAAAAATTATTATTTTTTAATCTACAGGATCACCCTATTCAATTAAACCTAACAAATTTCTCAACTTAAATAAAACATATTAACTTAATTAATTACTAAATTGATTTATTATCTTTTCCTGCTAAAAAAAACAGAAGTGATTTATTAACATAACAAAAACGATCCTCCCTTGTCCATACCTCACTTCTCCGTCGTCTGAAACCCCAAATAGCCAAAAAGCACCTTTGAGCCTTTCTGGTGCACACTCACCTTTCTCCTAACATCAATCATGACAAAAACTGACCAACTTAACAATCGATGTTAATTCTTGTTTTAGTGCCACCCCATTTTTATCCCCATTATGTTTGAAATTTAGACCTCTCGAAGCTATACTCAATGGTATTTAATAGATAAAAATATCAAAAAATAATAAACAAGAAAATTTACGTAGAAATTTCAAAACTAGAGAAAAATAACGGGCAACAAGAAAAAAATTCATTATGTGAAAATTCTTATAATCACACAATTTTTCCTCTCACTCAATCCCCTAATATACCAATAAACTCACAAAGAAATACCCAAGACAAATTCTTTAACTCTCACCTCAGAAAAGGAATTTAACTAGAGTCAAATTTATCATACAAATCTTTGACTTTGATTTGATCTATTAAATAAGTAAGTAACAACCTTCTTATATAGGTAAGAGCTTGACCTTAATTATTATCCTCAACCAGAGCTAAACTTAATACATTATACCGCACTTCGATGCTTTTTATAGAGTGAAAATGTCCAGTTTAGCACCAGAGTGAGTAGAAAGATCGCATATTTTGTGGCTGAGTAGGTCTTTCTAGTTGGATTGGAATGAACGAACGTAGATGTTACACACAAATTGAGACAATTTCTCTGTTATCAACTTTTGCAGATTCCTCTCTCTCTCTCTCTCCATTTCTCTCCGTCTTTCAATAGATCTTTTCTTTTTTTCGATCATTTTGGTGTGTAACTCTCTCGAAGTTATGTACACATTTCCCTACAAAATCTGAACTTTTTTGGAGACTCATTACTTCTTGTAAGATTTCGTGCTGTAATTGCTTTGGTTTCTCAATCCTTCAAGTTTTCGTTAATGGGTGTGGTTTAATGATTCCTCGACTACTATACTTTCTTTTGCTTATTCTTTTGTGTTAAATGCTTGCTCATCTTCTTTGAAAACAACTACTTCTCTCTGCTTTTTTTTTTGGTCTGTTAGTTTGGTGACGGATTTTTTACTTAATTTTTTTTGTCTTTATCTTATTTTATAAATCTTAGTGACTTATTTACATAAATTTTAAATAGATAAATAGCTGAGATATATGTAATAAGATAAAGGCAAGAAAAAATAGAGAAAATCATGGCAATGTTAATTGGCACCTCTTCTTCAATTTTCACTGCCTGGGTCTTGTCACCATCCCTAACTAAAGGCCTTACTCAAGTGGGTTTCTCATTAAACTCACGATTATAAAATTTTAAATAAATTATTTTTATTAAATTTAAAAACAAAAATATAAAATCAAAATTAAATAAGTTAGAACCCAAAGATAAAAGTTAATAAAATTTTTATATTTTACTTTTAAAAAACTTGCCCATATTGACATGTCAGTTTTAACATATTAAGGTGATGGCTTAGAAGATATAAAATAAGCGGTTTGGTTTTATTTTTATTTTTCTATTGCAATAAAACTAAAAATAAAAAATATGTTTCTTATTTCTATTTTTATGATTATATTTTTATATTAATAATTATTAATATAATATAATATATTTTTAAATTAATTAATTTTCATTATAATGTTATCTATATATAAGAATATTTTCACCTACATGTACAACATATTTCGCTCTTTAAATTCTTATAGGATAGTTTTATCTAAAATTTTAAAAACTAGACCGGATATTAAATCGATTAAAGAGAAGATTTAAAGGTTTAATCGGTATAAAACCGCTATAAATCAGTACATAATAAATAAGAAATGAAAATTATAAGAATAAATAAAAATAAAATATTTATTGAAATAAAAAATACATCAATATTTGTTTGAATTTTAATTAACAAATACTAATATTTTTAATTAAAAAAATTAAAATTTACATCTTCATCTTATGGTAAAATATTACTATTTATTTCAAATACAATATTTTCTCATTATAGTGTGTATAGAAATGGATATTTTTAAAGAATAAGAACTAATTATTTAACCATTTGACTAATTATTGGTGATTATTCATCCTTTTATTAACAAATTATTTAATATTATTTATTTCCACGCAAAATCAGATGGTTATGCTAAACTAGTTCCTTCAGTTACATTATACACATCAATCAACGAACTACACTAGCCTTGCGAAAAAGGAATGTGACATGACTTTGCATACGAGATAAGCTTTTATAAGTTTAAAATATATGATTGTTAATAAACGTAACACTTATTCTTATTTTCTTCTCTCCCCTGTATCGTCTCTCATCTCCGTAATCTCTCTCTATTTCCAGAATATCTCAGCCGATATTTTGCCTCAACATTGCTTCTAATTTTTGTTTCTCTTTCAATCTCTACCCTTCATTGCTACCGTCGGAGCTGCCTCATCTATGTGCGGCGGAGAGAGTCGGAGCTTGGAGCTTGTTAAAGTTTGTTGAATGTTAATAGGTACGAAGGTATACCTCACGTGAACTTGGATGTAGGTTTTTTTTTTTTAGGCAAGAGTCCCAAAGAAACAGAGGAGAGAGGAGTTTGGGAAAACAAAATAGATGTAAAAAAATTGAGTAGTATTATTTGAGATAGGTTTGCTAAAGACGATAGTAGATAAGAAAACAAGAATATGTTTTTTCTGCTGAAGAAAGTGTGTCGTCGAAACAATATTTTCATGTTTCCGTAAAACTGCAGTAATTTTTTTTTATGTTTAGAAATAAAAAATTACAACAAAATTAGAGAAAAACTTTTTACTTACTTGTTTCTTATTTTGCAACAACAACAACAAAAAGTTAAAAAAAAAAGTCATCAGCTCTTCTTTTATTGGGGGTTATATTTATAAGTTTTTTAAAAATTAGGGTTTTATTTGTGAGAGCAAATCTTCTGTCAACTCTTATTCTATCTTATTGTGTCTATTTAATAAACGACATCATTTTGTAACAAAGATTTACAGAGGTGATCTGACAGAGGAGAGGCAAACGTGGTGAGCTCAGCAACTTTTGTTAAGTTTGAGTTGTTATTATAATTGAATTCCAAAAACGGATGATGCAACTTTTAAGAATATGTTATCAAGTGTATTCTTATTAAGAACTAAACAAATAAGTAGAATAAGAGTAATAATAATAATGCGTGAAACAATTATATTATAATTATATTCGATATCATTATTAAATAAATTTATTAATTTAATTTCTATTATTACGTAAATGTTATTATTATTATTATTATTATTAAATAAATTATTTTATAATAATAAGAATAAGAGTAAGTATTATTTATAAATTTCTTCTCTTTATTATTAAATTTTCTGTAGAGTATTTGTTTAATATATTATTATTATTATTATATTCGATATGATTATTAAATAAATTCATTATATTAATTTCTATTATTATCTAAATATTATTATTATTATTGTTATTATTGTTAATATATTATTATTAGTAGTATTATTATCTTATTATTATCATTATTATTATTATTATTATTATTATTATATTCGAGATGATTATTAAATAAATAAATTATATTAATTTCTATTATTATCAAAATCTTATAATAATAATAATAATAATTATTATTATTATTAATATTATTATTAGTATTAGCAGTAGTATTATTATCTTATTATTATTATTTTAAATAATTATATTATTATTATTATGATTATTATGATTATTATTATCTTATTATTATTATAATTATCTAAATCTTATTATTATTATTATATAATTTGTATTTATTATTATTAAAATTTAATATTACAGTTTATTCAAATTTATAAATATTATGTGTAATTATTATTATAGTTATAATATTAAATTTGTATTTATTATTATTCAAATTTATTTATTTATTTATTTATTATTATATAATTTGTATTTATTATTGTTTAAAATTATTATTACAAATAATTCAAATATATAATTATTATGTGTAATTGTTATAATTCAAATTTTTTATAATTATACTTAGTATTATTATTATATAATTCATATTTATTATTATTCCAAAATATTATTACATATTATTCAAATTTATGATTATTATGTGTAATTATTGTTATTGTTATTATTATTATTATTATCATCATTATTATTATTATATAATTTCTGTTTATTATTATTCAAATTTAATAATAATATTATTATTATTATTATAAAATTTATATTTATTGTTAATCAAATTTATTATTACAATTTCTTCAAATTGTTTATTATTATGTCTAATTATTGTTATCATTATTATTATATAAGTTGT
>JANVCL010000009.1:3391894-3406948 GCA_026546855.1 Erythroxylum incrassatum
TGGATTGATGACGATTTTCCAAAGGGGAAAATTTATATGGTTTTGATTTGTGCAAGATTGAATAAAGATGGAAAAAAATAATAATACCGATTTTAGGATTGTCTTAGTCTAAGATTTCCAACGCGATAGTTTTTTGTACACGCTTCGGATGTCAGATCCGGTTCGATTTGTCAAAAATTTGTATCGGTTCGAATTCGTTTTCGTTTGTTTCCGAATTTGATTCTCTTCCGTTCATCATTTCGTAGTTTACAATTTTTGTCCTTTCGCTTTTATTTTCGTTTTTTGAGCCCTTCGATTGGCTTTTGAATTCGTTTCGTTTCGATTCTTCCGATTTCGCAAACTCTTTAGTCTTTTCGTTTCTGCTTTTCCGGTTGGGGTCCGATTCTGAGATCGGGTCCCAATAATAAATTATAATTTTAATTCACAATTAGAATTAGATAAATTAAAACTCTTTTAATTTATCTTTAATTATCTAATTAAATAATTCATAATCGTAAATCATGATTAACGTCTAGCAACATGTCATGATTACCCAAATATCAAGAATGTCAAAGTGATTGACTTAACATGTCCATGCATGGCTATAATGTATAATTTAATCCTTTCGTCATTTAATATTCTAATTGGCTATAACTTAACATGTCTACTTTTATCATTCAATCATGTTCGTTCTTGCTAATTAGTAATTCATTTATAATTGAAATTTGAAAACTCCTTTTCAAATATCAATTCACTCTGGCCAGAGCATTCCATAAATCATTATTAATCAAGAACAACATAATATTCTCTCTAATTACTTTAGAGTGACGAATCCTATATTGACTTACTCAACTCTTTACATATGGTTCATACTGTATCCAATTACTACCGACTGAATTATCCTAGGACGATTCATAAATTGCATCAAAATACAGTAATTCCCACATTAAATACCTTGGTAATCTCAAATCTGAAGATCAATTATACAACCATCATTATAAGATAATCCATAGACACATAAGTAATATTCCATTTGAAATTCTCATAATTAGGTCAGTTCAGTGACTTATTCTCTAATAATCACCCACACATTAGTTTAAGTATCTCCATACTTTAATTTATGAGATCAATTACTTTCGTCATAAGAAAGAAACATAATGTGTGTTAGTTTTACCATTTCAATAATATCCAGTCTTGATGAAACTACAACTAGGAACATTTACGAATAACACATAAGTGTAAATTGAATCTCATAATTATGATCTCATCAAAATTTCAATTACACATTAATTATTCCAATGATTTTATCTTTCGTATTAAAACATAAAATACTAATTAATTTAATACATAAAGATAAATAAAGCCTTTTCATTAATTTAAAAAATAATGTTATACATTAATTTGCATCCAATTGATTGGCTGCAAGGGTATAAACTAACACCTAATGATGGTTAACCTGATAGAATTAAGTTCATTGGTACATTGGGAAATTAGTTTGGATTCTTATTTTTCAATTTCTTTGTTTTCTAAAAAAATTAATTCCTTAAATTTTCATTTTTTTACTTTCAAATTTTTAGTTAGGAATTAAGGAAAAGTGAACATAGTTTTTAAGAAACTTGTGGAAAAAATAATTGGAGAAAATGCTGAAGTTATAAACCAAATAAAAGTATTAAAATAAGACAACTGTTGAAATTTTATGTTAAAATCAACCTAAGAAACAATCGTGTTTCATACTTTGCTTGACATGCTTAAAAAACACAAGTAATTTCCTTAGAATTTTGCTTCTTTTTCATGCATAATTACCTTGTTTTGCTCTTTTTTTTGGCTACATTTCAAACATGGGATGAGATTTTTAAAGAATTGCTTTGGCAGATACTTATGTGTTAGATTGTGCCTACCATAGAGCAGATGCTGATTAAAACAAACCTTGAGATAAACTATATGGAAAGGAGGATATTTAAGGAGTAACTTGGCTTGAGACACCAGCTTATCTTAGCCTTTGTCTAATCCCAAAAAAGAAATCCAAGGATCCGGAGTTTAGGGAACTAGCATGCCAAAGGTTATGCCCCTCCTAAAAGAATAGGAATGATCTATGACCTAAGACATAGTCTTGTCTCAGGCCATATTGCAAGCAAACCAAAGGAATTTAAACTATAAAGAATCTAATTTTGGTAAACTTCTGAAGACTTTTCGTATCAAATTAATCTTTTGTCCAAAAAGTCAGGGATAGGCACTTAGAGGTACATTAACTTTATAGATGACAAATTTTGAAGTTATTTTCATCAAAGAAACAAAAATTGAGATCATCAAAATGAATCAAGTTATTCAAAATTCAAAAATTTCATTTAGATTTCCTTTCTATCATGATGTCTTTCTCTTTGGTTAACATTATGTTAGTTAAAACAATACTTGTAGGTATGTGTTTAATTTGTTTAGATAGGGAAACCTTTAGTTATTATATTTGAATGGACTGATTCAATTATATTTATGACATGAAATTTGTATCAATAAATTAAATTTAATTGATTTTAACATGAATTTACTCATATCAATGTTTAAATGTGAATATAACTAGCTTGTGGATGATTTAAGAGAACTTACCAGTGGACCATTGTGTAGATGTTAGGAGTAAAATGGGGTAATAGAGATAGAAATATATTATCTCTTAGTTTTAGTTTAAAATCATTAATAGAAGTTCACATAATTTTATTAATTTTAAGGGGCATTATCTTTGTAGAGATACCGGTTAACCAATTGGAGAATAGATAATTATAGTTTGAGACAGTTCGATTTCATATTTTAGTAATTTTGATCGATCTAGATGATAAACCCATTTTAATTTTATTGATTATGATATCAAAGTTGAGACTAGGGAAGTAATTATCTAGGTGTTAATTATCCTTGATTTTTATATCATTAACTACTTTTTTATTCTCTTGGCTATCACTTTATCTAGACTTTATTTTGTTTTTATTTTGTTATTCAATTCCATTAACTATTTTCCATATTAATTATTGCTCTTTAATGATAGGTGTAACTAACTTAGTTTCGAAGTAGTTTAGTTGTAACACAAAAGTAAATTTAGTTAAAAATATAACACAATAATGTTTTTGGCTCTATTGTTAAGAAAGCAACTGGTGTTTAGAGACTTAATAAATTTGTCTTCATGGACATCAATCAAAGCTTTTCCGATGGTAAAAAATGATAAGCTCAGGATTAGCGGACAATTTTCATCATTTTCAAAGTCTAGCACGATAAAATCCACAGGGATGATAAGCTTGTCTACTTTTATGGGTACATCATCCACCAACCCTGACAACTTCTTCATTGGTTGGTCCGCCAATTGAATAAGCATAGAAGTTGGTTTCATATCTCCCATACTCAATCTTGTAAAGGGTGACAAAGGCATAAGGTTAATATTTGTACCTAAGTCACATAAACATTTTGAAATCATTAGGTTACCAACTACACAGGGTATTGTAAAACTCCTTAGATTTGATAATTGTAAAGGCATGTGGTTGGTAATTAAGGATCAGGAGGTTTTCATTAGGGCTACCATTTGATTATCATCTCAAGTTCTCTTGTTTGAGAATATGTCTTTGAGAAATGTTACATACGTGGTTGTGCTCTTAAAAGCTTCCATAAAGGGCAAGGTAATTTTCAATTTCTTCAGCATTTCTCCAAACCTTGCAAATTGGGTATCCAATTTGTTCTTTTGGAGTCTATTGCAAAACTCTCTGAAAAGCAAACCCTTTTGAACCTCTAGGTTGTGAATAGAAGAGGCATCATCTTCTGTTAGTTGCTTAAGCTTCTCTTCTAGTCTCTTCTAGGCCTCTTCCATGCTTATGAGCTTATCTATGATCTTATCCAATTTAGAATCCCATGAAATAGACTCTTTTTGCTGAAATCCTAAGAGGTTTTGATGTCTCAAATGAGTCCTCACATTGTTAGACTAACAAAAATCTTGTTGGTTCTACCACCCCAGATTATACATGTTCCAATTAGAATGATGACTTCCCTAACCAAATTTTGTATCATTGAAGTTCGCAAGGGATCCCTATAATATATTTCCTCCATCATTTAACTTTTTAGACTCCTCATAGTTGCCTTGTGATGTCCAAATTATGTATCTTCTACTTTGTACCCAAACTTCTTTCTCTCTTGTTTAATATTTCTTATGATTAGGTACCACATTTCACAAGAGATGGTGAAAAATCCTTAGACTAAAAGAATTAAACCAATCCTATTGACTCCTCGAAAACGGCGTTGAAAACTTGTTGAGCAAGTTTTACTTTTAATAAAACCCCCAATAGTATACGGATCGTAAACTTGTAGTATTAAAGATGTCAATCCCAAGAGGATTTGTCAACTAATCTAATTCTAAGTTATCTATGGCTTAGAAAAATTAATAAAATTAAAATAAAAATAGAAAAGAATGTAAACACAAGAATATGATTATCAAAAACCTAATTCGTAAAAATAATGCAAAGAAATCAAATTGAGCAGCACCCAAAATCACAATGAAGGAATCATACAAGAAGAATTATGTTTAGAATTTAGAACAAATTTAACTATGCAATAATTTAAATCTAACTACTAAACGTGCTAAGTTATGGTCATTAGCTTGACCTTGCATCCTTGGAAGCTCAGTCAGGGTCAATTATGAGTGGCTTGCTTCTACTCCTGTTTTTGCTAATTTCAGTTTTGTAGCTTGTAGATAAGCTACATGTTGGAAGACAATTAAAAGGACAATATTGATGAAATTAATGAAACCTAAGTGTAGTAATGTCCTTTTTGCTAACAAACTGTCAATAAAATAGGGAATAGCAAAACTCCCTGAATCTTCTATTGAATCTAGCAGTTTGTCTTGTAGGAGGGTGATCTATTCTTGTTCTTCTTCAGTCACCCTCATCTCTTCTTCCACTTCCACTTTATGAACAGAGACTTTCTTATTTGCTTCATGCTTTATGTCTATTGTCATCTGTTCTTCTTCTCCTTATTCCTTAAAAGATTCGACCATATCAATTCTCCTAAATGAGTCACCCTCCTTTAGATTCTTTAATACCTTATTCATATTGAATTTCACTTGTTCATCACCAATTTGAAGGATAAGGTTGTCTTCATTGACATTGATTAAAGCTTTTCCGATGGTAAAAATGATAAGCTTGGGATTAGCGGACAATTTTGATCATCTTCAAAGTCTGGCACAATAAAATCCACAGGGATGATAAGCTTGTCCACTTTTATAGGTACATCCTCCACCAACCCTAACGGTTTCTTCATTGATTGGTCCGCCAATTGAATAAGCATAGAAGTTGGTTTCATATCTCCCATACTCAATCTCTTAAAAATTGACGAAGGCATAAGGTTAATATTTGTACCAAAGTCATATAAACATTTTGAAATCATTAAGTTACCAACTACACAGGGTTGTAAAACTCCATACTGTTAATTGTAAAGGCATGTGGTTGGTAATTAAAGATCTAGAGTTTTACATTAGGGCTACCATTTGATTATAATCCCAAGTCTGCTTTATTGAGAATATGTCTTTGAGAAATGTTGCGTACGTGGATCTGCTCTTGAAAGCTTCCATAAAGGACAAGGTAATTTTCAGTTTCTTCAACTTTTCTCCAAACCTTGCAAATTGGGTATCCAATTTGTTCTTTTGGAGTATATTATAGAACTCTTTGGAAAGCTGCCCCTTTTGAACCTCTAGGTTGTGAATAGAAGAGGCATCATCTTCTAATAATTGCTTAAGCTTCTCTTTTAGTCTCTTCTAGGTCTCTTCCATGTTTATGAGCTTATCTATAATCTTGTCCAATTTAGAATCCTATGAAATGGACTCTTTTTGCTGAAATCTTAAGAGGTTTTGATGTCTCAAATGAGTCCTTACATTATTAGACCAAAAAAAATATGGTTGGTTTTGCTACCCCAAATTATACGTGTTCTAATAAGAATGATGACTTCCCTATCCAAATTGTGCCTCATTAAAGTCCGCAAGGGCTCTCTATAATATATTTCCTCCTTCATTTAACTTTTTGGACTCCTCAGAGTTGCCTTGTGATGTCCAAATTATGTGTCTTCTACTTTGTGCCCAAACTTCTTTCTCTTTTTTAATATTTCTTACAATTGGGTACCACTTTCATAAGAGATGGTGAAAAATCCTTAGACTAAAAGAATTAAACCAATATTATCGACTCCTCAGCAATGTCACCAAAAACTTGTTGAGCAAGTTTTACTTTTAATAAAACCCCCAATATTCGCTAGTATATGGATCGTAAACTTGTAGTATTAAAGGTGTTGATCCCAAGAGGATTTGTGAACTAATCTAATCCTATGCTTTCTAAGGCATAGAAAAATTAATAAAACAAAAATAAAAATAGAACAGAAAAGTAAACACAAGAATATTGCTGGATCCCGTTTCCGAAGCCCAACAACCGGAGTCATAAACCTTGTGCTTATCACCCTGCAGGGTTGTTTGCCAACATTCCACAGGGTTGGTGTGCCCACACTAGTCAATCACCCGAAATACAACTAGACTTCTTCAAAGAAATGGTAGCTCTAATTCTCTAGTTTGTTTTGAAGTAGGAATCTTCTCAATCGGAGTTTTATAGCTCAAGATATACTTAAAAACCTAAAGCGTGTTGATACCCCAATCATGCTCTCCCAACAGACCTCTCACTTACTCTAATGCAAACTTTCTTGAAACAACTCCAAAAGACACAAATTTTTCATAGAGAGACAGTAAGAGATGTTAGGAATCCGTTGCTTCAAGAATCACTTCATTTGGAGGTTAGATGAGGAAGTTATACCCGAAAGAATCGAACATGTTTATGCCATCAATCAATTTGTACCTATCTTGGCGTAATTGCCATAACTCCCACTAAAAATGTCAGATTGACTTCATTTTTGACTGTTTGAAAGAAGACTTCTAGATCTACAACTTTCATTCAGAACTCAAAGTGAGATTCGGCCTCTAAAAGGATCTAAAATGGAATAGAGTATGTTAAGATGATATAGAAGGTCAAACTAAGGCGATGCAGAAGGTCAAACTAAGACGATACAAATGGTCAAACTAAGACGATGCAGAAGTCAAACTCAGACGATGCAGGAGGTCAAACTAAGATGATGCAGAGGTCAAACTAAGATGATGCAGAAGTCAAACTAAGAGGATGCAGGAGGTCAAACTAAGATGATGCAGAAGTCAAACTAAGACGATGCAGGAGATCAAACTAAGACGATGCAGAGGTCAAACTGAGACGATGTAGAAGTCAAACTAAGACAATGCAAGAGGTCAAACTAAGACGATGCAGAGATCAAACTAAAACGATGCAGAAGTCAAACTAAATCTGAAGCAAACTAAGACTGAAGCAAACTAAAAAGGTGCAGAAGGTCACCATACAATTGATCTGGTAGGTTGTTGTCTTTGCTCTTACTTTTCAAAATCTCCACTAAGAATCGAAGCTTTCTACTTTTTCTGTTCTTGTTGTCATAAGGTCAATAATCTTGGTGACCTTCTTGATTGTTTGGACTTTTCTTATTGGAGCGTCTAAACCTTCCTTTTCAAAGACACTTGTTGTGTTGATTGTTGAACCTAGCTTTCCTTTCTCTGTAAAATCGTCTTAGCTTACATTGACACGTCATACGATTGTTCAGTATTTTCTTCTGCGGATGTTCTTCCTATTGATTGAGGTTTTGTTTGTCTTTTAGACGTTACATGTTCACTTTTACTTCGTTTCACTATAAACTCCCCCTTAGACTTAGCTTTCGGTGTAAAGTGTATATCCACTTCAGCTTTTTATTCCGATTCTGTGAATAGTAGTGACATTAATAACACTCTTTACATCCATCTTTACCCTGTTACCTTTGTCAAGTAAGATTCCATATTCTCTAAAGAATCTTGTCAACAGCATACCGTAAGGTAAAGAACTAGAATCTCCCTTAGACTTCATCATGTATTTCAAAATCATGAACGAAAGATTAATGGGTTGGTAAGTAAGTAGATGAAACAAAAAATGTTCATCATCCATAGTTACCACGTCCTTTGAGCCAGTTCTTAGTAGAATATAGTGGAGAAGCAGTAAATGTAAAACCCTAGCCTTCGAAATAAGGGTTGAAGCCTTCTTGACTCCTGGGTCACTACTTCCATCTAACTGTTGATTGATGTTAGCTTTATCTACACGACCTTAAGCAATCTATTTTGTATTGTTAAATATCTTAGCTCTAATACTTGGACACCCAATAGCCTTCTTAATAGAGTCTTGTGTAACTATAACTGACAACCCATCTACCATTGATATTAAGGTGTTGTCCACCACCTTTGCATTCTTCTAAAACTCATATATCTCATTTAAATAAACCATTTCACAAAAGTTGAAGAAATTTTTCCAGCCAACTGCTTCAATTTCTGGTTCGATATCCATCTAATTTTTCTTTAAGGAAATGAAATCAACGTGTCTCCTATAGATAAGAGATTTCTCCATTTTGATCTATAACAAATAAACATTAAATGCACATATGTATTTCACTTATCGTAACGAGGTTAGTATCTAAAAAAATATCAAATGAGAAGAACTTGACGTTTAGAACAAAGTATTGAATCGTCTTTGTTGAGAGCACTAAACAAGTCGGTTTCAAAGTTTTTCAAGAAAATTCTAAAGTATTACGTATTTCAAAATCTTGAGAAGATTTCTTTCTTATACGTACTGTTGAAAAGTTACTGTTTGTAACCTACCATTACTATTTACTTGAAAACTTTCGACTTTTTATCTTCTTCTAGTATGAATCATATGGGTCATAACATGTCAAACGAATGGTCATTCAGCATTACCATATTCAAGTTTCGTTTGATTTCCTTGAATCTATCTTCACTCAAAGGTTTAGTAAAGATATCCGCCCACTGATGATTCGTCTCAACAAACTATAGATTGATGATTCCTCATTGTATATAGTCTCGTATAAAATGATGTCTAACTTCAATATGCTTTATCCTCGAGTGTTGTATTGGATTCTTCGATAGATTGATAGCACTTGTGTTGTCACAATAGATTGGAATATGATCTTCTTGTATAGAATAATCCTCTAACTGATACTTAATCTATAACGTCTATGAGCAACAGCTTGTAGCTGACATGTATTCAGCTTCTGCAGTAGATAGAGCAATTGAGCTTTGCCTCTTTTTTGACCAAGAAATTAGATTATGGCCAAAAAAGTGACAACCTCCACTTGTACTCTTCCTATCAATCCTATCTCTAGAATAATTTGCATCAAAGTAACCAATTAACCTGAAATGTTTACCTTTCTCATACATTAAGCAAAGATCAGTAGAACCTGCCAAATATCTCAATATTCTTTTGACAACAATATAATGAGATTCTTTAGGATCTGCTTGAAATATTGCACACAAACAAACACTAAACAGTATATCCGATCGACTTGTAGTTAGGTAAAGTAAAGAACTAATAATACTTCTAAAAAGGGTTTGATCAATCTTTTTACCAGCTTCATCCTTAGATAAGTGGATTGAAGGATACATAAGAGCTGACACAGGTTTGACCTTCTCCATTTTATATTTGACTAAAAGTTCTTTGACATATTTTTGTTGATAAATAAAAAAATTTTCTTCGGTTTGATTAATTTGTAACCCAAGAAAGAATTTCAATTCACCCATCATACTCATTTCAAATTCACTTTTCATAAGATTTTCAAAACTCGAACATTACTTATTAGAAGTTGCACCAAAAATAATATCATCTTCATATATTTGTACAACTATAAAATCAATTTTAACACATTTGAAACAGTTTTATATCATGACAAATAGCATATGCAAGTAAAATCCTAATAGCTTGTAGTCTAGCTACAGGAGCATAGGTTTCATTATAGTCTATTCCTTCTTGTTGATTATAACCTTAAGCTACTAATCTAGCTTTGTTACGATTTACTCTTCCTGATTCATCTAGTTTATTATTGAACACCCATCTGGTTCCTATGATAGACTTATTGGATGGTATAGGAACTAAAGACCAAACTTTGTTCCTTATAAATTGATTTAACTCTTCTTGCATGGCTAAAATCCAAGCTTCACCAATTTTCTTAGGTTCTAATTCGGAAACAAAAGCTACATTAGCCTCTCTTCTAAATTTAGACCTAGTTCTCACTCCTTCTGATGTTTCTCCTATGATCAGGTTTTCTGGGTGGGAGGATTTATACTTCCAGTCTTTTCTAAAACTAAGGTTTTCATAAATATCTTCTACCTTATCAGGTGGATCATCTAGTGGTGATATGTCTAGATTATTGACTAAAGGAGAAGATAGAGTTTCATCATCAGAATCATCTCTTCTATCTATATGAGAATCATCATCAAATTTAACATGCATAGATTCTTCAACAGATTTCGAAACACGATTATAAACTCTATAAGCTTTAGAAGTAATCAAATATCTTAGAAAAATTCCTGAATTGATCTTAGAATCAAATTTATCCAATTTTTCTTTTGTATTCAATATAGTTCATTTGCAACCAAAAGGATGGAAGTAAGAAATATTGGGCTTTCTTCCTTTCCATAACTCATATGGAGTTTTATTTAAAATAGGTCACAAAAATACTCTATTTTGAATATAACAAGCTGTATTTACAGCTTCTACCCAGAAATGCTTAGGAAGATTCATTTCACATAGTATAGTCCTTTCCATTTCTTGAATCGTCCTATTCTTTCTTTCTACAACTCCATTTTGTTGTGGAGTTCTAGAAGTAGAGAAATTATGGAAAATTCCATTCTCTTCATAAAACATTCTGAATTTTTCATTTTTAAATTCTCAACCATGATTAATCCTAATTTAAGCAATAGAAATTCCTTTTTCATTTTGTAACCTTTTAGATAAGACCTTGAAGTACTTAAGAGATTCATCTTTATGTGATAAAAATAATATCCAACAAAAACTACTGAAGTCATCAACAATTATGAGACCATACTTCTTTCCTCCAAGACTTAGTGTTCTGGTTGGACTAAACAGATCTATATGTAACAGCTCTAGAGGTCTAGATGAAGTTACAACATTTTTACAGGAAAAATATGTTTTAACTTATTTTCCATTTTGACAACTCTCACAAAAGACATCCGTGTAAAAACTTATCTTTGGTAATCCTCTTACCAAATCATGTCTAACCAACTTAGAAATATGTTTAAAACTAACATGACCTAGCTTTTTATGCCAAATTAGTTTTTTCTCATCTGTTGATATAAAACATGAAATATTTTGACTTTCAAATCATCTAAGTTAATTTTATAAAGATTATTTCATCTCTTGGCATAAAGGAATATGGAACCGTCCTTGTTTTTGACTACACAAGATTTTGATTAAAGGATACTTCAAAACCATAATCACATAATTGACTTATACGAATTAGGTTATGCTTTAAGCCTTAAGCTAGCAGAACATTATAAATAGAGATAAAAGAATCTTTACCAATTTTGTCGATTCTAACTATTTTTCCCTGCTAGTTGTCTCCAAAAGTTACTGATCCTCCTTGCTTATGTTGGAGGTCTAGGAACATAAACCTTCTTCCTGTCATATGTCAAGAGCATTCACTGTCCAAGTACTATTGGTGCTGGTTGCTTTTTCCAAAAAGAAGATCTGCAGTATATATTATATCTTTCTTAGGTACCCATATTTTCTTGGGTCCTTTAGAGTTAGCCTTACA
The DNA here is from genome assembly GCA_026546855.1 of Erythroxylum incrassatum. Taxonomy (NCBI): domain Eukaryota; kingdom Viridiplantae; phylum Streptophyta; class Magnoliopsida; order Malpighiales; family Erythroxylaceae; genus Erythroxylum; species Erythroxylum incrassatum. The sequence goes on from JANVCL010000009.1 coordinate 3,403,577, forward strand.
ATTATTCATCGAATAATAAGAATATTGTTTCTTTTTCTTTCTGTTAGGAACAAGGCTGTTATTAGGACAAACATTACTATTATTAAAACCTAAACCACTCTTATCATTTGGATGTCTATATTTCCTAATCATATCATTCATCTTTTTTGTACTTTCAGTAAATGTTGATAAATCTGCTAAGAGAGTGTTAATCCGTTGTTTCAGTTAATTAATTTCCTCAAATCTATCTACAATTACTTTCTTTTTCATATCGTCTACTTGTTTCTTAAGGCAGACGTTTTCTTTTTCTAAAAATTCTATGTTCTTCAAACTTTTAGCAAATTTATTTTTCAATATCTTATATTATTTTAATATAGCATGTGAATCTTCTAACAATTCTAAATAAGCATCCTGAACATCAGTAAAGTTAGAAATTACCTCATCATCACATTCTGTCTCAGCTACCAAGCATATATTAGATTATTCTAATGTTTATGATTCAGAGTCAGATTCAGATGAATACAGATCTTTCCAAGTTGCCTTCATGCTCTTTTTGTTTTATTTACTTTTCTTTTGTTTCCTTTTAAACACAGGGCATTCAGACTTATAATGTCTTGGTTTATTGCACTCATAACAGACGATAGAACTTTTCTCATTCTTTGAATCATCTTTCTATTTTTCTTAAAAGAAAAGTCTTTATTTCCCCTTGATTTCTTTTTCCACATCCTCCTAATCTTTCCTGAAACGAAGGATAGTTCATCATCATCTTTACTTGAATCTTGATCATATTCACTGGCATCATTATTCTTGATTTCTTTAATCTTTAATGCTTTTGAAGACATGCTTCTATTTTCTAATTCTTCTGACCAGCCTTTAATGCAATAGATTTATCTCTTCTAGGTTTATCTTCTACATCAACCTCCACTTTATGTATTTTTAGTGAACCAAGCAATTTGTCTAGCTTTAGCTTACTTAAATCCTTGGCCTCCTGTATTGTCGTTACTTTGGGTCTCCATCTTTTTAGAAGACTTTTGAGAATCTTTCTGATATGATCTTGATTATCGTAGATTCTCCCCATAACTTTAAGTCCGTTAACAATTGTTTGGAATCGTCCAAACATCTGATCAATAGGCCCATCTTCTTTCATCTTAAACAGCTCATACTGATGAACAAGAATGCTAATCTTGGACTCTTTCACCTTATTTATGCCTTGATGTGCAATGGCTAATGTGTCCCACATTTCCTTTGCTGATTCGCATCTATGAACCTTATCATGTTCACTTCTATTTAGGGCACAACTTAAAAAGAACTTAACCTTTGAGTTTAACTAAAAGCGAGCTTTTTGATAAACCGTCCATTGGTCACGAGAGATACTATTCCCTTTGTTGTTCGTTGGTGTAGATGGACCATTCTTAATAATATCCCAAAGATCAATATATGTGGATTCTATAAAGAGCGGCATCCTGTCCTTCCAATAATGATAATCTTCACCATTGAATGCAGGAGGTCTTGTGACCGAGGCACCTTCAGCTATAAAAACTTGTGATTCAGCCATGGATCTTTGTCCTCACTTTGTAAAGGTGTTTCTTGGAAACCAAGCTATGATACTAACTGAAGTAAATCACTTGTTAATATAGAAATCATGTAAAGTATATAGAATACACAAGAAGGGGGTTGAATTGTGTAAAATCTTCACAAATCTTAATCTTTAGAAATTTCTTGGAATTCTTTATAATTTCAAATGATCAAAAAAACAATTTAATTAAGTCGACAAGTAATGTAATCGAAAAATTATTTTCTACTCTTCTAACAATAAGAAAATTAAAAGATAAGGGTTAGAGAATAAACGCCACGATTTTATATTAGTTCACCCTTAACCTTGGGCTACGTCCAGTCCTCAGAGTTTGTCTGATATTTCACTATACTCTTCAACTTTACAAGTATTCTTTCTACACTTGTAAAGCCTCTTCATGTCTCTCTCACAAAGTATTCTTTATTTCCTTTCTTAGCCTCTCCAGGCTCTAGCCTTTCTTTCTCTCAGAAAGATAATGTTTGAGCTTCTCATTACAAATGTATTCACTCTCTTTCTTTCGCACTTGAATACAGTGTTTCTCTAAATATTGTACAATTAGATTTTTTCTCTTGTAAAACTTGTTATTTATTTTACGACTTAAACTGATATTTATAGCCTGAGTCTTTAACAGTCTTCTTGAGAAACTGCTTCTTGAATCTTCTAGAAACCTTTATTAGTTGAGTCCTGTAACTAACTCCAACTAACTAACTGCCTGACATTCTAAAATCTTTTTATCTGCATCGTCTGGTATTATGCTTCTTCTGGTATAGCGCTTTCTTCTGGTTTGACTTTTTGTATCTTCTAGTTTGTCTTTGTTTGTTGTTACGCTTCGTCTGGTGTTGCTTCGTCTGTTGTCACGCTTCGTCTAGTATCGCTTGTATCTTCTACCGATGACATGTAGCTTCTATCGATGACATGTATCTTCTATCGATGGCTTATATCTTCTAACATTTTTTCTGCACACTTAACAAACTTATAAAAAACAACACACATACTTTTAAGATTATTATTATTTGATTTTCATCAAAATTAATAGAAGTGAAGTCTTCTTGACTTAACATGTGGATGGTACGGTGTCGCCACCTTGTAAGTTATGGGATATTTCTTCATGAGCTTTTCAAAAAGCTTATTGCTGAAATGACTTCCTCCATCGCTTATGATTGTGAATGGAATCCCGAACCTACTATGTAACACCCCACTCCCGCGTGAACCAAATCTGACATCGTTGGTGATATCCGAGTCCGTGCCCCACAAGGGTGGCGTGCTACATCAGTCAGTCGAAATTCAGTATAAATTTTTTTTAAAACATTCATTCGCGTGAAGCAGTTTTAGTTATTACACACAGCTTCAGTTATTACACTCATTCTACAATAATTTACAATAACCATAAAATGTACAAAAAGACATAACCAAAATTGGGCCTACTATAAATACAAATCATTCTTTTAATACAATTTATAAGACACGAATGCAGACGTGAACTGATCCCGACCTCTATCTGTCCCTTGCATACAGTAGACATACTCTCGTGTCAAACGGGATACTCTTCAAGACCTGAAAAATAGATGTAAATTTTGGGTGAGTTTTGCGAACTCAGTGAGGAACCATCATCGATGGTTCGCCCAATTCATGCAGCACAAAAGCAATTCATAGTAATATAACAGTCAGAAATACCATGTCATTTCATACAAGCAAAGCACAGTTTTGGAAGGTATTCTGGCCTTGTTCCCATTTCAAGTAGTCAATCAAGTATGTATGCAATGCACATATGACACTTTCCCACTTTATTCCAGTGTTGTGACCGAGCGCATAAATAGTGA
>JANVCL010000009.1:3413903-3427424 GCA_026546855.1 Erythroxylum incrassatum
CAATTTTTAAAAAATTTAGGGACTATTTTATAAATTTAAAAAATATCCCGAAACGGTACCCGGTACCGGTACAGTTCTGTTTCAGAGGCCAATCCGGTACCGAGCTCGATACGGTATTCGTAACATTGATTGGGAGCAACTTTAAGTAGGACAACAAAGACATTTGTGCTCTGATCTATGTATATGGAAATGGATGTTTATTTATTTATTCTTGCGCTCCCATTAATCTTAAAGGAATTCAAGATAATGTATATAGGTACGAGATTAAATAATATGACGCATTTAAATACATATTTAATAAGATCAACTTTTTTTGTGAGTTTTTAATAAAAATCTTGGGTTCAACAGTAATTTTTTAATAATCAATAATATATTGATCGACACAAATTTAAACTAAAAAATTTGAATTTATGATGTTTAGGATCCACCAATTAGTGGCAACAAAATGATTTTATATTTGTGATATAATTAAGTGAATACCTTCTTTTCTTTTACATGTTTATTTAATTAATTAATTTATAAAATAAAGTTCATACGATGAATATACTTTGTAAATAAAATTATAATAAAATTTATAAAAGAAGTAATTAATCACGTAAATAGAAGTATAAAGATACTTAATCAAATGTGTGAATGCTTGTTAAAGAATGAGTTCACTGAACTAACCAGGTATAAGAATTTAAAGCCAAAAGGGTTAATTAGCCCTTAACGTTTTCACAAATGTACAAAATAGACCCTAACATTTCAGAGTGTTCAAATTGAATCTTAAAGTTTACCATACATTCAAATAAGACCCCAAGATTTGGAAATCGTTCTGATTGGGCCCTCAACACTAATGTCATAAGGGCACCGTCAGTCACCTACTTACGTGACCTGTTAAATGCTGACATGATTTTCTTTTTTTTCGTGAGATGTGGGACCCATCTTTGCTGACGTGGCATGGTAGTGGGTCCCATATTAGGTCCAAAAAAGGTGCGTCTCCTCCTCCCTCAGACACAACATTTCTGGACAGTAACGTTGCTTCTCCTTCCTCTTCCCAAACACAATGTTTGTCCTCTTCCTCTTCCCAAATCTCAAATCCCTCCCACTCACATACATTACCATGTTTCAATCTTCACGGTCTTCTCCCATCTTCTTCCGACATAATCCCATTGTCCTCTTCCCTAATCCCTAATCTCTTGTTTTATTTTGACATAATCTCTTGTTTCGTGTGTCTTTTGTCTTCTTCACTGTGTGTTCTTCCTCATACGACATTTCATCATGGTAGGTCATTGTTGTTTACCTTTTATGTTTTCTGTGGTCCCCTAAATTTGTGTGTTTGTGTCGATTGTCGTCTGCCTCATTGTGTCTTTTTTGCTTTCTTAATATTGTATGTTGTCTGGTCTATCTCCACTTATTGTCGATGAATACACCAACCAATTTTCACTACTGCCTTTTATGTTTTACTTCTGATTATTCCTATTATTCGTTGAAGTTATACCCAACATTAACTGCTATTATGAGCATCATCATCAATTATTGTTCTTTGTTTATATTTCTTGCATTGTTTAATATTTGGGTTTGTCCAGTGATAATGCTTGATCACATGGAAAACTGAAGGATTCACTTAATACAAAAGAGAGAGAGAACAAAAGCTCATTCCATTGTGGGTCACAATAGAACTTTTTATTGTGCATAAGAAGCAATAGTTTCTTAATTACTTACAAGGCTGGTCAAACTTGCTCATATGATATGTTTGCTGAGATGAAATGACAATGTCTAGAAACAATTTTCATATCTATTACAATCCTCACTGTCACATTTCTTGCACTTAATAATTACAAAGAGGACTACAAATGTGACCTTCTTATCATTGAGAGTTAACTTCTCCTTCTTGTGCAGCATATGTAATATCTTACTCTGTTGCTTTACTTACATGTGTAACTTGAAACCTTAGTTATCTGCAACCATCTTGTTTTATGTTATGTTATCAATGTTCTTTTATCAGGGTTTTATCAGTACTGCATCACCCTATTAGAATTTTAGGACATTCAAAGGATAAGAATATCTTCTATGCTTGGAAAATCCACAAGTATTAAAAAACAGTAAATTGAAATTGCAGTATTTAAACAATTTTGAATCAATTATTGGTTAGCAGACATTGAATATACTATTATGGCTTAAGTCTTAGAAGATAGTAGTGTGAGAGACTACTCCTATTTTACACATACATGCCATACCTGACTACTCCTATATAACACATGCAAACAATTTTGCAATCTAGTATAGCCAATCATCTTCACTGTGCTTAGTTCTGAAATGCAAAATACGTAGGATATAATTCAGCTTTGCAATTAAGTTCATTTGTAAGAGAAACAATAAACCATTGATTATTAGGAAGCTACACTCTAAATATTTTGTGCAGTGTTGAATAGTAGATAACCTAAAGTTATCGATGCTTGCATACAGTTGACTAACCATGAAATGGTTAAACATGGTTGCTAGTGATAGGTGTATAGTGGTCTTTTAGTACACTGTCTAGCACCGTTCCTAACAAGCACAAGAAAGTGGGAGCCATTTGTGGGTCTAGCAAATTTTAATGAATTTGGTGAAACCAACTCCTAACATATTGTTTGAATATATATGGCATATATGAATGATTTGTGTACGGAGTTATTTGAGATTTATGACATATTGTTTTGACCTTTGATTAGAACATACACAAATCTCTCATGTTTCCATCTATGTTCCTAACCCATTGTTTGAATATATATGACATAAATGAATGATTTATGTATGGAGTTATTTGAGATTGTTGACATATTGTTTCGACCTTTGATTGGAAGAGGTAAGAGTACTCATATAAATTTGTAGCAACTATCCAAAGATATAGACGTGACATCTTTAAATAACACTACGCGATGATATATAAGGAAAAAAACGAAGGCTTTTCATAATAAGATGATTTCAAGAAAAATCTTAACAGTGGGTCAAAAAGTGTTACTTTATCACTCTAAGCTCAAGTTATTCTCAAGTAAGTTGCATTCTCTTTGGGTTGGTATGTTTGTTATTACTCATGTCTTTCCTTTTGGTACAATAGAGATATGGAGTTTGAAAACCGACAAGACATTCAAAGTGAATGGTCATTGCCTAAAGTTATATTATGAAGGCTTCCAAACAGAGGATATGGAAGTTTTGATGCTTGAAGATGCGAAAGGTGTCACTTGATGAGGGTAACATGGAGCCAAGCCAACAATAATAAACAAAGGTACCACTTGGGAGGCAACCTGAGGGAAGTTGATTTCTTTTTATTTACATTCTCACATTTGTTATTTTCGTTAAATGCTCTATTTCTTACATTTGATGTTACATTGGAGACAATGTAAGTTTTAAGTGTAAGGGTGGGGATCTCAATTTTTATACATGTTTTTAAGCTTAATTATTGCTTATGTCAAAATCAAACAAACATTTTCTCTTTTTCTATTACTTTTAAGATTATATAGTCATAATTAGATAGTGAATTGACTAGAAGAATCTATGGAAAATTGAACTTGTACTTTTACTCTTGTGATTTGTCAATATGCATTATCTTTTGGAAGAGTAGTGACTAGTGGTAGACAGAATCCAGTGAGATTTTGAGCCATTATAGACTGACACATTCATATCATTCTCATTATTTTTTGTTTATGTATGACCTTCATGACATATAAATCCTGACTTTGCTTTAATTTTCTATTCAAGACCACATTTTTATCACATTTATTAAAATGAAAATGATATAGGCACTCTTTGTTTTTACCAGTTACATTAGCCAAATAGCCTATTTATGGATATGATCTGTTAAACTCCCTTGAGCTTTATTTGTCTCTTCTTTTTGTACACATTATATTCCTTAAACCTAACCAAATGTCCTACCCAAGCCTTAAAGCTAGTGAAACATTTTTTTATTGTGGATAATTGTGGATGGACAAAAGTATTAAGTGTGTGGGTGTACATATATATAGGTTAGTTATAATTTTTAGGAAACCATTTTATGTCTTATCAATGAAATTCCCATGTTGATGTAGCTTCTTTAAATTTTTATCGAAAAAAGAAAAAGACAAAAGAAAAAGGAAAAAAAGAAAAGAAAAGTGTTTAAATAAAATTATCATAGAGGAAATGCTATTGTTTTGAAAAGTTATTCATGATTAGTTTGTCCTCCTAAAGTTGTATAAAATGGGTGATTTGAGTATGTTGCATATGAGGTAGATGTTGTTTTTTGAAGGTTCACTCCATATAGTTTCAATGTTTTGTTATCATTAATTTTTATGAGTGATCCCTTCTAAGTAATTTATGCTTCATGTGGTTTGTGGCATGAAAGCTTGAATTTGAGCTATAAAACATAGTTTTTACGTTCATCATAGTTGATGTACACAATTGTGAGTGAATGTTGGTTTTTGCGCTTGATGTTATATTAAGTTTTTTTTTCTTGTTTCACTAACATTGATGGCTTTTACACTACATTACCCAAATAAATCTCACCTTTACCTTTGCCCACATTACAACATTGAAAAGTCCTTTGATTCATTATTATGCATGTGAATCTTAATGGGGGAGAAATGAAATGATATGCAAAGTTGTGAAATGTCATAATCATGAATGGTGTTTGAGTGTACGTATTGATCTATTTTATTTAAACAAATATTGTCCAAGTCTACCTCTAGATTACTCATTTTCTAAAAGTGATAAATATTGATTGATCATGAGTAGAGGCATTGAATGTTGAGTTCTTGCTATATTTTTTGAAGTTATTGCTCCTTGCTTATGACTATCTGTTCTTGGGAAATATGGAAAATGAGTCAGTGTTTTGGTTTGTGAGTTTGATTTTGATAATTTTCCGATCAAAGGCTAAGTGTGGGGTAACTTGATATGTGTTTAATTGTTGATAAATTTAATCCATGACACTTAGTGATTAATGCTTTCAAATGTTTACAACATTCACTTTGGTTCATATTTGGTTTTAGGTATAATTTGGAAGCATAATAGCTAAGGTGAGTTAAAAACATAGTCTTCAAGCCATCTTTTTTAGATTCACACTCAATTGTCTTTATGAAACAAGAAGGAGAAGGATTAGAACAAGAGGAGACAAGAAAATACTAAGGAAGATGAAGAGTAAAGGCCATGACCAACAGCTCACGACCATGAAAAATAATTCATGGTTGTGAGTCATTTCTCACGTCCATGACTGTGAGCCTTAATAAGGCCATTCATAGCCATGAGCCTTTAAGTCACGGGTGTGACTTCTTACACCTGTCCACCCGAAAACCTAGTTTTTAGTATAAATAGAATGTGGAGATGGCAGAAGCGAGATGGATAGCATTTTGAGATTTCAGGAACAGAAGAGACGACAAGGAGCTACTATTCTTAGAGACCCATGGAGGCCATGGATGGCTAAGCTTACCAACACTAGTTCAAAGGTAAAATCGACGCCTAGAGTCACAGTTAAACATTTTTTCTCTTTGTTTAGTGTTGAATCTCTCTTTAAGGATTGTTCTCGTTGTTCTATGGTGAATGCTTTGGGTATTATAAAGATGATCTTAATGCATTCATTGGATTGTTTTATTACGAACCCATTACTAGAATCTTCAATATAATCCTTAATCATTATGTTTGAGATTCGTTTGTAGCTACTAATAACCTTGAATCATTAGGAATAATGTAACTTAGGTTAGGTAACCCGAGCTTGTGAGGTTACCACCTATATTGATTCGTTTTTTATTTTGTAATGCGGTTGCCTAACTAAATTTAGAGAACATGTTCTATATTATTCGATAGTTAGGTTTAATTAAAGAGTAAAGGAAAATCAGGATTAGCATACATTGTTGTTATTCTATGAACAAGAGTTCTAGGAGAGGTGTGAAAGCACTATAATAATGAGAAATGTTTAATCGTGTCTAGGTTGAGATTAATCCAAGAACTGAATTTTACACATATTCATCACTTTTATCACTTTTGACTGTTTGCCTTAAATTGCTTGCATTATTTTGTTTTCTCAATTATATCAACCAAAAAACCCCTTTTTATTTCCTTAACATTAATTATTGTCATTGCAAAAATTAACTAAACATTCCCTATGGATACAATCTCGACTCAACATAACTACAAATTTTTAGTGTGTAAAGTTAGGTAAATTTTGCAGTATACTCGACACGCACTATTAACAAGTCTCAGTTTTGTTGATGATGTCTTTATTTTCTCCAAAACAAATATCAAATTTGTTTCCATCCTTTCCAAAGAATGCAACATGTTTAAGAAGTTGTCTGGATTAATCATCAACATTGGTAAATCCAACTTCTTTATCTCTACATGTGTGTTGAGCAAGTTTTACTTATAATAAACCCCCAATATTTGCAAGTATATGGGTCATAAACTTGTAGTATTAAAGATGTCGATCCCGTGAGGAGTTTGTAACACCCCAACATATGCCCTAGAAGTATTATAGTATTTCTAGAGTGTATTAAGAAATGAACATAATTAATTAAGTACATATGAGTATAATAAGAATATAATGGTATTTAAAGTAAAAGGCAAGGGTAAATGGATAATTTGTTTGCTTCGGCATTGACATACATACTTAGACGTAAGATATGTATTAAAAATTTTGATATGTTTGTTTGGACTTATAATTGTGATGCAAGGGGAATTGATAAAAGAAGTATTCCATAAGTAAATGGGATGTTTTTGGTTAAATTGAATGTATTTTTGTGTTGCTCTTGCATGATAAGACTGAAGTTAGTTGCTTTGGAATGTCTACCTCGCTGAATGGATAGGTTCCACTTAAAAGATTTTTTTAATTTGGCTATATCTTGTCCTGTACACCTCCAAATTGGATAATTTCAATTGAAGATTGAGCTAGAGACATAAACCTACAACTTTCATGAAGGAATCGAAATCTGATTCTGCCTCTAAGAGTTTTGAATTATATTTTGAAGTTGAGTTCTGGTTACTGTCTTTGTTTTTGAGCAACTTGTAGTTTTTGGGGTATAACTCCCAATATAATTAACCAAATTTCATGAAATTTATGCCATTAGAAACTTAAGATATAGGGTAATGAAATAAATTGATAAGATTATAGTCCAATGTGGGAATTAAAGGAAGAAGAATGATCAATATGCAATTTTCCTAAAGCCAACTAATAGACTAATAAGATTAAAGCATGTGTGTCTAACAGAATTGTAACACATGGTCCAATAGAATTGTAACCCATGGTCTAATATAATTGTAACACATGGTCCAATAAGATTGTAACATATGGTCTATTGAGATTGAAACATGTGTCTAAGATAAGAAAATTCATAAAGAGGTATATGGAGAGGGGATATAGACAAAACTTTGACGGCTTAGCTTCAGATTTTTCTCCTCTCCATTTCACCTTCTTCATCCCATCATTTTTCACTTGGTGATTCAAGCAAAGTTAAAGAGGAAGGGAAGGAAAAGCATTAGAAGAACTACTTTGCCAATTTTAATGCTTAGGAATACACTTCTTAATTCCTCTTTGTGTGTATGTTTAAATGGTTATAAAGATTCAATTGGATATGAAATGGTTGCTGGGATGATTGCTGGTGTTATTTTGTTACTTTGCATGAATTTGGCTGTATATGACAAGAGAGTATCGTGTAGTGAAATTCTATTTATGATTCAGTCACATTGTTTGAGTCATAACTTAGCCTCCAAACCTCTAAATAGTGTGATTTTGGTTGTTTATGAAACCTAAGATATAGTGATAAATGTCTTTAGGAGGGAATTTAACTTAATTCTGGCTTTATAAATTAAGCCTGTTTTGGAGCAGCTTGTGATATTTTGTTTATCTCTCATGATTTAGAAGTTCAAATGGTCTAATTGTTGGTGTTGTAGAAACTAGAGACAAAAAAATGTCTAGAAGGCATAGAAACCCATTTTTGACTTTTTCTATATGCATAATAAGGAACAAGTAGTGGTATGAATAGAAGAAGTATCTGTCATGACTGTGACATTGTTTTTGTTTCCGATTTTTTACCGACTCTTATCCGAACCTTTATGGATGTATTTGAAATTTTCAAACATCTAGAAATAAATGAAATAGGACTTATTACATGTGAATTGGGAGGCTAAACATTGAAATATAAGATTGAACATAATGCATTCCAAAGAAAATTTACATGTACATAAATAATTTTTTTGCATATTCATTACTCATATGTGTATAGTATGATTATACAAGTCTGATTTTGATCTTATAATGGTGGTAAGCCATGACTTGCATATATGAATGCAAATTTAAATTTTATGACTTCAAATGTATATCATATGATTTGTTAAAATATGAATTGTGAAGTTTACAAATGGATAAAGGAAATATTATAATGCCTAGCTATTGTCTTGGTTGTAGATAGATAGGCATGCCTATAGGGTTACAGTGCAACTACTATAGTTTGAGACCATCGGTGTCCACAGCTCGATTCCTTCAAGTATCCATAGATTGATACCTTCAGGTATCTACAGTTCGATACTTTCGAATATCCACATCACCCGTTATCTACACCAACAGAAAATGTGTAGACTTAACATAGAAATGGTATATATATAATTTTCGTTTCAACTCATTTAGATCTAATCCACTTTTTCTGGCTCGGCTAGGTGGGATAGCCGAGTCATTCACCTTTAGGATACTGATCGAGTCAAAATCAATAAAGACATAAATCAATTCAAAAGGAGAGAGAGGGGTTCGAACTTTCGATAATTCCTTGCAAACTATACCGATTTTGAAGACCGGAGCTATCAACCACTTGACCATTTCTCCGAATGATAATTTCTATTTTACTATTTTTTTTCTACCAAATAAATCATGGCTGTAAAAGTGGATATTATATATAAATAGTCGGATTTGGTGCTTCTTTTACCGTAAAAATTATTGGTGCTTCTATATATATATATATAGTCGGATTTGTAATATTGTGAAAGTGTTTTAAAACAATAAAAGAAGCACCAATAACTTAAAATCTTTTTTCAACACCCTTTCTTAGAATCTTTTTTCTTTATTAAACAATAACGAAAAATTATTCATTTCACGTGCTTCAATGTTTTTTTTCGGAAACAATAAAAAAAAGTGGACCTTAACGCACTAACACGTTTCGTAGTTAAATAATATAAATAATATACTCAACACTTTCTTTAAGTTCCACTACGAACGTAAGTTTTGCTTGTCTTTCAGGTGGATCATCTTGCTTGTAATACTCTGGACAACTTTCACCGTAACATGCTAAATTGATTGCTAAGGATTTACATATTAATCAAAACAAGCAAATAACCTTCCTCTGACATCAATTGTAAAACAGTAAATAGAAATATTGTTCTTCTGATTTCATATAAATAATAAAGTTAATAAAAAGCATGCTTTAATTTATGATTATTTGCATGTTTTTAAGTGTAACAAAACTAGACCTTTTTTCTCCTCTGCTTTGATGTTGTTCCCGATTTTTTGATGATCAAGGATCGTAATAACCAAGAGAATAACTATCATATTGGACCCATTTTTTTTAGAACTAGACCAAAAAGTTTTACGCGCCACTACAGATTATTAAAAACATAATCTAACAAGTTGCCATGAGCTTGTGATTTTGGCCTGCCTGGATATTCCACTTATAGTTTAAATATTGAAGTCAGCTATATGCCTGATTGTTGTGTCATGAACACAACATTGTATTTTAAAATATAAAGTATCATCAATGCAGTAAAAAGTTGGTTCAATAGCAATTGAACTCGACATTCGACTTGATGGAATAGCAAGATATCATACAGGCATACATCAATCATGTTATACAAGCATACAATAATCACGTAAGAAGTTATCGAACTCATCCAAGTCTGAATTCTATTTTCTAATTCTCTTTTCTATTTTGTGTGAAAAATATATGTGAAGGCCTTTGAGGAGGTTCCCCGGCCCGGAGTTGTAACTATCATGTTGTCCCTTTTCCTCAAAGATAACTAGTCCCTTATTTTTTTTGGCACTAGATTAGATGGTAAAAGTAATGACTCCGGATAAGAACATCTTGGAGTTTAATGATTTCACCTCATGCTATTCTTAGCAAATCTGATGGCGGTGCAGAAGCTATAAAGCTTGTTCTCTAACTTTATTCGCTTTGCAGTCACCACTTTGCCATGAAAATTTTGGTCACAGGAGTGGAAAATGCCAAATTTGCGGGGGCAGGGTTCAAGGGAGTTACAGGAGAGCCGCTTGCTGGTATGTTCTCTGATTGTATCCTGCATTATAGTCTCTTGGTTCATATTTGTCAGCATTGATTTTGGACTTCCATATTCTTGGTTTGATTGTTGAAAGATAAGTTCAAGAATTTTCTCATTTTGTTTTAGGATCTAAATATTTTGATCTTCATTCCTCCCTTCATCATTCAGAGCTTAAGTTTGGAGAGGTGCTTCTTTGTCAGGTTCAATTAATTCAGTAGGTTGAAGTTCATTTCCTGCTTGACAAAGTTCCAAGTATTCACCAGTTTGAAACATGCTCCTGGGTGGTTTCAAAGCCTGCTTTCGTATGTCTTATGAAGTCTCCAGTTGTATGAGACCAGGAACACATCTTCTACCATATTATTTGCCTCATTAAGCTTTAACAAAGGGATAACATTAAGTAGCTTTTGGTCAAATTAACTAAGCACATACCCTGGCATAGTTTACTATCCTCCTGAGAGATCTGGCTTCTTCTAAGCACAGGAGTTTGCCTCTAACACTAGCTAGGTGGCTTAATCCATATTAAAGCAGATACGAATGTTCTTTTTCTTGAGGTTAACCAGCTCGGTGTCTAGTTTCCGGGATCGCAGAAAGAGGGGTTTAAAGTTGAAGTGTCAATGTCATGTTTCTAGGATTTTTTTGAGATTAAGATGTGGAGTTGAACTTGATATAAGAACAATTCCTCATCATTCAAGAGAACCTCAAACAACCCTAGGTTGCTCCAGTTATGGTTTTTCTATGTTTTAATGGTCTAACAAGAGGGTCTCCTATCCATGAAGTATCATAGCAACGTAAACTCCAATTTTGTCATCTTGCATGATTTCCAAGTCTAGAGCTACAATTATTCTAACCTCAAACACAGATGTGGGTAAAAGTGAAGCTTCAGAAAGGGAGGGAAGTCTCACCTATTTGGAAGTTTTTTTAGCTCAATAGGTGCAATTGATGGAGCTACAATAAAGTTTTTCTGAGACAAGTTTGGAAAGACTTGGAGGTAAGGTGTTATCGGTGGAGTGGGCTAAGGCTTCGTCCACAGGGTTTGTGAACGAGCCATCCATGTTAAGGAGGAAATTTTCAAGTGTCAGGGAAGTCAGGTTAGACATTACCAAAAACAGAAAAAGATATAACCGCTCCAAAAAGAGGCACTCAATTAAAGGCAAAAAAGGATTAGGGAAATGAGTAAAAGAAAGGCAACCAAATCAACAATCCAAAAGCTCAAAGGAAGGGACGAAGGAGGGCTTTATGAACAAGGACTTGGGGGATTGAAACTAAGATTGCAATGAGAGGGAGAGAAGCTTGCCCTAAAGCTTTAGAGGCAGGCTAAAAGATGGTGGAAGCTTGGAGGGAAGAGGTTATTTTTTTAGTCATAATTTTTATTAATAATTAATAATAAATAACTAAAAAAACATATTTCATTGATAATAAATATGCCTGAAATTTTTGAATAAAAAATTTAAATAAAGCATTTATTAAGCTTCCTAATATTATAAAATGCATGCTTTAGTTCTAATTACGAATCAAATAAATTAGTTGACTAATTTTTATTAAGAAAATTGAATAAATAGTACTTAATTAGGAACAAATTTTGAAATAACTAAAAGTTAACCTATACATTTAATATATGCTTCAAGATTATATATATATACACACACAAATATATCATTATAAGAAGAAACACTTCTCCAAGAAAGCTTTAGCAAAACCTTCACAAGCCATCACTATTGGCTTCATCTCCATCCCCATTCTCATACTCTCAATCTTTCTCACTCCCTTTTATTTCCTCCACCCTTGACAAGCCTATCTCCCAAAAGCTTAATGGCGTCCACCATCTCCTCCATTACCTCTCTTTGCCTCTTCTTCCCCCCTACCACTCTCCAACCCACACCCAATACTAGAATCAACCTTGACACCATAATCACTACTCAGACTAGCTTCATAACATACTTCTAACAACTTTAGTTTAAAAATTCAGTCCCAATTGTGCAATACTCACACCAATGGCAATAAGTACTCCAATTTTAAACCCACTCAAATTACCAATATCAATATGTGGATTACAATTCCTATAAAATTTATGAATAGTGTTGATAAGAATAATTATAGAACCATTATTGAAAAATCTAGCGTGAAAATATGATGTTGTCTCCAAGCTATAAAGAGAAACAACATAAATAAAATAGAAGGCATCAAGCTTAAGGCTATAAACAAATCATGCCAACCACCAAAGCAGCAAAAGAGTAGGATTGTCGTGTTAACAAAAACTCCAAAGTTCAAATAACTAAGGATACCTCTTACATGAAAGAGATTGAGGATTGTTGTGACATACGAGGTTCGCATGACACAATAAAATCACATATCAAATTTAAAATATATAATATATATTACATCAACACGATAGCGACGTACAATGAACAAAATTTTAACTCGGTACTAATTTTTTATATATTCAAAATTTATTTTAAAGATCTTGTAAATGTTAAAGATCCTTTTAAATAATTCAAATTATATTCCTATCTAATTTTAGGTACTAGTGGGTAATAAATTCACAGACTAAAATCAAGGTCACCAAATGATTGACTGTCGTATATGTCCATCTTTTGGACAGCAGAAAAGCTCATACATAATATACAACGACAAAGCCAAATCTCTCGCCCATACAATTTTTAAGTTGCCAAGCTATGGTCCTTACTAAAGAACAATAAATAGTGCATAAATTTTCCTACTTCAACAAGGGCCCTAATAAAATTTAAAATATATGCACATAAATTACAGCTTGATTTGGACCCAAAAAAACACATTTACCCTCATAAATGTAACCTTAGCGCAATTCAATGTTGGGGTGTATTCCATGATGAGCTTCATCAACAAGAGCCAAATTAAGCATTTCGGTGCAAAACTGATCATCTGGTTTCAGCCATAGAGCCTGAAGAAAAGTAAAATAGTATAACCTAAATTTCAAATTCTATGGGACAGTAAAATAAAATAGAGCTGGGGAAGAAAACCAAATATCTGATTCACCAAATGCAGCTACTCTACACAGTTAGTTATCCTTTAATGATGAAATTCAAATGGTCATGAAATCAACCACAACAAATACCTTCAAATAAACAGCAGTCAACAAAATTTGGTGCAAACATATCTCACAACAAAGTTATAGGAACAACAGAATGCATACCTTGTGATAGTAAGTAATTGCAGCAGTAAAATTGTCCTGTACAAAGAAGATTACCAATAAGATGCATCTTTAACCACACTTTAAACAAAGTCCAAAGCTAGGCACCCCTTCTC
>JANVCL010000009.1:3434153-3447497 GCA_026546855.1 Erythroxylum incrassatum
TCCAAATGGGAAATTGTATTGTTTTGATTCGTATAAGAAGGATTGATTAGAATGAATATGAAAGGATTGAAAAAAAAATGAAGCAATATTAGTTAAACTATGATTCGTTTGTTATGAGTTGGGTTCTGGAAAATGAAGCGTCCTGATGTCACGTAGGACGTCGGGCCCGCCACTGACCGGGGAGGGGTTCCAACAAAGTCCCTCCTAGAGATATTTATCTCTATGTACTAGGTTTCATATGAAACTAAAATTACACAATTTGGAGGTCTATAGGCTTAATTATGACTTAACAATGTGACTAAATCAAACAAACCCTAGATTGAATTCCACTACAAAATACTCTTTTATCATATTCAACCAATTCTATGCAAGATAACACCAAAATAACTCCAAAGCAACATCTCATTAACCAGTCCACATCCAAATGAATCTTTACGACCTTTTTTGACAAACAACGGATTACATTAGCTAATAGTTGATTCTATCAGCTGATTTCACCAGTGGATAATATTAGCTGTTTATTAAAGATGTTTGGTAAAATTAGTTGTTTAGTATTAGCTGTTGATGTGTAAAATGACTTATAAGGGCATGACTTTCCAAAAAATTAGTATTTGTTAAATATTCTAATAAGAATTTAGAATTTATATTTTTAATTTTATACAAATTATGTTTATAATTTTAATAAAAACATAAAACTAATAATAATAATACTAATAAATCAATAATTGAGATCAAAATTATACTTTTTAACTCCAAAGAGAAAGGTTCTTAAATAGTTTTCTTTGAATTAATGTCTTAAAAACTAATTTGTGTAAGTTTATCGGGTTACATTCTATTCTTGACACAACTTATAAGATCTTATAAAGTTGTAAGTACTGTTTCGCAATTTATTAAGGAAGGAAAGTATTGAACCTCGTTTTCGGAGCCCAACATCGGACACGGAAGCATGAAACTTGAACCGGGGGGAAAGACTTGGAAGTTGAAAATTTATAAGAAAAGTCCTTTGGAAGCAAAAGTGGGTGTCGTCGTGGTGATTGTGAGCTCGCCACGACGAGCACATGCGAGGATTACGTCGCGGCGAACGATTTAACTTTCGTCGCTATGTACCTGCGATCGACTTACGTCTCGTTGAACGTTTAATCATTCGTCATGGCGAGCATGCGATTTTTAACCTCGTCGCGGTGATTAAGTGGTCTCGTCGCGACAAACAAAACCGACCTTATAAATGAAAACTTAAACTCTTTCAATTACTCAACCCCAATATTAACTTTACTAAATGCAACCATAATTTCCCAACAACCATCCTCAATTCAAACCCAAAACGAAAATGAACTTATACATAAACACATGTAATTTCCAAAATCCAAATACACATTTCATTAATAACAAAAGTAAGAGTTTTACAAAGCTTTAATGGCATTTCAAGCCATAATACATCCTTTGAGTTCAAGGACCAAAAATACAAAATACACTTGAACTAATAAAACTTGAAATGTGGCTAAAGCCTTGAATTTCCAAAAAAACTAACAAAAATACAAAAGTATGTCAATTCGGAGTGATGACGTACTCTTTACCTACTCGATCTCTTGCTCATTACCTGAATAGGGGGAGGAGAATGGGGTGAGTTATAAAGCTCGTGGGTAACAGTTTTATAACCGATAACAAGCAAAATCCTTGAAAATATTCATTTTAATTGAAGAATGCACATTGAAACATAAAGCACATATTTCTCAAAATTCTCTTTTATCAACAAATCATAAGCAACATATATCATGCATTCATCAACTTGTTCACAAATCATAAACACATAGGCACATTGAAATGGTTTGGGTGGATCCAAAACAAAACGTACTACACATTTCCCCTAAGGGTCTTGTGTAGCTGTGAATAGAACGTAGTATCGCAATCCCATTTAATAGTCTTGCGTAGCCGTGAACTTATGGGAGTCTATAAAGGAGCTCCATGCCACTAGTGGGCAGGCGAAAGAAGTCTTTTTTCAAAGTGCACTTGACTTAACTTAGGAGACCACCACAAACCCACATAACATGTATTTCATATCTTGTAAACTCGTTATCCAAAGTGACACTTTTCTTTTAAAACTTATTTTCATAACCATAATATCGTTTCAAAAATCAATATTCTTTCAAAAAAATTTCCATCATTCGCTCTATAAACCAATAATACAATTCATATACAAACATGTAACATATTATTAAAGCATTTAAAATGCAACAAATGAACATGTATAAGTAGTTAAAAATCCTTTATTTCTGTTCTTTCAAGAAAATGCATTTTTAGCTTATTACTCAATTATAAAAATGTAACCCACCTTGAATGTCCTTGCTTATAACTTGCTCACATGTGCCTCTCCTCTTGTTCCTTTGCTCCTCTTGCCTCACTTGATTTCCTTAAACAATAACCAAAATTCTGTTCAATTTGGTTTAAATATCGGAAAGTTATACCTAAACCATTTCGGACTGTTCTTATGTTGAAACAATATTTTATGCTTAAATTCCATCCAAACATTGAGATTCTTAGAAACTAAATTTAGACTTTATTCCTTCATACAAGTTGTAGTCCTATGTCTCTAGTTTACACCAAATCAAAAATCACTCAATTTGGACATCTACAACAAAAGTTATGCCCAAAATACCAAAACATGTCTGTGTAGGAAAAATGGAGTTCGCCGCGGTGAACTTTTCCAGAAACCCATTCCGAAGACATTTTTTTGCTACATTTCTCATCTTTTCACTTCCCACCTTTCACACATAACCCATATTAGCCTAACCCATCTCTTCTACTTCATTTCAACCCCAATACCACTCACAAAACAAATTCTGATCTATCTTTGATCATTTACCCAAAAATTTAAAACATTAAATCATACCATTCATCAACAACTTCCCACACTTATTCAACTTTATTCTCACTTCTAACTATCACTACTTATGGTTCATCCAACCAAACAAGAAGGGTTAATGTTTATACTTACTTGTTTTAGCCTCAAAGTCTTCAAACTCTTCAATAATTCCAAAACCCTAGCTCTTCTCTTCTTTTTCTCCTTTCTTCTCACTCACTCGTGATTATTTCTTCAATTTTAAAGCAAGACAACGACAACTTTCACTTATACCCTAAATGATTGAGCGATGACCACTATGCCCTTCCATTATGCCTTACAATTTTTAGACTTAAGTGATCTACCCAGATTGCCCTTATATAATCTTACAACATTTATACTTTAATTCCATCAATCCAAACAATAAATCCTCCTAACATTTACATGCTAATTACTCAAAAAATTAATATATCAAAACTTCAAAATAATTTAAATCATGCTTATTTATCAAGAAAAAAATTCGAGGGCCAACAGTTCCCTTAGGAGTGTTTAAAATATCAAGAGGTTTTTCTCTTGAGAAAATTTTTAACATCTGTTGATGATGAAGACTCATAAAATGAAGTAAGATTGAATGTTTACTAAATGAGATTATAATTAACATTACAAACCGTAAATTGAACTTCATGTGCATTGATCTTCTTTTGTTCTTAACGTGTTCTTCACTTAGTTAGTTGAAGGCTTCAACTTTTATTCATCACCTTCATAACCTATCTTCTTAATTATAGCTACATCTTGATCTTAGATAGCTTCTCATCAAAATAATAAAACCATTAGTAGTACTTATGTTACTTTTATCATCAAAATAATGATTGGAACCTCTTTTGGTTCACCATCAATATTAAGCAAAATAAAGATATTTTTCAAGTATAAAAACTCTTCCTTAGTGAAATAAAATCAATACATAACAAATAAATTCTAGGATTTATGTTCTAGATATTAAAAAATAGCCACTATCTTCCTTAAATTAATAAATTGAAATATTTAAAAATCATAAAATAATTTTTATGATAGAATTCTTAATCATTCATTCATACTTTATGTTCAATTAGGATTATCCTAGTTCTCTTTTCTCTTTGAAAATGGATTGGAAGTCTTGCTTAGATTTTCTCTCTTTAAAAAACTTCTTAAAACTTATGGTTTAACATGCTCTTAAAAAAGGAATTATTGCAATGAATATAGGTCATAATATGTCGTTGTTCAAGATCGTGTCCAACACAAGAATTTAATTTCTTTCATCTAAACACAACACGGATTTTGAAAATTCTATGTTCAAATTTCTCGTCAACTTCTTACGTCTAAATAGGAATATGATGTGCAATATACCTATTTCTAAGGCCATGTTCAACCAAATATACTTTTTCCTTTTATTTTAGTGTTTAAGATTTTTTAATCATTGGTTAAAATCACTTCCTGAAGCAACATTTCTATAAAATTACCTAATACATCAAATAAAAATTATTTGTACATAAGCAACCTAACTGAAGTTATGGCATAAAAATGGAATGTATATATCACCATTTATCTACCCTCCCTTAAATGGAATTCTTGAGAAGAAGCTTATACCTTAGATGGTTTCAAGCTTTCATAAACAATGAACAATGGTGGAATAAGTCAAAAATTCCTCATTCATTTAGGAACTCAATTCCTAAGCTACTTTTATAGAAGTAACATTGCCTATAGTAGCTTCACAACTATTCCATACTATGAAATGAATTATGTAATCTAGTGCATAGTTCTCTCATAAGGGTTACTTTACTAACACCAGTTGATTGGTTGTAATATGAGTAATGCCTATTAGCTTAGATCATTTTAAGCGAAAATAAATTTGTATCTCTCTTTGTAGCATTATTCGTTAATATATTTTCATTTCTCAAAAATATTATTTGTATAAGAATCATTTGTAGTAACAAGTCATACGGGATTTATACTATCCTTTAAAAACATATACATTACTCACGCAACGAATTCTACCAAACTTAATTATTTTTAGCAAATCATACACGTGTTATTAATATAAAATTTTCACAATTATGGGAATATTTAACAATCCAATTGAAATAACCATGGATGATTATTATTTGCTTAATTTTAATGTTCATTAACTACCTAAACTCCTAGATATTTACACTAACTTGTCATTTAGGCTCAAACTAACTTAATAATATTCAAAATTCTAAATATAATTAAACAATTGTATCTTATAGTTAAAGTGAAAATAATATGAGTGAACAATATAAACCATGTGTAATTGTGAAACTATATTTATATAAATAAAGAGCACAAAAAGCATGTTTGAAATGTCATCCAAACCGTTTGATGCAATGGTACGCTAGTGAGTATGTAATTGATATAAACTTTTAATGTTACCAAAGTTTTCCCTATTACAAATCTATCTCTCACTAACTTGGAAAACATACTTATGATATGTAAGGTATCAATACCATGAAGAAGTTATGTAGATAAAAAAAAGCCTAAAATAAGTAGCTAGTCTAAATTTAATTAACAAAAAGATGATTTTATGGATATTTTAATAAAGAATCATAAAATAAAACTAAAATTAATGTGTATAATAGCCAATGAAATAGATGATAAGATAATTGATCACAAGAAAATGCAATTAAATAACTATGTTTAACTGAGTACTTTTCCTAATAGTATTTTTAACTTCATGATTTAATTAACCTATATTGTATTTCTTCTTTGGACTAATTGGACTTACTAGACATTGAAACTAACTCTCAAGCTATAACCACTTACTCTCTACTTGGTTAACCCAAATCTTTACCAATTCTAAAACCCTTTGAATGCATTAAGCTTTGTGAAATCTTATAAAAGGTTTTACCATATTACCAAAAAGATCATATAGGTTGTCCTTGAGCTTCTTGTTCAACACCCTCTTCCTAAGTTGTAGTATAATCATAAGTTGACTCTCTCGAGTCATTCATACATCAGTCAAGATCAAACTTAGATGATAACACGAATAAATCAACATTAACACCAATAAAGATATATCGTAAAGACATATCTCATATAATAAATTGAATCAAAACTACCCATACAAAAATAACCATTATATTTTTTCCTTAAGAAATTAAATAAATATTGTCACTAAAGCGGTCACCATAAGAGCTATAAAAGCAATACAACGAGTATTATAATACCTACAATAAGTGCATATTGGTCAAAATCAACTAAAGCAACTTGATGCAAGTTAACCATAAGTGAGTGCCTAAAAGATGATTTTAAAGAACACAAACGGTTAAGATTGGCTATATTTAAGAGTTCTACTAGTTTCTATTGCAACATCTATTGGTCACTTATATGAATAACTTGGAATTCAATTATTCTAGGTAGGAATTCTACCAATTTTATGCTTGAATTCTTATTGATAGTATATGTGGACTTTGGAGAACGTAGAGAATAAGATTCTAAGCTACCAAAAGTGCTAAAGAGTGTTGAAATAAGATTTGAACTAAAATGATAATTTAATTTTAAATAAAAGTACAAATATGAAGACAATTAAAAATAATGATAGGGTCTGGTTATTTTTACTGTTTTGATTATGTGATTATTTATCTATGTGTGCATGTTTTTATGTTATGATGCTAGTGAATTTATATAATCCTTTCAATTTCAACTGTCTCAAGAAGTTTTACTCATCTTTCAACCCACTTCCCATTATGACCATGTTCTAGCTAACTGCCTACCACACTTTATTCTCCTAAATTTTTTTTGCCTTAAGCAGTTTCTTTTGTAACTTCTCAATTTCTAATTTTTCTTTATCATGTCTACTTATTGCCCATCTCACGTTTATTGTGTATTTACCATCCTACCTCCCACATTCGAGACTTCTTTACCACTTCGTGTGTCTAAGAATTCTATCCAAATTACTTCCAGGACTTCTAGGATTTGGGCCTTTTCATTTTTGAGTTAAATGGGTTCAATTCTTCTTAGGCTATCATTATCTACACCTTGCATAGATTTGGTTGAACAGACAAACTATATGGTATTAAAGACTCTTTTAACCTTTCATAAAATGAGTGCAAGCCTATTAGCCAAATTCTTAGATATGGACTTGTGGTTTTGGGAAGTTTAGGGACCAAAGAGAATCCAACTAGAAGAAGAAGCCTGAAAAAGTCATTAGGATGATCTTCATATGGATGTTAACTATGAAGAATCCTTAATTAAAAGGGAATGTTGGGCTAAAAGATTATATCAACACTATTCTGTGTTTAAAACTCCTAATTCCCTTCTATTATAGAAGTTAAATATTTTCTCCATTTAAATTTTAAATTTTTGCCGCTACCCTAAGATTTGCTAATTTTGCTACAAATTGTTCTCACTATAGACCATTTTCTATCTTAAAATCCAAGGAGTTTCCATCTTTTCTATTAACTCTAGTATTTATTCCTTCTATTCTCACAAATTCCCCCAAAACTTAGTGAACTTTCCTTAGACTATGGCTTCCGCACATCATGCATCTTCTTCCCCCTCTATTGATTTTGTCAAATTGAATTGTACATATGTACATCTTAAGCTTCTTTTTATACTTTGTTTATAAATTCTATCATTTTTCCTAACTTTATTCTATTTGTAGCATATAAAACTTGAGTTAGTCTATATTCAAATCGAACCTCTACCATCCTTCATTAGAATAATATAAGGAAACTTCTTAAACCTTAAATCCCTTCTTTAAAATTTTCTTCTAATTTTGTGATAAAAAATTCCATCTTTTAGTAAGGAAGGAAGCATTCCATATTTTTACTATGAGAAAATATTACCTATGGCTATTGAAATCCCTTCACCCATTAAATTTCCTCACTCATCCCTCACCCATATAGGGGAGATGAGTCCAAAAAAAAAACTATCCTTTGGAATTTCCTCTATTTTAGGCTCTAGAATCTCTAAAGACATGGCCAAAAATTATAGACTAGTTGGTTAAATGGATAGACAGTTGTACCCTTCTTACCATTATAATTAGAAAAGGAAGGGCATTCTTTAATTAATATTTCTCTAGGAAATTGCCAAAATATCAACCTACTTTCATATATGTTATCTTGAAATTTTGGAGTTCCGCCTATAATTCCTTTATCATTCCTTTTGGGCACGCCTTTATTTCATTCAAAGATATTTTCTTTCTTAATAGTTACCTATTGTTAGGGAGGATCTTGTGTGTTTAATTAAGGAAACTTCTAGTTTGTACCTTAACACCTTTAAATGCTCTTCTTACTTTAGATTGATTAATGATTATGCTTTTTTTAGGAATCCTATTTCCGAATAGGAACATATTAACTTTATTTGGGTTCTATTAATATGATTTTTTTCTTGTAAATGACAAACCAAGTCTAGAATTCTTACCCTTCTAGCTACTGGTAAATTTTTAAGCCTAGGTTCCATTTTCTTAAGATTCCTTTACATAAATCTAGGGGGTGTCTGTCTAATCTCCCTCTTTAGAGGCTTAATTAGTGCATATGGTTTGTTCAAACCTAGATCCTTATCTATTTTCCAATGCTCTAAGATAAAGAAGGCCTTCCTTTCAGATCCTAGATTCTTAGACTTTTTTGGCCTTTTTTTTCCAATACTAGCCTTTTTTTTCTTGGCTTTAAGGTATAATTACCGTATCTCTAAAGCCAACAACTCTAAATTTCTTTAAGAATTCACCCTATCATGCATCATAGTCCCCTTTCAGATTCTTCCATCCTCAAAGGTACTCCTTCTAACTAAAGAATATTTAATTTTTTGAATTTTACCATTAATTTTAGCCACCACAGATTTCAAAATTCTAAATGCCTAAGTTAGAGAAGAAGGAAAAAGCTACTACTTAAAAAGAAGTAACAACAGCCGCAAACCTTATCTTTAAGAGGAAATTTAAAAAGAAGTTTCTATTTGCTTTAAGATCTAAGAAGCAAGACACCAGTTCCTAAGAGATCTATATTAGAAAGTCAACATGTTCAACCATCAAGTTATTTGAAGAAACTGAAATTATGGAACCTATTACTGAAAGAAATTGCCCCCATATAAGATAATTCTTTAACTCCTAAGAATGTTGTGGAGTATTAGTGACCGTATCTCAATTTTCTTAACTTTGTTTTTATTTTTTCTAACCATCGATTCATACTTTTGATTTTTTTTCACAAATGACCTATATCAGACCTACCATCTCCTATCGTGTCCCACAAACTAGAATCTGAAAGGGCTAGAAAGTCTAATGATCCAAAGACTATTCAAGTCACTTTGCTATAGGTAGAGAAGGAATTCCTTTCATTCTTTACAAAAATCATTCAAACTCTTAACCAAATCTTCCAGATCTTCTAAATAAGAGATGTTTAGACAGCAATAACATCTTTGGAAAACGTTTTTAATCTAAGGTTCTTAGTTGTTTCTCTTATCACTCCCTCTAGTGATGTGCCAATTGTTAGTTCCGAGGAGCTAACAAGAGTTAAGGAGTCTTTAAGGCTCACAATGTAGTAGGAGCTCATATTCTTTGCTAGAATTTAGTGAACTCCTTCCTAAGCATGTTGTCCTATATTGGTTTTATAACTCATTCATTTACTGTTGGAGGACTTCTGAGAAAAAAAATAAAATTTTTCTATTCTTCAAGCAGTCCTATCATGATCAAGTTGTTTATTCCAAAAAATTAAGCCTTTCAAAAAAAGCATTGAAAGGACTATGATACAAAAAAGGTTAAAGGTAAAAACCTCCTAGCCCAAATTTGTAGGTTGAAGAATGAATTTGAATCTTTAAAGGATCAGACTATTAAGAATGAAAAAACCATTAAATTAGTTAAAGGTAATCAAGAAACTATGAAAGAGGATGGTAAGCAGCTTACCTAGGAGTCCAATGAGGTCAAGTAAATGGCCAAAGAGCTAGGAAATTCACTGATGTTGGCAAAGGAAGAAGTCGACCTTTAGGAACAAAAAGTTCAATAGTCTAAAGAGGATCAATTTTTTTATATCAAATAATATGGTGAGATATTGTCTTTTGGCCTAGATCAATTTAAAATTCTTTACCTTTTACAAACAATTTATTGGCCATTGGTTGACCTTCATGGATTTGAATTTTTATTTCTCGGATGATTATTCTAGTTTTTCTTCATTTGACTTAGATAAGTTTTCTCTTGTTCCTTTATACCTAAACTCTCCCCTAGTGTAGGTATAAAGGGCTTCAAATATTTTCCATTAATAAAACATCTATAAGGTTTTCCTAATAAAACACCTATAAGGTTTTCCTTCTAGGCTAGATTAACTAATAATCATTACCTTTAAAAACCATATGAATTCAAAATAACCACTTACAATTGGGGAACACTTCCCTAACTCTCTGCCTTTCATTCCAGGTGGTAGAATTAACTTCCATACCATATCCCCCTTTTGAAATTACCACCTTTAAATTGTTTTGATATATGATTCTGCCACCTTTTCTTTTTTCATAATCATATTATTTATAGCCTAAAGTTGAACTTCGTCTAAGTCTTCTAATTCTATCATCATTGCATCCAAATATTCAAGTGTATTCAAAGTATTCTACTTAGAAACTCTCAAAGATAAGATCATTAATTTCATAGGGAAAACACCATGATGACCATAACATTGAGTTAACAGGATGAATCTTGTCATAGGGCATTTGGAATTTCAATATGCCCATAAGGTCTTTAGATAAAATCATATGCCAATCTCTATGATTCTCCTATAGCAAAGTTTTTAGGATTTCAATCATTACTTTATTTGATGCTTCCACTTGACCATTAGCCTGAGCACAGTACAAAGTCAAATTCAACAATTGTATGCATAATTTGCAACAAAATCTTTGACTTAATAGATAATAAATATGGTTCCCCAATCATTTGTTATTGACTGTGGAATCCTAAATTGATGAATAAATTCGTTCCTTAATGAACTTCACTATGTCAACTTATTCAACCTTCTCCATAGGCTGAGCCACCACCCATCTTATGAAATAATCTATCACTAATAAAATGAAATTATGACTTTTAGAATAGGCTTATTATATTTTCTCAATAACATCAATGGCCCAACCCCAAAACATCCATGGATTAATTATATAGTGTAACTCATAAGTAGGAACTCATTGTACCTTTCTAGATTTTTTTGGTTTAGTGATAGCCTTTGGCATAATATATACAATATTTCAATATTGAAAGCTAGTAGTAACTATGATGTTTTATGAGTGTTTCATTATTGTTGACACCTCTGGAATCCCAAGGCACCTTAAAAGAAGTCTACTGGTGCCTTGACAAAATAAAACTCTTTTGGTTAATAGAATGTTGAATGCTTATAGCTTAATTCTTAAAGGCACCTTAAGTATTTAGTTTCCTCCCACTAATCCTAAGTGACTTCTCTATCAATATTAAAAACTCATAAGTAAGTCCCCATTTTATAGATAAATGAATGAGATTCTCATTATATAATAAAACATTTATAAACCACCTCCTTAAACATTTTTTACCTAGATTTAATTTGTGAGATTTGCCTCCCAATTTTCTCTCTAAGGACTATGTTAGAATTTTACTTCATCAAAGAATTCTCATAATTGAATAGAAATGGTGTAATAAGGCAACAATTGAACTTATGATTAACCAATGAAAATAACTTAAGAATTACTTCTATCCTTTTTTTGTTTTCACCTTGCCTTCTTGATTTAATAATACTTTACCCTAGATATCGAACAGTTATGATTTCCCTCTCTCGAGATCTAACCAAGTAATTCCAATTAAAATAGATAAGAATTGAATTGTGACCTCTCGATCTCTCAAAACTCTTCTTAACCATGTAGTTGAATTTTAAGTAATTCAATTGGTAACGAACAACTAAAATCTCTCTTTAGTTGATCTGTATAGGTTTATTATGGTACTAGCTCTCACAACGCCACATAACATAGATTTTTCAACCTAGCCTTTTGATTCAAATTAAAGATTAACATCAATGAACACCACAATGTATATCTATATTATATTAAGAACATAAAAGTTTAACAAAATAATTCAATTGTGATTCCTATAACAAATTTATCAACATTTAATTGAAATTGTTGATCATCAACATTTAATATAAAGGAAATAAAAGGAAAATATAAAAGTTTGAATTCTATATGTGTTCTTCTTTTTGTCCTTAAGCTGGAAAATTCTGCAGCTTTGTCCTTTTGGAATTTTCTTGCTTGATCTCTTTATTAGATGTTCCATCCACCTCTTTTTGTGTTTTTGATTTCATTTTATACTTCTCGATCCTTCTAGGGCCCTTTATAGGGTTTTCTCACTTGTTTATATTGTAAAATTATCCTTAAATCATAAAAATATAAAAATTTTGTAACCTAGAAAATCTGGCATTTGCACAATTGTGATTATGCAAGATCATGTTTGTCTATAACTCTATCGCAATCATACACAATATGCATCATCATGATAGAGGGTCTCCAGCTTCTCTAGCTTCCATCTTGCACTTTTCTTTAAGTTCCCTATCTCATCTCAACTTCCAAACACATTAAATATCCCCTAAAATTTGCGTTAAGATCAAATTCTTTCCCTAATCAACGATAATCAACAAAACAAACAAAAATACTAACAAAAATATAAATATAATTCTTAAACACAAGATTATCTCCTAATAAAACACCTAATAACACATTTTAAAACCTAGAAAACACGTTATAGTCACATCTATCAATTTCCCCACAGTTAAAACTCTCCTGGTGCCCAAGTAAAACTAAAACCATAAAATAAGTACAACAGAAAGCACAAATCACAAATCACAAATCATGGGCACAATGGCACAGTGGAATACTGACATCAAATCTCATGAAAGTAACTTACCCACAAACATCAGCCTTTTAAAATGATATGAATTTCAGGTTGAAATATGCCACCAAAGAGACAACGTAATATAATGCGACCCAGGTTCAGACAACTTGTAACGCCAGACTTTTTGAGCACTTTTTGTTGTTCTGTATATGGAGATACTACTATATATTGATATATATATAGTTGTGTATGAATTCAAATATGTATATAAGTTCTTTGGACATATATGTAATGATTTATAATGTTATATGCCCTTACATGAACTTAGAGTTCATCTGTATGTGAAATCTTAGAGATTGTCGAGATATAAGCTTTTAAGTGTGTAGAACCGACTCCATTGAATGAATATGACCATGGTGGTTGAATTAAATGTGTTCTAATACCTTAGAGGTGATTAGACATGATTTATAGACTTATTGGACACTTAGAAAGCTTAATTGGAAAAGTTGATATACATAAGGGCTTATTTGCAAATTGTTAAAAGTTAAGGGACTTAAATGTAATTTTATAATGTTAAGGGGCTTAATTATAATTTTCAAAAGTCTAGGGACCAAAACAAAAATAAAAAGTTTTGGTCGTTAATTGAAAATTTAGGAAAAGTTTAGAGGATATAATGGTAATTTCACATAAGATA
>JANVCL010000009.1:3459200-3474503 GCA_026546855.1 Erythroxylum incrassatum
AAAATCCTCAATTTATTCCAACCAAATAAACAAATTATCAAACTAAAACCTTAAAATAATTTAAACATGCTTAAAAAAGAATCGGGGCCCAACATTCACCATTTTCATAGATAAGGTTTCAAATTCACGACGATAGGTATGTAAATTTACCATCATTACCTCTGGAGAACCTTGAAACTCCTTTTTCAATATTTTCCAAGCCTTTAAGTATGTGCTTGCTGCTGTAATTCTGGAAAAAATTGATTCATGGACTATTTGTTGGATAAAAAACAGAGCTTTAGCATCCCTTTTCTTAATTTCTTTCAACCTTTCTTTCTCCTCTTCATCAAGATCTACCAAATCAACAAAACCATACTCCACGAGATCCCAAAGATCTTAAGACATAAAAAGAGTTTCCATTTTAAATTCCAAAACTCATATTTTTGCCCTGTGAAAATTGGTAGGAGTGACTACAAAGATGAGGAAGTAGCATTTGTTGCCATCTAATCCATTTCTCTCTCTCTCATGTTTCCCTTTTTCCTAAAAGAAAAAAAACAACTGAAAAACACAATTGATTTAAACCGGCTCTAATACCAGATTTGCTGGAAAAAGTCAACAAGGAAAAAAAGTGGATAAAATAAAACTTTGATTTGTTTATTATTGCTCAATAAAAAGAACATACCCCTTAAACAAATAAAAAGGCCTATATTTATAGGCTATTGTAGAAACAGAGAAAGAAAAAAAACTAAGAATGTGACAGACATCTAACACATTTATTTATCACTACTTTGACTATAACAAATTAAAGAAGACCAATTCAAACTTTGAATCACATGTTAACATGTTCTTCATGCTTCATATCCTCTTCCCAATCACATTAAAAAATTCCTATAAATCACAAAAATAAAGTTTCTTATAAAAGATTGGAACCCCCAAGTATTTGATTGGAAGAGAGATAGTAGTCATTCCAGTTATCCTTTCCAATCCCCTAGCTGTAAGCTCACAATTCTTAGAGAGTATCATTGAACTCTTCTCCTTATTAATTTGCAAACTTGATAGGTTGTTGAATTCCTCTAGATATTCCATCAAACACTTACTAGAAGGTTTGCCTGAATTACAAAAGAAGGATGTCATCAGAAAAAACTGAGATGACATATTTCTAATAGAGCACATTTTCTATCATATTTAAATCCCCCTCATTCTTTTGATATTCCTTTTAATGATTCTAAAGAGAACTTCCATCAATAAAGTGAAAAGTTAAAGGGATAGATGATCCCCTTGCCTCAAAGCTCTTTCCCCTTAGAAGATAAGGATAACTTCGCCATTACCCTTTAGATTGAATGAAGTTGTAGTTATACATGGTTGTATCTAGGAGATAAACTATATAAGGAACCATTACTACAAGAAAAATGGGATTTGGCCATGAAAGCTACTGGTGGCTATCCCATCAATCAACCTATAGGCTTGATTTAGCGTCTTTCTCATTAAACTACCTCTTGCTGTAGCATTTGTGGTACTCCTGGTCGATGGGGTCATTCTTGTATAAAAAGTATTAACCTGCCACCATGTGGAGAACTCATGACTAGGACACTGTGTCAACATATCTCGAAATCGCTCCAACGCTTCATATAGACTTTCATTTTCATATTGGGTGAAGGAAGGGATCTCATTCTTCATCTTTGCAACCTTGCAAGAGGGTAAAATTTAGCTAGAAATAATCTCATCATCTCATCCCATGTAGTAATCGACCTTGACTGCAAACTAGCCAATCATGCTCTGGCCTCATCCCTTAAAGAAAATGGGAATAACCTTAATCTCACCGCATCATCCGACACTCCATCCTGCTTGAACAAATCACAAATATCCAGAAAGTTCTCCAAATGGGTGTTTAGATCCTCCAAAGGTAATCCTACAAACTGAGATGTTCTCACCATGGATGTAATGCTGTGAGGAATCTCAAAACTCACAGCTGTGATTGTCGGTCTTATGATGGGAGGCATGGGTCTATTATTGTGCCCCATAGTCAAATCCATCATAGTTAACTCCCTTCTCCCTTTAGGATGTGAAATTAGCCTTTCCTCGTGTTGTTCCATCTGTACAAACTGCTCTTCTCTAATCCCTTCTTTTGTGTTACTATTCCTAGCTAATCTGGTTTCTTTGCGCAACCTGTGAGCAGTTTTTCAATCTCAGTATCAAGTAGCAAATTCTCGGGCTTTTGACTATGAGTGAGCATAAGGAAAATGAAACAAATAAAAAGAAAATAATAACAGAGGTAAGAATTGAAAATATAGCACACCGATGTAAAGCAATCAAGCAAACAACTAAAATACCCAAATAAACAACAAAGCAAGAATTAAATCTGAGACAATTATCACCGTCTAACCTAATAACTCACAATAAGGAAATTTCCCAGCAACGACACCAAAAACTTGTTGTAGTTTAAAAAAAGCAATATAAATTAAATTCTATCTAGACCAAATTCGAGGCTAGCGCACCTCGTTGACAAGTAATACAAAATGGTAAGAACCAGATATCGTACCCAAGGGATTCCAACATGCAAGAAAATTAAATTAAATGATACAAAATTACTCAGACGATCAAGAATTGATTGATTTGAAAATGAAATAAAATAAGCGAATTAAGGAAAAATGCAAGTTGCAAAGTAAGAACCAAGTGCAACTAGACTTATTCAAATGACAAAGCTAAGGTATTGGATTTCAATTGGATTAGGCACTAAAACTTGTAACGGTGGATTGAGTTAAGATTTACTTCACTTAAGCAAGTCGAACCCAATGTTCATAGGAATTCCTTTCTCGTCTAAATCCGAGTTACCTACTTGGTTCATAGATAATTTGGAATAAAAGGCATTTAAAATAAGAAGCCTAAAATTAAGTTCGTTATTCCTAGGTATCCTCACATAAGATCCTAAGGTTGGTGTATGCTTTAGTCTCAAGTATGTTGTTTGATTGATTTTCCAATAAATTAAATCCCAATGGTTATGGCATTAAATCATCTAAGGCCTTAATCTAGTTGATCAAGCTAAATTAGGCTAAATATGCATTCAATCAAGCAAAAACCAATACCACAAAACTATCCTAATCCAATATCGATCCTAACCTTAACCAAAAAAAACTTACTTATACATATTCATCAATGTAACACAAATCATGGTCATAATATATATTTGCATTAATTAAATCAACAAAAATTAAAACAAATAAGGAATAAAAGCAAACTAAGAACACCCAATACATAGTCTTCGAGAGAGACGATTGCTGTTGTCTAAGATGTTATCTTCTCACGCTACTATATTTTTCTACCGTAAGCCCTCTATCACACTACTCTATTTTCTACACACACCCCCTCCCCCAACAGCCAACCCCCCTCTTTGCGGTCACCTTACTATTCATGTCCTCTCTCTACAGCTGCCAACTCTCTCCTCTCTTTCCTATTCATTGATATGACGAATAAGATTTTTGGTCCATCCTCCTATTCACGTAAAAACCCCTTCCTCACGTCTTGGCCAAATGTTAACATTTTAGGTGGTGCGGTTATGCATTTTTTTCTTCTTACCCCCCTCTGTTGCACATCATTTTAGTTGCATGAAACACCTAAATTCTGCTACTACGTTGTCGTTTCTTGTCCAACTGTTGCTTCCTTTAAGAAGCTTTTCTTGCTTTATGCTTTAAACGTTCCATTGTCCATGATGTCTTCCACTTCATTCAAGCCTTTTTAGGACGCCACTTTAAGTTGTCTTCTTCTCACCAAATAGAGCTCCCATTTTGGGTTTTTTTTCTCCCATTTTTCCAAATCTAATATGTGCCTAAAATTAAAAAAATAACTCTTAATTAGTGCAATTTAAACATTAAGTAGATAAAATTTTAGCAAATAATGTATCTAAAATCAATATAAAATACCCATTAACAATATAACAGTTAATCTAGTACTAGTAAGCGATGTAGAACCAGCTCCGTAACTAGTGGTTAACCAATTGCGAGTAAACGATGCATAACCAACTCCATAACTACCAATATATAGCAGATAACCTAGTACGGGTAAGCGATGTAAAACTAGCTCCGCAACTAGTGATTAACCAGTCGTGGGTAAGTAATGCAGAATCGGCTCCATGACTTTATGCCTAATGGTACCATATAGCAAAGAAGTTAGTGTTGGGTTATGTTGTATAAGAAAGTTCATGATAATAATGATTCTACCACAATTTACTTTATTAGTAACTTGAATTTTTGATTTTTTTGAAAGCATAAATGTTTTATATTGGTATTGTATCATAAGAAATGAAATGAATTTGTTTTAAAGGGTTTAAATTGTTAAATATGGTTTTCATATAAATGTTAACACTCATTGAGCTCGTTTAGTTCAAACACTACTTTCTTTTTTCAAAATAAAACCTCCCAGGTGCACGCTTAGGGGCTTCAGTAACCGGGACTTCACCTCTCAAGTAGCTCGCTTCGTCACCTGCTACTATATGGGTATTTTTGCCTTCTAAATGCTTTTGAAAATCACTGCATATTAATGAACATGTTTTGGAATGTATTTTGTGTAAAGAAAGGCATGTATAT
Organism: Erythroxylum incrassatum; assembly: GCA_026546855.1. Lineage (NCBI taxonomy): Eukaryota > Viridiplantae > Streptophyta > Magnoliopsida > Malpighiales > Erythroxylaceae > Erythroxylum > Erythroxylum incrassatum. The sequence continues at coordinate 3,463,760 of JANVCL010000009.1, forward strand.
AAAGTTTGTTAATAAAATGCTTGAATATGTTTTAGCTTTTCAAAGTTTATTGAAGTGATTGTTGAGATTGCTTGTGATTGGACTTCTTAAAGTCCAAATTTTGCAGTAGGGATTTTGATGTGATTGTAAAAATATTTTGAACTTTTACAAGGATTTTGAAGATTTTTGAGATGTCAAAGTATAGTCATTGTGCTACCAAAATTTTTAATAAAATAGTTTTAAAAACTCCACAACTTATATCCTTTATGTTGAATTAAAACTTGTCGATAAAAAAGACAATAGGCTTAGCTTCACAGAAACTTTCTAGTTGGATCAGATATCGACTAGAGGGCCACCGTGGGGTACCGGGCAAGCCTCCTAGTCATTTTAAGATAGGAACCTGTCACAATTTATCTTAAACCAGGCTCGTACAATTCCTAAACTACTTCTCTAACTACTCCCATGTCAATTTGTAATCTCATTTATGATAGGTGAATATTGTGATTATGGTTTACAGCTGCAATGCTACCTCCCAAACCCTATTTTGGTCTATTAGCTTTAGCCTTCCCGCCAATTCTTTGTCTGCCAAGAATTTGGGGCCTTATTGTATATTGTCCATTATCTAGATTAATACGAGAAGGCACCATATAGTTATCTTCTCTCCCGTGTGGACGGACATATCTTTTGTCTACAGATCAGAGAGTGGTTAGAAGGCAACTACATTCTTCGATTTCCATTACATTAGGCAACTACATTCTCCAAGTCCTTCATTGATGTCGCCAGTAAATAATTTGTCAACCTTCTTTATTAAGACTTTCATTGCATTAGACATGTCGGTCACGTTAGACTTTAACTCTAGAACTTCATTTATGCAAAAATATTATTTTGTTGTGGCAATTTTGGGTTCTTGCCTACAGGGAAGTTAGTTGAAGGCACGGTTGCCTTCATAAGATTTTCTACTATTTGAGATACAAAGCCTTCATTCCCTGCAGCTGCTGTAAGGACTTCTTTTTCCAAAGATAGAGGCAAAGGGATTTTTTTCTATCACATGTTGTTGGCATAATGGTCTTACTGAGTGTGCCAAATTATTTGGTGTTAATCTAGAATGGGGGCATGCCAGGGAGGAATTATACTAGAATTCATACCTAAATTCTACCGAAGATAAAAGTGAGCTTCAAAAAGCTTAGAAAATGGAGTTCAAATCTACCAAAATGTTAAGATATATTGAAATGAAGATAATAATAATTTATTGTTGCCAAAGGGAATCAAAAATTATACAAGAGAATCCGATATAACAAAGTTGAATTAACAAAGTAAACAAAGCTGGAAAATTACAAAATGCATCTGAAAAAGGTTTGTTGATCTCTCTAGAGAGTGATCTTTGTTGTGTTATAATGGTCTGGAGATTCTGTTGTCTAAAAAATTATCTTTAGTTTGTGTTTTGTAGTAAACTGAATGTGTTGATTATTGAGTGCTCTTTCCCTTATCTTGTTGCTGGTGAATTTAAAAATCTCTTACCCTCAAGTAGTTTTGTGCCATAACTATGCCACTATCTCTTTAATCAAGGCTATTCAAAGGGGCTCGTCAGTTATTCGTCTCCAAGTATTCTCATGTGTAGCTATAAGCCCATTCTAAATTTCAATATATATAAGAACGGGCTTTATAATTATTTGGTTTGTCCAATTCATTAGGGGGATAGGTGCATTGTTTACATCTGTTTTAATTTATTTGTACTTATGCTGAAAGGCCTTCATAACGTAAAATTACAACTTAAACTCTGCAGGAAGCGCCGGCAAAGCAAAAACTTGGGGAAATGAGAGCTTACAAAGGCCACAATCAGAGTGATAAGAGGAAGGAGAAAAGTTGAACACGAGTTTGGATTTGAGATGAATCATTGGCATGAAATGAGGTGGTGTGACAAATGCCTTAGCCATGAAATCTCTGATACTTCTGTTCATGCACCCTTTATGACTCCCCGAAAACACTTTTGAACGTGAAAAGGGGAAGATCGACATGGCTTTGGTTAACTTTAGGATCGAGAAAATAATTTTTAAGTTAGATATTCATACTGGTGAGGGGAGGGAAGTGGGCGATGATTGGGGAAAAGATGATGCACATGAATGCTTTTCTTACCTGAAAATATTGTACGTATAGAGGGCAATGACTGAAACCGGGGACATGGCTTATCTGAACAGTAATCTGCATCTTGCATAGGTCACTTCTTTTTAGTTTCCTCTTGCTTATTTTAGTGGCAATAGATACATGCAGATAGATAGCCACCCAAGGCACCTCCATATCTGGCACATTAACATTGCTGCATTCAGCGAGATTTCGGTGTAAAAGGTGGCATGAGTTATATTATGCATGTCTTCTATTTGGCATTCATATAGATGCAAGTTGCAATTAAAAGGGTCTCAACTTTGGCTTTAACGATTATATGTGCGTAAGCTTTTGGCCTTGGCATTTTCTAAATTTAGTAATGGAGTTGGTTAAAGTATGGCAGAGAGTGTAATGGCAATTATTATGGCAAGCAAGAAGACTAAAAAAAGAAAGTATGATGGGCCAGATAATTGACTCTACTCGATAACTATATTACCATATATCCATATGTACAACACACATTAAATTAAGGCATTTTCTATTTTACAAGGATGATCTACTAGAATGCATAAAGCAGCTCAAGCGAAGCCTTATTATGACAATAAGACTAGTAAGAAACATGAAAACACCATCACAACCTAACCCTCTAGCTAAACAGTACAACACAGGGATGGATTCTGTACAAATTTTGCATTATATACTGAAGTCAAACTTAGCAAATCCCGGGCATGTTTTTCCAGTAACAAGAACCCAAAGCCCATTCCAGGTTAGGGCTAGCCTCATTGGCCGCGACATTTTTCATCGAAACATCTTGTTGTTCATGTCCCCTCTCTTCTCCTGTCCTTCCTATTGATGAACCAGTTGACTCGTTTTTAGTTTTGCGGTACCATTCTGGGAGAGGCATCGATGACGGGAAGTTGTTAAGCAGAATTAATAAGTCATCATCCATGGAGTTCATCTCCTCCATTGCTTCCCTATTATTTGATTTCATTCCTGTGTAACCCAGGAGCCAACAATATCAACCAAAGTACTACTTATCGTTGAACAGTAAATCAAAAAAGTCGACAAATCAAAAGGGATCATATCCAGTATTTCGTCACTATATAGTTTCATACGCGACTTCAAAGCAATGGACTTTAATTTAGTGTAACCTTATTTTCTACCATATGAACCTTCCTTGAATTATTAGTAGAATGCTAGATGACAAAACAACTTGATTATACCACGGTGAGGGATAAAAGATAGCTGCAATGAAACTACAATCTGCATGTATACCTAACTCTGACAAATCTATCAAGTAATGAGAACAAATAAAACTTTACCTACTGATGATTGAAATGAAGCCAAATCATCACCCTGATTTTCAATGGACGTCTCGCTGTCATTTTTCAATGACAACTGAGCATTCTTGGCGTCTCCACCACGGTCCACCTTTTCAACCTCCTCTTCTTCGGATTTATCTAACACCTCTTTCCCTTTTTTTGACGAAATCGATGAATTTTCGTAGCTGGATTTCCTTTTGCATGATAATATCTTGGCCTCCTGTAGCAAGGCATCCAACAAGCCACTGTTTGTATCATCCTCACGTGCCCTTTTGCGATCAAGATCAGTTTTTTCACTTGATTTCTCCACCGCACAAACGTCACGAGTTGATTCAGAAACAATTGGGTTCATTAGATCCGACGATATTTGGACCGAAGAGAGCTCTGACTTCAGACTAGGGAGATAGGGATTTGGTTCACCTTCAGCTCCCATAATCAGAGAAGTAAAGCTGATGTTGTTGTTCTCAAAATCTAGGCTGTTATAGTTAATAGATGGCGGTGTTGGTGTTGGGATTCCCTGTGTCGCAAGGTTTGTCGCAGAAGTTGGTGAGTCCACATAAGGAGGAACATGAGGTAGAGTGAAAGCTAAAGCGCAGTTGTTGCTGGGATCAAAGACCTTGAATTGGTGGTGACTTGGATTAGAGTACATTGAAGAATTGAGATGGTTTTGCAGGGGATCCATGGGGTTGGCAGCACAGTAGTTGGTGGGATTGAAATGTGAGAGAGATGGATTGGTGCACATAGGCCTCTGATGAGGAGAGGACCAAAATGAACTCGGATACTTCTGTTGGTTTTGTTGGAATTCAACTGCAACTGCTTCTTTTTGGAATTCTTGAGGGTATACAGGCAAACCTGCTCGCTGACGTCTCTTCATTCTTGTATTCCAATAGTTCTTGATTTCATTATCAGTTCTTCCAGGTAACTGCAGTAAGATTCAGGCGATGAACAAAGAATAAATTAATTTAAGAGAACAAGAACAAAAATTTTGATATTGAAAGAAGGATCGCAATAATAATGATCAACCTACTGACATTAATTAACATGAAAGAAACCATGTATTTTATCTCCCGAACAACCAACAATCTAAAGAGTCATGAACAGAAAAGAAAATGGAAAAGTCTGACAAATCAAGAAGGAAGAATCATCATTTTCTTGATGTTAAGGAGACAAAAGAGAAAAATCGTAGAAGTCACGGAAGAAAACCATTAACTAGAGAACTATAAATGCTACTGAATTGGTTCATATATTACATATATATTTTACCTGAGAGGCCATGCGTGCCCATTTATTTCCAAGTTTTGCATGAAGCTCGATGATAATTCTCTCCTCTTCAGGTGTGAACGAACCTTTCTTGAGGTTGGGCCTTAAGTGGTTTGCCCATCTAAGCCTACAACTCTTACCACACCTCAACAACCCGGAATTCTTTTGGACAGAATTCCAGTTCCCTTCTCCATGAATCCTCACGTAGTCTATCAAGATGGCGTCTTCCGCAGCCGTCCATGGCCCTTTCTTAAGGCTTTGGTTGGCACCTCTTGGACCCACCTCAAGTTTTACTGATTCTGCTCCATTATCGGTCCCGGCGTTGTTGATCATTCTGAGATGAATACCCTTCACCACCACAGCCACCAGCACTGTCAAAGCTGCGTTTTTGGTTTTCTTAATGTTTAGGGCTTTAAATAGGACCAGAAGCTGAATGTCTGTTCTTTGGTTACGTAATGACCGCGTTGTCTTGATGTTCCCTTGCTTTAATGATACTTGTGGGTTTGCATTTACTTTCTTTTCGTGATTTACTTTTTCAGACTTCTCTCCTCTCCCAAGGTCATAAACCAAAAGGAAAAGAAGAGGGGAAAGAATGACGATAATGGTTTGTCTTTTCTTCCTGGATGCCCCTTTTCTTCTTTCCACTTCTCCTTTATTAAGTTCAAAAGTATTATAGATAGGTAAAGAGAAAGACGAAGATGCAAAATGTTGGGGAGAAAGGTTAAGGAAGACTCCTCCAAGACCCAAAGAAAAATAAGAAGGAAGAAAGTCTCAGGGGTATACAGTAAGATGGCAAATTAACTCTGTTGGGGTTGGAGAGAAAAGATGGCGTCTATGTCTGAAATGGATTTGTAAGAGAAATAAAACATAATATATAAAAATAGAGGTACGAGCTTCGATTTCGCTCCGATTTGCATGCTAATTGCTGCCTCTGGTTTTCTCACGCGTTTTCCAACTTCAATCCGTTGTGCGTACACACTTACACATCACAGCCAGCGATTTATAGCAATACCTAATCTAGCCAGATTTTTGTCCTTATTTTAGAAGTCCCTTAATTTCCAGTCTTAAGGAGATAAATATACCACAAAACTAAGAGATTTTGGGTTTTAGTTGATCTACAAAATTCCATTTGAGAAATTTGGTGTTGTTATTAGAACTTGCGAAATTTTTTTGTTTGATTTTTCTAAAATCATCATTAGATGAAATTTCATAATTTAACTTATTTGATAAACGAAAGGAAGAATAAATCTGAATTAGTACCTTATTATAAAGATTAATTCCTTTTCTCGTAATCCTCGTCGATTCGCTTTCTAAATCATGTTTATTGTCATCATCGTAGTCGCACAAGCGTTTCAAATTTAAGGTATTTACGAATTAGTCGGCCATACTCAACAAATTGTGCATAGAGAAACAAGCAAGGAAAGATATATAACAAATTGTGCATAAAGGAACAAGGAGAGATATATAATTTCTTGAAAAAATAACTTTACATGGTGTTACAAAACAAGAACCAAAATAAAGCACACTTGGATTAGATGAATTCAATTAGAAATAATTTTTACCTGGTGCTCCAAAAGGGGATAATCTAAATAGACATCAAATTGACATGCAAAAGTGATATTTGTGGGAATACACTTAATTGAATAAGTCATGTCCACTACTCTAGTAGCTTCTAGAGGCTTTCAGCTCTCTTGGGTGAGATTGATATGAATAATCTACAGGAAGAGAGATATCTAAGATTGTTAATACCTGTAACCACTAATAAAAAAATTAAAATTGGCACTTAAGGCACCACAAACTTGATTTGTCGGAGCAGTTTACCGACCGTGGATTTAGTGACGGAATTGTTCATCCATGTAGATCGTCGGTAATATAATTTACCAACGGAAAGTTATTTTCTGTCGGTAATTGCCGCCAGTAAACACCATTTTTCTTGTAGTGAGTGAATAGCAAATTCTTTCCATTATCACTATTCTTATCAGGATGTAACTCACCAACAAAATTGAAAATATCAACAACACATTTTTCAAGCACAAAATATATATCATATATGCAGAAAGAATAAGAAATTAGCTAAAGCATACCCCATAATGGCAAGTCATTTGAACTTGCAACCACGAGGTGATAAACTAATCATCAAATAAGAATTGAAAGGAAAAAATGTGTAATTGCCTCAAGGAAGAAAAAGAAGAAAAAAATAACATGGTTCCTAATAAGAGTACAAACTTATATCCAACAAATGACTTATTCAATTAAGTGGATTCATACCAAACATATATGGTGTGCATTCCTCAACCTCTTTAGACTACAAAATTGGAATCATAGCAAGACTCCTAGATCTGTTAGGTTATAATTCTTATCAAAATATATCTTATATATTATTCATAATCCTATCTCTAAATTTATAATCATAAGTTACTCATCTAAATTATACAAATTTAGTTTAAGTATGACTCATTAATTTAAGAAAAATATATTCAGGTTAAAGGAGCCTTGAGTTACTCAATAAGCCCTAGAATAAGCAGAACTATAATTTTATAGTAAATAATAGAATGTAACAATCATAGTCCACATGTTTGGACTAAACTGATTAACACTCTTAACCTTAGTGCTCTAGCCCACACACCTGACACTGCATCACTCGAACTTGTGGAGCCATTGTAAGTCTACCTGTTTTCTACTCAAGGCTTCCATTTGGCTTGCCAACTGTCCCACTACGTCTACTTCATATACTCCCACTAGTTTATTGGTTTGTGCTCTAGTTAAGCACCACTGATAGTTGTTTATGAACTTATCCTCTATTAGATATTGGGTTGCCTTTGATTATTTATTGTTCAATGTCCCTCCAGCTATCGCCTCTATATACTACCTAGTGCTTTGACTTAGCCCATTGTAAAATGTTTGGATTTGCATCCACAGTGGTAGTTGATGGTGTGGCCATCATCTCAGCATATCCTTGAATCTCTCCGATGTATCATATAAGGATTCACCTTCAATTTGGGAGCATAAGGAGATGTCATTCCTCAACTTCTTAGTCTTTGTGGGTGGGATGTACTTTAATAAAAAATTCTCCGTCACTTGCTCCTAAGTAGTCAATAAAGAGCGTGGCATCGAGTTTAACCATTGCTTGGCCTTCCCCTTTAAACAGAATGGGAATAGACACAATCTGATGGCATTGTCAATAGATCCATTAATCTTAAAAGTATCGTAGATCTCTAGAAAGTTAAAGATATGCATGTTAGAATCCTCGTCTCTGAGTTCATATTGGACTGATTGTTGCACCATTAAATGATGCTCGACTTTATCTTGAAGTTGTTAGCTTGGATAGTTGGCCTCACGATGCTAGACTCTACACCAATTTAGTCTAGTCTAGCATAATCGATCATGTTTCTTGATTGTTCAACCATGTTGTGTAATTTTTTAGTGTCTCCTAGACCACCCAAGTCTTTTATTAGACGATCTAGCTCAAACACCCACATTTGTGTCATTTGGAAATTCCTACGCATTGTTCTTTCAATCTTTAGATCTGTGTCTGTTAAGCTCTCAGAAGTGCTCCAAATTATAAACTAACCAAAAGTCTAACTCTAGAAAAAGAAATAAAACTAAACAAATTAACAATTAAAATAATATAAAATAAAACAAAAATGAAGCATAATAAAATAAATAAAAATGACTAGAGTAATAAATTGAGGTTTTCCTAATATTATTATCCACGAAAATGATGCCAAAATTTTGATTGATAATTTTTTATGTTATTAATATTTGAATTAACTGTAAATGCATGACCTAAGTATAGCTAACACAAGCAAGTATAGGTCAATCTCATAAAGACATTGATTACTAGTAATTACCTTTCTTATATTATCTAACCTACAAATTGGATGTTGGTTTCTAATAAAGAAAATAAAACTTAAACTATTAAACTAAAATAAGAAATAATAACAAACGAAGAACAAAGGAAACCGCGTAGGAAACTCAATAATAAATATTAGTGTCTAGGTGATGAATCCCCTAAAACCATTAAATTATTAACCTTTTATCATGCAATTATTTTATTGACTATTGGAGAGTGACAATTCATATCTTATGTTAATAACTCTTAGGAATGACAGTCTTGGCCCAGCCTAGCCCGACTTTACCTTGGATTGGTCGGGTCATTGACTGGGCCACAAGCCAAGACTGCTTGGCCCGACTGAGCCACTGGCCTGGCTTGAGCCGGGATTATCGAGGCCCGTGGCCAAAGGAGAATGTGTAAAACAACGTCATTTTGTCAATTTAAAAAAAAATTGTAGAAGCCTCAGCCCAGCCCCCCTAGTGGCTTGTCGGACCTTGAACCAGTTAGCCTGTAGTTGGTTGGGGTCACGAGCCTCTTAGTCCCCTACCCATTTCCATCCCTAATAACTCTCTTGAGATTACTAAAAACTAATCCATAGGGTGATTAACCGAAATATTTCTAATTAAAGTTCCTAATATTACATTACTGAATTATAAATTCGGCTATTAAGTTTGATCCTAATCAAAAGGATTTATTTCAACCTATCTCTAGGTTTGCAATAAACTCTTTTCAATTATTGTAGATCTATTCAAACATAAGATTTTTCAATCTTCATGATATCAAATAAAATTATGCACTAATATCTTAGATTTATTAGAACATGCATAAAACACATAATTGAATCATAATAGATCAATTAAAATAATTTCATTAAATAAAAGAATCAAGACATATTGTTATCCCATCTAAGGTTCATTACACCTAAACACTAAACACGTTTAGTTACACATGACAGAAAATGAATAGAAAAATAAGGAATCATAATTATAAATCTCCCTTTCTCTTTTATTGAATGTTCTTACAAGTTTCAGGTTTGACGTTGTAATATATTAGATCTTTTGATGATTTCTTCACATTCCTAAATAAATATTGTCCCTTATGTAAGTTTTATACATCTACTCCAAAATTTGGCTCTTTCTCATTTACCTCCACTCACATCCCTTTGTAGTAAATTTTAGGGTTTTTGGGATATACACAGTCTATGGGTATGTGAGAGATTGTGTATATTCAAAAACTCCAGAGTTTGTGATTTTACACGAGCTCTAAGACTTGCAGGTACAAACACTACCTTGTATCTCTAATTTGATTTAAAACTTCGTTTTATGCCGCATTTTCATATGAATTCTTCTCCTTGTGGTCCATAAAGTCAATTATAACCTATAAATGCATTTGAGCGAATTAAGTAGCAAAAATACAATAAAACTAAAATATCAAGCAAAATACATCAAATATGAGTGTATAAATATAGTCAAATATACATATATAAGAAGACAAGTTTGTCTAGATAAGACATAGCTCTAGTTTGTTCACAAACAAATCATATGATAAGATTTTCAGTCAATAAAGAGCTAAAGCATATTGGTTTAGAATCTTTTGGTACAAAGGTCATATACCAATATTGGCATTCATTATGTAGCTCAACATGCTTAATAGGTTGAGCACACTAGTTAGGAGTTTGCAATCAAGATGAGGAATACAACAGCCATTTGTTCTTAAAATGCAGCTACATTAGAGAAATCTGGAGAAAAATTCAACTGGCTTGTAACTATACAGGTAGAAGCTTGGACATATTTGATTTCTAATCCCCTGCTTCTTTGGAGTGCAAACTTTATACCATTTTATTTTTTTTATGCATCATCCTCTTTGCCAGGAATTTTCTAGGCAATCTTTACTAGGCTTGATTTGCTTGAGAGATAATACTTGTGGATATGGAGGTTGTTTTATATGGAGTGTATCAATTGTAGTCTTCATGCATACATTAGAAATTGATTGTTTTAACTTTTAATTCTGTTATAAATGGCATCAGATATAGGTAGAAAGTCCTTGGTATTGATCTTTTTGGCTAAAATTAGGATACTTAGGGCATCTCCAACCAAGGCACGCAAAAAATTCACTCTAACCAAGACACCAAAATACCAAATTTTTTGGTGCAATGAATAGTAACACACAAATTTGGTGCAATGAATAGTAACACACCAAATTTGGTGTGTTACTATTCATTGCACCAAAAGTATAAAAAGACAACTTT
>JANVCL010000009.1:3474603-3488619 GCA_026546855.1 Erythroxylum incrassatum
TTGTTGCAATAATATTAAATATATTTTGTAAATAATATTAATTTAATATAAAGTATATATTAATTAATTAGAATAATAATTTTTATTTTTATTTTTAATAAATAAATTAACAAATATAAATTATTATATAAATATAAATTAATTTAATTAATAAATAATTTATTGTGGTTATATAAATATAAATTAATTTAATTAATAACTAAATTATTGTTGTATATTCTTTAAAAAATTTGGTGTAAAAATTTGGTATAGAATGATTGAAGTAACACCAAATTTAGTGTAAAAAGATTCTAAAAATATTTTACTTTTCGTCAAATTTAATGTAAAAATTTGGTGCAAAGGTTGGAGATGCCCTTAGGTATTTGAGGGTGGCTGCTGTGGGTTGACCCATGATAGGTAACTTCGAATGGAAAGGCAACTTCGAATCGTACCCATGTGGAAAGGCTACTTTCCATTTGGGCTTTAATATACTGTCGATTTGGGTTTTGAACCACAAATTTCATACCCATATGGAAAGGCAACTTCGAATCGTACAATGTGCAACACAACAGGCTCATTTTGTGGAAACGAAAGGAGGGAGACATGTCTCTCACTTCCCCTCCACAGACTCAGAATCATGTTTTATCTTAAACCACTGCCTCTCTCTTCCTGCTCCGTCTCCTCTTCATCCTCCAATTAGACTAAATCGTCCCTTTCTTTTACAGCACCCGTTAAACCATGCTAAACAATCCTTCGCCTTCCTCCTTATCCCCTTCTTCTTCTCTTCTCAGATATACTATCTCCAAAACACCAATCTTAGACTCCCCAACAAGAACCAAGACTGACCTCTTCAGGCCGCTTTCTTCTTCACTTTTCTATTCACAGTCAACCTTACACCACAGTTTTCACTGCAAGAATCAACTCCTCAGTCCATGCCCACTTGGCAGGAGGCTCGATTTCCGGTCTTGGGGTGTTTCTGGGTTTGATTTTGGAAGCCTTGAACCTGTTCTGGAGGCAGCTGGAGTGTTGACAGCTATAATTGTTGTTCACGAGGGAGGCCATTTCCTTGCTGCTTATCTTCAGGGCATCCATGTGAGTAAATTTGCCGTTGGTTTTGGTCCTGTTCTCGCCAAGTTTAATTCAAAGAGTGTAGAGTATTCTATTAGAGCTTTTCCGTTGGGAGGATTTGTGGCGTTTCCTGATAATGATCCCGAGAGTGATATTCCAGTAGATGATGAAAATTTGCTCAAGAATAGACCGATATTGGACAGGGTGATAGTAGTTTCAGCTGGTGTTGTTGCCAATTTAATATTTGCATTTGTCATTATCTTCTTTCAAGTATTATCAATTGGTTTGCCTGTTCAAGAAGTCTTTCCTGGGGTGCTTGTGCCTGAAGTGCGAGCCTTTTCTCCTGCTTCACGAGATGGACTTCTTTCTGGAGATGTTATCCTGTCTATTAATGGAACGGAATTGCCTAAAAATGGGCCTAATGCTGTCTCAGACGTTGTCGATGTCATTAAAAGAAATCCTCGAAAAAATGTATTGCTCAAGATTGAGAGGGGAAAACAGGACTTCGAGATTGGGGTCACCCCTGAAGAGAATTTTGATGGAACGGGGAAAATTGGTGTTCAATTATCACCAAATGTTAAGGTCACGAGAATTATAGCGAGGAATGCATTGCAGGCGTTTGATTTTGCCGGAAAAGAATTTTGGGGTCTCTCATCAACTGTTTTGGATAGCTTGAAACAAACATTCTTAAACTTCTCACAATCTGCCAGTAAGGTTTCAGGTCCAGTGGCCATTATTGCAGTTGGTGCGGAAGTTGCTCGGTCTAATGTTGATGGGCTTTACCAGTTTGCAGCTGTTCTCAATCTTAACCTTGCAGTCATAAATCTTCTTCCGTTACCTGCCTTAGATGGGGGCACGTTAGCCTTGATTCTGTTAGAGGCAGCTCGGGGTGGAAGAAAGCTTCCTTTGGAAGTGGAGCAGCGAATTACATCATCCGGGCTCATGCTTGTTATACTCCTTGGCCTATTTCTCATTGTCCGAGATACATTGAATCTTGATGTCATCAAAGATATGCTGTAAGTATAAATAGGTTCTCATCTTCAGCAATTAGCTTGGATTGGTTTAAGACCCGCTGTGGTTGGTGGCTTAGGATGTCTCAGATGGAATTACTCCTTTAAGCGAAGGATATCTTTTGGCAAACACCTTATAAAAAAGATGCATGTTACATGTGTCATGGTTCATTATTCATCCTCTAGGCCTCTCTTCTTCGCTGCAAGTCATAGTTTCTTAAATGATAACCTTAAACAGTTTAATGGGTTGTAAGCTTATGATTTTAAGATTCTGCAGATGTCCACAACAGTATACATCTTTTCATTGCACTGGGATTTTTCCATTTATCAAACTTTACCCTGTTGTATAGTTGATATGGAACAGATTTCTTTTCTCCATTAGAATATTCGTTAATAACACTCAGCTCTACTATTCCTTTTATCGCTGATGGATGTTGTTACTCGGATACGTGGATTTCCTTAGCGTTAGAGCCTATAAAGGAAAGCAAAAGCCAACTTAGCTTACATAACATGGTCCTTGTATCTTCGTGTTTACGATTACTAATCTCGTTGCATTAAAGTTGCTTCAACGTTTATTGGTTTGTTTAGAATAAGTTGGTGTATGGCAAGAGACACGTTGGTTTTGATAAGAGACACAAAAGGAAACTTATCTTGATAACTTTTTTTAGGTAAAATTCAAGAACACTTGTAATTTGAATTGCACTTTAGAAGTCCTACGGTAAGATATTGACTTATTTCTTGCATCTAATTCATGAACAACTGTAGTTTGAATTTCACTTTAAAAGTTTTCTGGTAAGGTTACTCTTTTGTAACCATAAGTTACAATTTCGAATCACGAAAATAGTCTCTTTGTAAAATACAAAAGAAAATTTATATAAAATTGATGACCATCTTTTAATTCTCACAAAGTAGGGCATAAATGTTAGTCAACCTTTCATATTTGACATTTGCAGCCTCCATAATTGAAAGGAAAAAAAAACAATGATTTGTGTTTGAATTTAATTTGGTTTCTTCCTTCTTCTGTTGTACAAAGAGAGAGGAGAGAATTGCATCATTTGTCATGAATAAAAAACAAGAAAGTGAAGACAGAATATATTAATAAGTGGGAGAGAGATTTAAACAGTCTTGATTAAGCCCTTGATCGGATAGTTGTTTGTGGTCCGATCGAGCTTGGACTTTGAAGACTTACTCTACATTGGTAGTAGTTCATATTTGACGGTTAGAATCGTGATCGGAGTTTTGATTTTTCGATGATTTGTGGTCAAATTTTGACGGCCCACAGGCCAGCTCGTGGCCCGGCCCGCCTACGGTTTGACCTACCCGTGGCTTAGCTTGGCACTTTATTTTGAAAAAAATTTATAAAACAACGTTGCTTTTGTCGTTCTAGTCGGGTCGAACTAGTTTGGCCAATGGCCCGGTTAACCTGAGTTAAAATCGAGCGGGCCAAAATTGACATCCCTAATCAAGAAGGTGCTTCAGAGATTTAACATGGACAAGGCTTAAGTAATAAGTACTCCACTTGGTAATCATTTCAAGTTAAGTATCAAGTAGAGTCCGTCTATTGATGATGACAAGAAAGATATGGTGAAAGTTCCTTATGCTTCAGCAATGGGTAGTCTGATGTATGCTATGATGTGTACAAGGCTAGACATAGCTCTACAGTAAGTACAATTAGTATATTCCTATCTAATCTAGGTAGAGAGCATTAAAAACTGTGAAGTGGATTATGAGATATCTCTGGGGCACTTCCAACATGTGTTTGAGTTTTGGAAGTGGGAAACTTGAATTAATTGGTTATTCAGATTCAGATATAGCAGGAGACATTGATTATCGGAAATCTACTTCAGGGTACTAGATTAATTTTACAGGGGGAGTTGTGGCATGATAGTTGAGGCTACAAAAGTGCGTTGCACTACCTACCACTGAAGTTGAATTTATTACAGCAACAGAAACAACTAAAGAGTTGTTGTGGATAAAGAAGTTTATTCAAGAACTTGGTTTCAAGCAGAAGCGATACATGTCGCATTGTGAAAACCAGAGTGCAATCCATCTTGGTATGTAAGAATTCTACATTTCACTTTATATCAAAACAAGTCGATGTCAGGTATCATTGGATCCGAGATTTAATGGAGTCTAAGGAGTTTGAACTTGAGAATATTCACACTGACGATAATGGTTTCAATATGTTAACAAAGACGCTACTAAGAGGAAAGCTTGAAACATGCAGTTTGATTATCAAGATAATAGTCCGTTCCGACTAGCCAGTCAAATGTATCGGAAGGGGGAGATTTGTTAATCAACCCTCTATATTTGACTTTTGCAGCCTCCATAATTGAAAAAAGCAATCTCCATAATTGAAAGAAAAAATGGTTTGTGTTTGAATTTAATTTGGTTTCTTCTTTTGTTGTACAAAGAGAGAGGAGAGGATTGCATCGTTTGTAATGAATAAAAAATAAGAGAGTGAAGAGAGAAAATATTAATAAGTGGTAGAGAGATTTAAACAATCTTGATTAAATCCTCGATCAGATTTGAAAGCTTACTTTACACTGTTAGTAGTTCATATCCAACGGTCATAATCATGATCAGAGTTCTGATTTTTCGACGATTCGTGGTCAAAGTTGGGATTGAATTTTGGGATCCTGAAATCTTGGCATTGGTTAGTTTTAATCAAGCTCACGATTAGATGGTGAAACATGGTTCAATTGGGCTAAAACTTTGACATTTGTAGATGACACGTTGATCTTGAAATCCAACAGTGGGTTTACTATTTGGAGACCTTTTGAGTGATTTGCTCGGGCTATTTTGGAGAGTGTGATTCTAAGTGATTTCGTAAACTCTCTTATTAATTTCTCTTGTTGTTGTTATTGATGTTGTTGCCGAGAATTATTGTATTCTTGATGTTATTGTTGCTGCCTCTAGTAGGATACTAGAGAGAAGTTGTTATACCCATTATTTGTTGATAGTGGAGATTTTTCCTATACTTCGATCCTATAGTTTTTACTCCTCACATTAAGAAGGTTGCCCACGTACATCACGATGTTGATTTTATTGGGTGCTGCATTAGATTATTTTATTGCCTAATTATTTTATAAAGGTTTAAACAAGTAGGGAGAATTAGTTTATATCTAGGGTCGTGCATAACACATTGTTATTGTATTAACTAATTGGCCGTGCGGGGAAGAAGTTGAAATGTGTCTGAACAGATAATGGCGGTGAATACATTGGCTCATTTGATGAATACTGCAGATTTTAGGGTATTAGACATGAGAAGACTCCTCCAAAGACTCCTCAGTGAATGGTTTAGCTGAAAGAATGATAGAACACTGGTGGAGAGAATCAGATGTTTACTATCACACGCCTAACTACAACAGTCATATTAGGGTGAGGCTTTACATACAATTGTTCATTTTGCTAATCTAACACCTAGTATTCCTTTGAAGTTTGATGTACCGAACAGGATTTGGTTAGGAAAAGGTGTTTCTTATGATCATCTGCGGGTGTTTGGTTATAAGGATTTTGTGTACTTTCCCAAGGATGAGAGGTCTAAGCTTGACTCGAAGACACGACAATGTGTGATTGTCAATTATGGTCAGGATGAGTTTGGCTATAGGTTTTGGGATCCAGTTGAGAGGAACTCATCAAAAGTTATGATGTTGTGTTCATGGAAGATCAAAACATTGAAAATATTGATAGATTAATGAAGACATTTTCGGGGTCCAGTGATGGTGTAGCTAACTTGGATCCACTTCATTTGATTGCATCCTTACAAGAGGTAGAGTTTGATCTTCAACATAATATGTTTGATGAAGATGGTGCAGATGAGTCCGTAAAGGTTGAAGTAGATGGTGTTGATCATGTTCAACCAGTAGAACCAAAAGCTCCAGTAGAAGTTTCACTTAGAAGATCAACCAAAGTTAGACATCTTTCCACTCTGTATCCTATCCATGAGTATGTGTTGTTGACTAATGAGGGAGAATCTGAGACTTATGAAAAGGTTCTAGAAGATGAGCACAAAATGAAGTGGTTTGAGGTTATGCAAGACGAGATGAGTTCCTTACAGTAGAATCACACTTACGATCTGGTAAAATTACCTAAAGGAAAGAGAGCTTTGAAGAATAAGTGGGTGTTCACGGCAAAGCAAGAAGAGCATACTTCACATCAACGATGCAAAGCTAGACTGGTTGTAAAAGGGTTCAGTCAGAGAAAAGGTATTAACTTCGATAAAATCTTTTCTCCAATTATAAAAATGTCATCCATCAGATTTGTTCTTAGGTTAACAGTAAATCTTTATTTGGAAGTCGAGCAGATGGATGTGAAAACTGCATTTTCTTATGGAGACATGGAAGAAGAAATTTACATGGAACAACCAGAGGGTTTCAGGGTGCAAGGTAAAGAAAACTATGTTTGTAGATTGAAGAAAAGTCTTTAAGATCTAAAAAAGGCATCGAGGCGATGGTATAAGAAGTTTGAGTCTATTATGAATTTGCAGGGCTACAAGAAGACTACTTTAGATCATTATGTGTTTGTTCATAGATTCTCTGATGATGACTTTATTATTCTATTGCTCTATGTTGATGATATGTTGATTGTTGGCAAGAATATCTCCAGGATTGATGCGTTGAAGAAGCAATTGAGTAAGTCTTTTGCTATGAAAGATTTGGGACTAGCAAAACAGATCCTTGGTATGCAGATTTCTTGAGACAGACTAGCTAGAAGGTTATACTTGTCCCAAAAGAAGTACATCGAGAAGGTGCTTCAAAGATTCAATGTGAACAAGGCTAAAGTAATAAATACTCTAACTGATAATCATTTCAAGTTTAGTACTGAGCAGAGTCTGTCTACTGATGATGACAAGAAAGACATGGAGAAAATTCCTTATGCGTCAATAATGGGTAGTCTAATGTATGCTATGATGTGTACAAGGCTAGACATAGCTCTGCAATAATTATAGCATGTAGATTCCTATCTAATCTAGGTATAGAGCATTGAAAAGTTGTGAAGTGGATTATGAGATATCTCTAGGGCACTTCTAATATGTGTTTGAGTTTTGGAAGTGGGAAACTTGAATTAATTGGTTATTCAGATTCAGATATAGTAAGAGACATTGATTATTGGAAATCTACTTCAAGGTACTAGATTAATTTTATAAGGGGAGTTGTGGCATGGTAGTTGAGGCTACAAAAGTGCGTTGCACTATCTACCATTGAAACTGAATTTATTGTAGCAACAGAAACAACTAAGGAGTTGTTGTGGATAAAGAAGTTTGTTCAAGAACTTGGTTTCAAGCAAAAGCGATACATGTCGTCGCATTGTGAAAACCAAAGTGCAATCCATCTTGGTACGTAAGAATTCTACATTTCACTCTAGATCAAAAGATATTGATGTCAGGTATCATTGGATCCGAGATGCATTGAAGTATAAGGAGTTTGAACTTGAGAAGATTCACACTGACAATAATGGTTCCAATATGTTGACAAAGACGCTACTAAGAGGAAAACTTGAAACATATAGGTTGATTGCCGGGATAACAGCTCGTTCCAACTAGCCAGTCAAATGTGTCAGAAAGGGGAGATTTGTTAGTCAACCCTTCATATTTGACACTTACAACCTCCATAATTGAAAGATAAAAAACAAGAGAGTGAAGAGAGAAAATATTTGTAATTGGTTTCTTTTTGTCGTATAAAGAGATAGGAGAGGATTACATCATTTGTAATGAATAAAAAGCAAGAGAGTGAAGAGAGAAAATATTAGTAAGTGGGAGAGAGATTTAAACATTATTGAATAAGTCTTCAATCAGATGGGCTTTTGTGGTCTGATTGAGCGCATACTTTGAAGGCTTACTCTAAACCTGTAGTAGTTCATATCCAACGGTTAGAATCATGATAAGAGTTCTATTTTTTTGGCGATTCATGGTCAGAGTTAAGGTTGACTTTTAGGATCCTGAAATTCTAGCATTGAGCAGTTTCAATCAAGCTCACGATCAGATGTTGAAATGTGGTTCAATTGGACTGAAACTTTGACAACTAGTTGAGGATACATTGATCTTGATATCCAACGATGGGTTTGTTGTTTAGAGACTATTAGGTGATCTACTCTGGCTATTTTGGAGAGTGTGATTCTAGGTGATTTCGCAAACTATCTTTTTGATTTCTCTTGTTGTTGATATTGATGTTGTTGCTAAGAATTGTTGTATTCTTGATGTTATTGTTGCTACCTCTAGTGCCACCACTCATCAGTTGTTGTCTCCACCCATCACATCCTGTTGCAGTTTGCAACTGCATCGCTCGTTAACATCAGTCGTCTTCTCCTCCTGTCATTGCCCCCATCACAGACTTACAGTCCATCATAGCCTGTTGCCACTTGTCACACCGTCGCAGTTGCACCGTACAGTCTCGTCCTGCCCGTTGCACCCTACAGCCCTGTCCCATCCTATAATCCCACCGTAATTTGCACCCGTCACTTGTCACCTGTCACCCGTCGCAGTTGCACCCCACATTCTGCAACTTGTTACAATCTGCACTCAACCATCCATTATCGTCCTCATTTGCAGTCACCCTCTAACATCCATTCAAGTAGCCTCACAAGGAGTCAAAGGTTGCCAAAATCCGAATGCCAATTGTGTATTCAAAAGAGCTTCTCCATATATTTTATAGATATTGTATCATGTTGATTGAACTTGAGTTATGTTGATAGACTCTTATGAGTAATGTTATCTAGGATTTAAGTATGAATATTGAATATAATTGATGAATGAAAATTTTCCAAATTAAATTTGGGAAGTGTTGTTTAAAATTGGTGAATGAAATATTTATGAAGAAGGCAAAATAATGATAATGATTCTTAGTTATTTAAATGTTTTGGATTATGTATTTTGTGTACAAGATGAGATATATATTTTTAAAACTGAATGAAAAAAATTTATTAACACTAGCAAAAGTGATTACAACATTACAATGAGTTTCTAGTTACATCTTGCTCATTTAAACAAAAACAAATAAGATAAAAGTTACAAATAACCCAAACTTAGAGATTCCATCTACATTTTGTGTCAGGAGTGAGTTTGTTTTTGTATATTTTTGCAATCATAATCTCTCTAATCTAGTTCAGGATGTTATCAACTAGTTGGGGCTTCCCAGTGTCGTCTCCTTGTACAATTTTTTAGTTTTTACTTTCCAAATTAAGTAAATAGTTATGGTGAAAGATGTCTTGAAAAGCATTACATTATACTTGAGTTGGTTAGCTTTCTTGATAACCCAGACTAAGATTCCATTCCATCCTTAAGTTTGGCATTACTCTAATGGCATATGCAACACTCTACTCCAAACAACTTTGGAATTCCAACTAAGGGAAAAATAGATGTTTCCTATCTTCCTCAGCTTCTTTATATAAAACAAAAATGGGATTATATAAACAAAACCATCTATCTTTTATTTTGATTCTATTCTTTATCACAAGATAAGTGATTAAGGCCAGGGAGTGTTTCCAAAGTAAATTGCACCATGGTATGTCTTCTAGTGTTGTTCTATAAATTTTATAGCAGGATTCATTTGTAAAGATTCCTTTGGAATTTAAAGTCCAAGCAATGTTATCCTCCTTATGCAGATGTTAGAGTTGAGGTAAATAAGATGCTAGAGAGGAGAAATCTTTGAAATTTCCACACCATTCTCTATGCTGAATAAGTTAAGAGACTTTTGCATTAGTGGGGATTATGTTTCTCAAATGAAGGATTTCATTTCTAAATATTAGAGGACTTAGATAAAACCAATTGTCATACTAGAACCATATGTCTTCCCCATTTATATTATCACAAAGTAGTTGTCACTAAATAGGATATATATATATATATAATTGAATTATGTAATTAAATAAAATGGGTTAGTTTGTGGTTGACTTATATGATTACATAAAATAAGTAATGGATGTGAGTTTATAGTTGAGTTATATAGTCACAAAGAATGTGTTATAGATTTATAGTTGTGAATTTATGATTTAATTATGTAATCACACAAATAAGTTGTAGCTGTGAGTTTATACGTAAATTACGTAATGATATAAATAGGTTACATAAGATATATGTGCTTTTATGTTTTTTTAGTTGAACAATACACATTTTATGATAGTAGTTGATAATAAAATTAAGTTGAAAGAACATTTTAATTTGATATGAAACATTTATTTTAATATGAACTTATTAATTTAATCTTAATACATGTGCTGATTCTTTTTACAGATAAATCGAAGGAAGTTCAACTAGCTTGAGCTCATGCTAAATTGGTTATTAGATTAAAGAATCATAACATTTGTTTGTATTGTAATAAGCATTTGAAAGGTGAAGGACTTACTAGATTATGGAAGCATTAGGTCGGGGTCAAAAGTAATGTGGAGCCTTGTAAGAAAGTGAATTATGAAATGAAATGACAAATGAAATCTTTGCTTAAAGAGTATCAGCATGAGAAACATAAAAGACAAAGACTAAACTAAAAGTGGTAGTTCTTTTTTTGGTGGTCAGGATGAAAGTGGAGATATTGAAAGTGGTTTTCTTACTCAAAAAGAGGGAATGTTGCTCTTAATATGAGTAAAAGAAAAAAAAATAAGTATTTAACATTTTTTTACACTTAACAACTCCTGAAGCTTAACTTTCAATCTGTAGTGGCTTACAATCTAAAGAAGTGGCTCATAATATAGACATGGCAATGACTAAATTGTGGTGTGTTTTAGGTATATCATTTAATAATACGAGTCATATTATTACTAGCCTATGGTAGATGCTATTACCCCTTATGGTCTAGGATATAAAACTCCTTCAATTGATTACTGCAGAGGTAAACTTCTTAGTAGCTCTATTTATGAAATAAATAGTCATTTGAATGAAAGAAGAATAACTTGGCAACTTATGGGGGTTTAATCATATTTAATGGTTAGACAAATAGAAGAAAGGAACCAATTATCAAAATTTTGGTTTATTTCGCTAAGGGAACAATGTTTTTGAAGTCTATTGATGCATTTCACATTGCTTTAAATGTTGATACTTTGTTTCAAATATTTTATGAAGTTGTGAATAAAGTAAGGCCAAAAATCATTATTCAGTTCATTACTAACAATGATTCTCCTTATAAAGTAACTGGAAAAAGATTATAAAGCAGGTATAACTTTTCTTATTTGACTCCTTGTGTTGCTATATACTTTCCTATTATTGATGAAATTTTACAGAAATAAAAATAGTGACCAAGTTCATCTATAATCATACATATGTCCTAAACTTGATGAGAAGGGTAGGAATTTTGTTTCGTCCTTCTATTACAACATTTTAAACTAATTTTTATCACTTCAGTGCATTATTTTAATAAAGAATGAGTTAAGGAAAATTTTTATAAGTGATAAGTTAGTTAGATCTTAGCATGATAGGTCTAATGATTGATTGGAGGTTTATAAAATTATACTTGAAGATCAAAAGTTTTGATCACGATATAAGAATTTGTAAGCCTTTGTTGAGAGTACTTCATTTGTCTAGTAGTGATGATAAGGAAACAATGAGATATTTTTATGATGCCATGGAGAGCACGAAGGAAAAATCAGGCCAATATAAAAAATAGATTCTTTATATATACCTCCTTTTACCGTCATCAATGAGAGATAAGAAATACAAATTTACTCTCTGTTGTTTGCAGATAGGGCATTTTTGATCCTAATGTCTATTTTAGACTAAGTTTTACAAAGAAAGTTGAAGTTAATAGTTATTAACTATTATAACAATTATTTCCTATAAGATGATGCAAGATCTCTTAAGCTCTCAAATAAAGGCTTGTAAGGATGCATCTAGTTATTTTAAGATGCCCATTAATATTCTTCAAAGACAAAACTTAATCAGCTATATGTTTTTCATTTTTTACTCGTTGGAAATTAATAATCACTTTATTTTGTTTATAAGGTTACTTTTGTCTTACAGTTTCTTGGTAAGACCAATTCAGAAGTGGTGATTCAAAATTGAAAAGATTTGTAATTTGAATTCCGAGTCAATGTGTGAGTGCAACATGATGTAAAAGAAATTAGAGCAAATTTGAATTCATCTAGTATAAGAAAAGGAATAAATTGGAAAAGAAAAGATTGAATGTCTTGGTTTTTATTATATACAATTTTAAGCTTTGAGAAAGGTATGATATCATCATTATTATGTTGAATATAATATCTTGTAATTTCTTATTAATTTTATTTGTTTACTAGTAATTTTAATAAAATAATTAGTTCACTAGATATAGTTTTTCTTGACCGCATTGATCTTTTAAAAGAGTTGGTTTATGAAGAACGAAGTTTGATAGATGAGAGTAACTTGGAAGATATTCTTGGATAAGAAAGTTATTGACATATCATTTGGTGTAATAAATTAAATGATGGTAATGATGAAGCTCCTCTTAATGTTGAGACTCTTATACCAAATGAGAAGTGAAGTTAAGACAATTTGAGCATAAAACCGATTGAATGAAGTTCCACTCGTTTTCATATCTTCTCTTCTTTTAATTTCAGTTGTATTTAATGTATACGTTAAATTCTTTATATGCAACATAAATATAAAACTTTTACTTGTAAATGTTTTTGTTTCAAGTTTCGGTTCTACTTGGTTGTGTTTCTCGGAACGTACTCCTATTGTAATATTGATAGAGTCATAAAACTTTATTATTCTTTCTATTTTATGCTTTGATGTAATTATTCTTTATTATATGATGAAATTGTACCATTTTAAGTACTTTGTATTATCCTTTGTTTTATACGTAAAAAGATTAAGTGATCTTTTTTCTTATTAATTATGGTTATTGTTTATATCTGAAATATGTGAAAATTAATATTAATAGAAAC
The DNA here is from genome assembly GCA_026546855.1 of Erythroxylum incrassatum. Lineage (NCBI taxonomy): Eukaryota > Viridiplantae > Streptophyta > Magnoliopsida > Malpighiales > Erythroxylaceae > Erythroxylum > Erythroxylum incrassatum. The sequence goes on from JANVCL010000009.1 coordinate 3,487,512, forward strand.
AAAGAGATAGTTGTTATTTTAAATTTTAATTATTATAAATTTTAGTGATAGTGTTGATTAAAATTAAAAAATTAAATAACATAATATATTTAAGGACTACTTTGTAAATTTTAAAAAATTTAGGGACTATCAAAAATTATATAACACAATACAAGGAGGGGCTATTTTGTAAATTTTAAAAAATTAGAGACAATTTAATATTTTTAAAATTACTCAAATGAAGACCGTCGCGTAATTTGTTTCTGAACTGATTTGTTTGCCTATTTTTAGTCCCACTGTGGGCTTAGCCCAATTTTGAGTTTTTTCACTTCCGTTTTTCTTTTTAACAAATCATATCGAAACCTTTTTGAATGTTTATGAAACTTTAAATACACTTAGAAATGAATGAAATATGACTTAAATACACTTAGAAATGAATTAAATACACTTAGAAATGAATGAAATATGACTTACCATATGTGAATTGGGTGATTAAACATTGAAACTTAAGAATGAGCATAATGCATGCCAAAGAAAATTTACATATATATAGATGATTTGTATGCATATTTATTGCTTATATATGTTGGGACCCGATCTCGGGACCGAATTTCAACCGAAAAATCGAAAAACATAGGAATGGACAAAGTGCGGAAGCGAAACAAAAGCAAAATTAACAGATCGAATCGGAGGGCATAAAGCGGAAGAATCGAATCAGAGAATGTAAAACGAAAGAATCCGAAGTGGAAACAAAATCATAAGCGAAATCGCAACATGCGGAACAAAAACGAAAGCAAATCGCGTAAGGACAAAAATTTAATTCCGGCATCCCGGTAACGAAAATTTTCAAACCACGTCTCGTATTGCGTTGGAAATCCTATAGACTAATCCAAAATTTGGTATAAATTTTTTTTCCTTTTTTCATCCTCTTTCATTTTTTTCACCTTTATTCAAACTTATTCAAATCAAACTAATCCATATTCAAATTCCCGATCAGAATTTCCATTTGGACAAATCATCCATTCGAATCTCAAGTTCCTTTGCCATAAAATTCCATAATCTCAAATTACTAGATTTCTCTTAATCATGCATATCTTAAACTCATCTTTAAAACTCTTATTCTAATTTT